>JASVER010000061.1:4142407-4369415 GCA_030449065.1 Oceanodroma leucorhoa
GGGTGTTGGTCTCTTCTCCCAAGTAACAAGTGATAGGACGAGAGGAAATGGCCTCAAGTTGCGCCAGGGGAGGTTTAGATTGGATATTAGGAAAAATTTCTCYRCCGAAAGGGTTGTCAAACACTGGAACAGGCTGCCCAGGGAAGTGGTGGAGTCACCGTCACTGGAGGCATTCAAAAAACGTATAGACGTGGTGCTTCAGGACATGGTTTAGTGGGCATGGTGGTGTTCGTTCGACGGTTGGACTTGATGATCTTAGAGATCTTTTCCAACCTTAATGATTCTRTGATTCTGTGACTCACTGAGCCTTGCAGAGAGCTCCCTTGCCCACTCTCCTGGGAGCCCTGCACTGGTTTGAGTGGTCAGAGCACGTTAGGGCTCAAAGTGTTGCACCGCTGCTGGTATATACCAGAGCCCTGATCTTTGCTGGTATTTCCAGCAATTTGGCTAAAATTCCTGCCTGTGAGTTTTCTTGTATTTTAGAGATTGTGCTGAGCAGCTCAGACAGCAGATGCAACCACGCTGCAAGTACTAGGGAAGAAATGCCCCGTGTGATTTACCGGTGGGAATCAAGAGGGTTTGCATGGCTTGGTTGTTTAGTTTGAACAGCTTCTGCTACCGGTGACTCTTTGGGGACCTGCAGTGTGGCACGGGGGGAATGAGAGTGTCCCGGAGGGTGTCCACACGCAGGGAGGGAGAGATGGAAGTTGAATGTCCAAATCCCACTGCCTGCAAGCTCCTGTTCACTGGCTTTCCGAGGCGGCAGGGTGGACGGGGTGAAGGAGCTTTATTTCAGCTGGAGGCCACTGGCTGCATCGCCGCTGCTCCGGCTGCAGCTTCTGCCGTAGGGGTCTGCGCTCCTGCGGCCCCGGGCTCCCRGTGCCGGGGACTGCACCAGCCAGCAAAATGCTGGGTGTACTGGAGAGCCTGGCAGGCACCATGAGAGGCCGTGCAAGGGGGAAAAGGGAAAAGAAACGARCCTTTTCTGCATTTTTCCAGCTATCGGTGTCTGCCCTGGTCCCGTGGAGCCCCTCGTGTGAGCTGGGCTGTGCTCCCCGGGGCCGGGCTGCGCGGGCAGCAGCTCTCCCTGCCTGAATCTCCCAGGGGAGGGGGGGGGCGGGGGGGGGGGGGGTCTCGCCATCCCGCTTCCTCCTGCAAGGAGTTGTGTAGGGCTGCGGGTTTGTGCGGGGATGCCCATGGCGTAGGAGCCCCCACAGCCCTGGGGGGCTTCCTGGGGTTACGGGAGGGCCTGATCTAGAGTTTGCTAATTCTGTACAAGGTATTGGTGTGCTGTAGCTTCCCAGCAAGCTCTGCTGATGCTCTGCTGATGCTCTGCCTTTCTCATTTTGATATTTTCATATACAAATCAATCTATGGGGAGGGCTCCCCGGGCTGGGAGATCGCTGCAAAACCGGTCACTGCAGAACCAGTTCTTGCAAGGTGTTTTAACAAACCCAGCTCTTTGCTGCCAGTGGAGCAGCACTCCCAGGACGGAGGGATCGCAGCACTGATCCTGAGAGTCTGCAAGCGGGATTGCATGAGTTGAGCCCCCATTTCCCTGCCAGAAGAGGCACCCGTCCCTCCGTGAGCAGGCTGTGCAGCGGCAGCACCTCGGCTTTCTGCTTTGCAGATGCGAAGGGACGTTCAGGAAAGGGCCTGGCTTTGCCTTGGCAGCGCTGTGTGTGGTATGAAAGCCCGTGCTGCAACGCGGCTGGAAAACATTGTTCTTCCCTTGGCAGGCTCTGGGCTGAGTGTTTACAGGCTGGGGAATTCGTGGCAGCATAAACAAGTCGAGCTCTGGCCCTCCCAGAAGATGCAGGGAGGGATGCGGGAGGAGCAGCACCTCGTGGGGTGCCCCTCGGAGAGGGGATGCTCTGTTGAGGCTGGGAGGCAGCAGCCAGCCCTCATCCTGCTGCGTTTCTCCAGGGGATGGTCAAGCTTCTAGGGATTAGTTTAGCTCCTTTATTCCCATCCAGTTTAAGCTGCAAGTCCTTGCACTGAARTCATTGCAATCCCTATTTTACAGGTGGGAGATGCAAGGAGGGGAGGGAGGTGATTTCTGCACGGGAGGTGGGAATTGAGCACCACTGCCGGCATGGGGCCACGCTACCCGCACCGTGTCCTTGTGATGGGGCTTTTTGAAAATCCTGTGCCTTGTGTACCAGGGACCCTGTTCAAAAGGGTTTCGCCAGCCTAACCGAAGCTCTGAAAGGAGGCTTCAGCCTGAGGTCAGCTTCGCCCCGTGTTGTCTAAGGCTGTGGAGACGAGAAGAAAGGTCTATGCTTAAAAAAAGCCCTAAAGCACATCYTTTGTGTTCAGTTTTTGGTGCGGAGCAGCTGGGAGGAGAGGAGAGCTGGCCAGGCGCAGTGGGGCTCAGCCGCTCTTTCCCTGCCTGATTTCGGCTCAGGGAAGCACGCCGGGCTGCAAACCAGGGGCGGTGGGAGCGGGTCCGCCCCGCGCTCGGCCGGCGGGTCCCCGGGGTGCAGGCGCATCCAAGGCTCGGCGAGGTCAGCCTGCGGCCGCGGTTCRCAGAGGCACATCGCATCCGTGGCTGCCGCGGCTCTCGCCTCTGGTTCCTTTCCGGGCAGTCCGGCTCCACAGACATCGACGGCCAGGAGCTCTGGCAGCGTGTCGCCCCTCTTCCCCCCTCGCCCCACGTGCTCCGTTTCACGATGAGCAGTGCAATGGGAGTTTCGCTTTGGCTCTYGGCATTCGCAGCTCCAGACCTGTTTGTGCCTGGCCCCCCGTGTTTTCAGGCAGCAGAGGACTGGGAGCACCAGACCGCAGTCTGGTCCGCGTGTTYCTTCTGCAACCCAGCTGTGATAGTGGCTGGTGAACAGGGTTTTCCTGTGCTGGATTGCAGCGTGCCACATCGGTAGCATTGCAAACTCAGCTCTAAATTGCTGTTTGAGCAGGGAACAGGCTGGCTCAGAGGTGATGCCCAGTGCCGATGTGCTGGTTGACCCTACCTTTGGCTTAGCATTGGGTGCCTTTGGATGGGTCAGGGCGTTGGAGGACGTAGGTGAAATCCTTGCTGGCTTCACGGTTAGAGATATTCCACGGATCCAGGGACATGCCGGCGGCGGTGCCGCAATAGCTGGCTGCAAYGTGGCTTGGCAGAACGGGGCCAAAGGGGCCCCCGCGGCGTGTGCAGGAGCTCTGCAGTGATTGCAGGGGGCACGGGACATCTGCTCTGAAGCCAAGTGTCTGCTCCCTGGGTTTTGAGGAGTTTCTCTGTTTTCTTTGCTCTGGAAAAATTATTCCCTGAGCTTGTGGGACAACTGYTTTGGAGAGTCGAGAGCTGCTGGTGTCCTTTCTGCATGGATCGACCTCAGCTCTGGGATATAAAGCATAAACACGCTTCTCTGTAAAAGCTCTTTTTTCAGAAGTTGTGGAATCTGATGTGCTTCCTGGGACGCACATTGTTTGTGGGACGCAGATGAGCTCCTGGCCTGGACCTGCCTAAAAGGGTCCTTGCAGCCAGCTGGTCCRATTGCAAAAGCAAGTCCGGCCAGGAAGCAGCAGTGGATGCTGCAGGGCTGAGGTTTGGAAGGCTGTTACTGCTGTTAATCCTGTCCAGCTAAAGGCTTGCCAAGTTGCTCCGAAGCCTTCCCTGTGGAGCTGGACRGGGGAGGCTGCAGGAGGGTAAAGGCACAGATGTGTCAGGATGCTCCTTCCTGGGGTTCCCTGGTCCCCACGCCCTTCTTCAGGGCTGCCGAGTGTCACCGCAGCCCTTAAAACATCCCCGACGGTGTCTGCCTGTCCTCGGGGTTGCTGTGATTTCGGCTGGATGCAAGGAACCGGCTCTTGCGCTGCTCGCTCCCAGCAAGCCGGCTGCTTTGGAGCCAGGGAAGGTGCTTGCTGCCCGCAGCATCCTCCCGCCCGGGATGGACTCGAGCTCCTTGAGCCGGGGGGGCTGCAGGGGAGCAGCTGCACCTCTTACCTCCCTCCCGCAGATCCGGTGCAGGCTGAGTCCGTCAGCATCCCCGTCCTCTGGCCCCTGAAAAAATAGCCCAGAAACGAGTGAGTGCTGACTGTGGTTTATCCTGCTCTTTTCCAGGTCAGAGCGGCTTGGGGAAATCCACGTTAATCAACACTCTCTTCAAATCCAAAATCAGCCGGAAATCTGTACAGCCGACTTCTGAAGAGCGGATCCCCAAGACCATTGAAATCAAATCCATCACTCACGGTGAGGCTCTGCAGATCCCACCTGGTGCTTTGGCTTTTGGTGCTGCTCTCCCTTGTGTCTCTGRGGGCTCGTGGGGCTTGTGGACCTCCACTCTCATCTCTCTGAAARGGCTTTTACCATCCAGAGATGCTTGCAGGGCTGAGAAAACATCTATTTTTTTCTTCATCCACCAGCATTGACTTAATTGTGATGGAAGGGAACAAGTGAGGTGGCCATGGCGGGTGGCATTTCAGGGYAGATGTGGTGCTGTACCCCTTTGGAGGGCTGATTTGTGCCTGTTAGAAGCTGTGAAGGTGCGTTTCTCCCCTGGGAGCAAGCTCCAGCCCTCCAGCTGATTTTGGGAGTGTGGGCTCAACCAGAGCACCCATCGTCGCTTGCCTCACGCACCGGCTTTCCTCTCCGTTTCAGAGATTGAAGAAAAGGGGGTTCGCATGAAGCTGACRGTCATCGACACCCCGGGCTTTGGGGACCACATCAACAACGAGAACTGGTGAGCTGGCTGCGCTGACCTGGGGACTGGTGCAGGGGGAAGGCGGCCGAGCCCCGGGGCATCCTGACCCGCAGCTGGTGCCGAGGGCCGTAGCCTGGTCCTGTGCCACCCATGCTCCGTGGGGAGCCGGGGAGAGGGTTGCTGTGGGTGACAGCGTGGTGCCATGCTCCCCGGGGCTGATCCTGGACCCTGTGAGAGCCCACAAACATCCTGCTGTTCCGGGCATGAGACAACCTTTGTTCGCGGCTGGGAGCAGCTGTGTGCCGGCATGGCCGGTCCCCGGACCTCGCTCATGTGGCTCTGAAGGCTGAACCCTGCCAGGAGTCCCTGGAACAGTGGCTGGCTGTGCGGGATGGCCCCCCCGGGCCGGGGCAGGGCTGGCCTGGCCGGCCGGT
This sequence comes from Oceanodroma leucorhoa, assembly GCA_030449065.1. NCBI lineage: Eukaryota > Metazoa > Chordata > Aves > Procellariiformes > Oceanodroma > Oceanodroma leucorhoa. The sequence continues at coordinate 4,147,482 of JASVER010000061.1, forward strand.
GGCAAGTGCCTTCTCCTCACCACGAGCTGGGCTAGGCTTTGTGGGGTTTATGCTGCTCTTGCTCCTGTGCCATGGTGGGGTGTGAAGAGCTGAGGGACTGCCCTGCTCAGCAGCTGGGTGTTTAAGCGTGTTTTGGGTTGGTTTGTTTGTTTTATGGGATTCTGTAAGATGCTGAGCATCCCCGGCTCGGCGGGCTCTGCGTCACACGGTCAGGCCAGGTGGGAGGTTCAGGGTGGTCCAGGTCCCTCACACAAACCCATCATCCCGCGTTCCTCTCTCTCTGCAGCTGGCAGCCCATCATGAAGTTCATCAACGACCAGTACGAGAAGTACCTGCAGGAGGAAATCAACATTAATCGGAAGAAGCGGATCCCCGACACGCGGGTGCACTGCTGTATATACTTCATCCCAGCCACTGGCCACTCGTACGTACCCTGCCGCCCTCGCTCAGACCCTCGGGGCTTCCCTCTCCTGCCTTCGGTCTCGGGCTGCTCAGCCGTCGGGGTCGTCCTCGGGATCCCCCCATGTTTGCTGGGGACTTGAGGAGCTTGAGGACAGCATGAAGCTGGCCCTCCTAGGGCTGTAGCATCCGGAGCCCTCGCTGTAACACAGCAGAGCTGCTGTACCCCAGAGAAACGTGGTGCTTCCTCTTCCGAGGGGCCATCAAAGCCTCCCTGAGCTCCSGTTAGCTGCTTGCTTTGCTTTGGTCACCTTGCTTGCTCGGCCGAGGATGGACACCAGTCGCTGAGCTCTCAGACTGGGCGGAAAGGCTGCCTTTGCAAACAGAACGTTAATTTTTTTTGCTGTGCCCCTGCCTTTGTAAGGGAAGAAGCCAGTTTTCCTCGTCCTACYGAGAGGGCGAACACCCTCACCCTTTAAGGGTATTTTGTAGGTTGTTTGACTAGTCTGCAAGTGGGATGCAGTTTATTCAGCGCAGAGCTCTCCTGGCTCTGGCACTTCTCAAGCGACAGCATCAAAGGCCCAGATCTCACTCTATTTTTTTTTTATTTTTTTTTTTGTTCCTAGGCACGTAGCCCACAGTGAAAATCTGGGGCGCTTAAAGTGTCTTGAAAAATGTGACTTAAAGTATCACAACATAAAACGAGACCTAAGTTTCCTTTTGATTTGTGTCAATTCCTTCCACTTCTGGCTCTGTCTGCGTAGGGATTTTTTTGGGTCTGTTTTCAAAAGTAAACTTAAGCTGCCAGCACTGTATTAATGTCAGCCTTTTCCTCTTCCCCATGTAGAGATTTATTCCAATAGAACAGACTTTGTTTTGCTTCTGTCAGTGGGTAGACCAAAAATGCATCCTTCACTGGAATAAAATGACTGCATGGGCCAGTTATGCTCTTCTTGTGTAACCGGCTGTAGATTGGGAGCAGAGGGGCCGACGAAACGTTTATGGTTTAATACGATGAAGCAGAAAACGTTTCAAAGGGAGATGACATTTTTAGGCCAGTCTAGTGTGTTGGTCCCGCTTATCTCAGCCCCARTCTGCAGACCCTGCCTTGGCCGGTCGGGGTGTTGCAGCATTAGCTATGCTTGAGCTTTTTCTCAATTGCTTTGGGTGTTTAACCCTTAAAAGGACGTCTGATGCTTGGATCCTGCGGATACCACACCCGCACGGAGATTGCCCATTTTGGGGGGTGGTGGCTGCCCTCCCCGGGCCGTGCAGGGGGTGGCGTGGAGCCCCGTCCCCGTGTCCCCCGCCGGAGCCCCTCCAGCCGTGCGCTCTGGTTCCTCTCACCCGCCGGCTAACACCAATTGCGTGGATATTCAGCTGCTTTTTTTCTTTCTCTCCAACGAACATGTGTTTCCAATATCCGAGCAAGCCGGGCGGTTGGAGGCCGTTGTTGCTGAGCCCTGCGCTGATCCTCCTTCCCGTAGCCCGACAGCCGGGCTGGGGCCGGCGCTCGCTCCCCGGCCGTGCCTCGGGGGCTGCGCTTCCCTGCCCCGGTGTCAGACCCGCCTTTGCTCATGCGTCCCCTCCTGCCGCGGGACGGAGATAAGCCGAGGAATGAGTGAAGGGGGAYAAACCCCACCGGGAGGGAGAAGTCGGTGGGAAATTTTGCTTCTCTGAGAGCTGGAGCAGGCGTTGGGTTTCCTTTCTGCTCCCTTGTGAAGCCCAAGTTACGTTTCTCGTCATCACGGATGGGCTTTCCCCAGCGCTTCCCGTGGTCCGTGGCCACAAATGGATGGCGTGGCCACCTCTCCTGGGGGGTGGGGCTGCTGCGGCAGCGCTGCTGGCAGAGGATCCTGCTCGTCTTGGAGGACRAGGGTTTGGGAGGCCATGGCCTGGGGCTGTCGCACAAGGTTGAGTGCGGGTTTGTGTCCCCGACGAGGCAGGTGGTCCGTGGTCCCACGTGGAAGGGTGTGGGAAGGGAATCCAGGTCCTTGCTTTGGCGCTTCTGGCTTCACTGGGAGGCAATGGGGAGCACGGCTGGCAAGGGCAGTGGCTCGTAGTGCTGCAGGGACCTGCTGTGGAGGTCCCCACCGTTACCGCCTGGCACCATCCGTGCGCATCCCGTGCCACTTGCTGTCCYGGGATGCTTGGTGCCGTCTGTCCCGGGACAGTGATTGCACGGGGCTTGTTCGCGTTGCCTTCGGGGAACTGCTGCCCYCACCGTGTCACGCAGCCAAAGCAGCGGTGGCTCGTGTCCGTCTGTCCCACCCCGCTCGCATGGTCAGGCACGGCATGGGACTCGGCATGGGACTCAGCACAGGACTCAGCATCCCTTCCCTGGCACGTGGCTGCTGCAGGCAGCCGGGGCTAAGCCTGCCGGGTCACTTGGTGAGAGCTTGCTTTTTTCTTAAATAAAAAGGGAAGGAGAGGGAGGGAAAAAAGCAAAGCTGACAAAGTGCACAGATTCAGAGGCTGGAGCGGAGGGTTGCTCAGCTCCRTTTCAGTCTGGCCCTCCCGTCTGGGCAGCTCAAGGGTTAATCAGTGGAGAAGTTTCCGCTGCTGTCTCCCTTTGCAGGGAGTTCGGGGCAGGCTTTGCAACCCATCTAGTTCACACACTCGCTGTCCTTCTTGTAACACTCCCRTAAAACCATGTTTGCGAAGGCTAAGTAACGTGCTGGCAGGGGCTTTTGGCTGCAGCCGCGCAAGGCCGGCTCTTTGCCACCCAATAAATATCTCAGCTCTGACCCCTGTGAAGCACCGCTCGGCTCCGAAAAGGGACTCCGAAGCCGCTTTCCCCGCTAGCTGCCCTTCTCGGGTGCCCGCCGGGTCCCCCGAGCAGGCTGGTGGGTCCTGGTGATGCGGCTGGGCGGCTGCTGGGTGCTCGCTGGTATTTGCTTCACGCACGGCTCAAATTCTTGCTGCTAGTTGGATCTAGGGCACAACCAAAAGGAAATAACTTTGCAGCTCACCGTGAATTTTGATTCCTATAATGGCATTTCAAGGGAACCAGCAGGAATGAGCCTCTGCTTAGATCCTGTCCGTGCGTGCTGGCTGCGGGCAATGCAGAAATAACGTGTGCCCAGCCACGATAACGTGTGCCCAGCCACCATAATATGTGCCCAGCCATGATAATGTGTACCCAGCTGCTCTGCTTTCCCCAGCCCTACAGCAAGAGGGGACGGGGGAGCAACCAGCACTGGCTGGGGTGGGCTGGAGCCTTCCCTGCAGCTCCTGCTCCAGCCCATCCACTCCCCTTAGAGCTCCTCCACCCCCTCCCGGCAAAGCCCAAAGTGTGAATGTGTCTAGTTGCAAGTTAATAATATCGGGGACSATTTGGGGAAGGGGGAGAAAACAGATGCTTTTTCTTCTTGAGCTCTACCCTCTCTTTTGTGATCTGCTTGGAGCAGATTGCGCGCACCCGAAATGAAATAACTCGCTTTCTCTTGCTCTTTTGCGTATTTGTATATCTAAGGGTTTCACCGCTAATCCTCGCCAGGTTCTGGCATCGGCGCTTTGTGGAGGTGAACCAAGTTCAAACACCCGGCAAAGAGCAGCGCTGCTGGGCCTGCGCCTTGTCAGGGGCTGGTGGGGGTTAAACACCAAAACTGGTCCCCGCAGRTACCAGTAGAAGTCCCTGCTGTCCTGGGCTGTGCCTCGCAGCAGGAGGTTAAGAGGAATTAGGTCTGGGCTTGCCCCGTCGTGACCTTGGCCGTGTCTGCCTGGGTCTGTACAGGGCTGTGAGGGCTGTACAGGGCTCTTTGCACTCGTGATCGCCTTAAGCCATTTATTCTGCTTTGGTGTCTTCACACGAACGTGACGTCTAGCGACAGGGCTTGTTCTTAGTGAAAAGAATCACTTTCTTTTAAATACTTAAGGTTTTTTTGGGACTACCTGGCAGGAATCGGTAGAATATCTAGAAACTTGCAAAATACCCTAAAAACATAGTTTGCTCTTCTGGGGAGTCCCTTGGTTTCCTTCCTGTTCTCCAGGATGGTGCAGGGAGGTGCCCATGGGAGGTGCCCTCCATGGACGAGGCCCTTGCTGAAGCCCATCAGAGCAGAAGGTCATGTCAAAGGTGCCTTGGGCTCTTCTGGCTTTGGGCGCAGACCGGTGTGGGACACGGCCGCTGTGCCTGCGGGGATGCTGGTGGACACGGGCAGGGGTGTGGGCTGGCGCTGGCTCTGCCTCCTGCTCTCGGGCTCACTGCCGGCATCCTCTGGGTATCGGTGGGGGCTCRGTAACGGGGCTCTAACGTGTCAGTCGAGCTGAAACTCAAATGTCTGGTGGATTGTGAATTCATCTGCATCGGCTACATGTGCATGCTGGTCTCCACTCTAAAAGAAAAGCTGATGAAAGAGGCAGGAACACAGTCTCAGTAGGGAAGAGGCTTTTAGAGGGGAAAAATTGTTTGAAAAATAGCAAGGAGAGAGGAGGGGAAAGAAGTCTGCTGGGAAAGGAGCATAACTGCATTACTTCCTTGGAGGTCTGGGAAATACATTATGCAGAACTCCAAACAATGTTTGCCAGCAGCAAGTCTGCTTAGATGTGTCCATGGGGGKTTCCTTCTGTTTTTTTCTTCTTTTTTTTTTTTTTAATAGCCAAACTCTTTCTTTCCTGGGGCCCAGAGTGATCTGTGACTCCTGAGTTTGCATTAGGAACTCATTTATCAGCACACTAACGATGTGCTCTGGGCTATGTGTGCCATTAGTGTGTGGGGAGAAGGTCCACCTGGCCCAGTCCAGCCCAGTCCCTGGGAGAGGAGTGGGTTTGACCGGGGAAGGGCTTGGCTGGGTCACCACTTCTGGCTGTGCCAGAGCAGCCTCGAGATGCTGTTTTTGGATCAGCCGGAGCTGAGTGGGTCTCTCCGGGGCTGGACATCCCTCCCTTGGTGCTGGAGCCGGGCAGGGGTGGCCTCACGGGRTGGGGACGCTGCCTGGTGACTGCCRAGGAGCAGGATCAGCCCCTTCCCCTTTGCACTCGTGTGACTCTCACTGGCTTTGCAGGAGCCGTTCTGGGTCTGTGGGGTCTCTGAGCCCTTCGTAGCGCCCGAGAAGACCATGGTGGGGTTTGGCTTGAGCGTGTTGGCAGTAGGTGCTCCCTTGGCTGTGTTGTCCCTGAGCGCTCTGCTCTGCTCCGTGTTCACCCACGCAGGGCTCCTGCTGGGTCCCTGCTTGCACCTCGGCATTTTAAGTCACCGTCCCATTTATTTTGGTTTCTTCCYTGTTGCCATGGGCTTCTGGTTTGTGGCACAGGGCTGGTCTGCCCTGGGGGAGGTCTCATTCTCGGCCCCAGCTCTGCCACTGAAGCCTACAGCTCCTCCGGAAGGTGACTTCACCTCTCTCTGCCCCAGGTTCAYYAAAGATGAGTTGGGTCRTGTCCTGCTGGCACATGCCACCACYRGAGGTCATGAGGATCTACAAGTGGCAGAGGTGTCCCTTTGCTTCTGGGGCTCTGGCGTTGACCTTCCTGCCCCTTCCCTGTGTGCTTTCARTGAGGGCTCATTTCAAACAGGCTCCTTAATGCGTGAGCACCCCGAAGGTGTTCCTGTACCCTGGTCTCCCCTGGGACCTCCAGGTTTCCTTTTTCAAGGCAACATCTGCTCAACTGTCCTGCACGGGCACGTGTCCCCATCACCTCCAGAGCCACCGAGAGGGACCTGCAGCAAGTGGAGGTGTCCCAAGGAGGGCTTTCCTCTAGCTGGCTTGGGAACCCCCAGCAGTAAAAACACCTTCAGGGAGGACTGAGGAGCGAGGGAGGGTCGTGGCCAGGTGCCCTCATCGCTGTCCCACCCTCGGACACGGAGCAGCGTGGCACCGGGGGTCACGTCCGTGCTGTCAGCGGGAGCGTTTAGCAGGGAGGGATTTCCCGAGGGGCTGATCGCTGGGGTTGTGCAATCTCTGCAGCTTTCCCCTGCTGAGATTTTCATCGYAGAGATTTTCTGACATTTTTGCCCTCTGCAACAAGCAGCATCTCTTCTGTGCTGCGTGAGCCCCTGCAGAATTAGCAGAGCCTTTTTTTCATCCCAACCAATGGATGTCAGATGCAATCCCGGCTCGTGCATGGCAGCGGGCTGGTGCTCAGCGCCGGAGGGAGTACGAGCAGGAATAGTCACCTGTGGCCATTTCCACGTCGTGCTGTCCCTGGACGGTGGGTGACAGCGGGTGACAGCTTGGATAGGGCTGGAGGGAGGTTTCACAACGTGGTCTCTCCCCAGCTTGATCTGTACATCRCGGGCGGGCCGGCCCTGCAGCCAGCATCGTCCCTGCTCTCGTCCCGGCTTCGCCAAGGACGCSTGTAGCTTTGGGCAAGTTCCCGCAGTCCTCTGTGGCCGAGCATCCGTGCGGAGATAAAAGCCCTCTCCCACTTCAYGGGGCTTTGCGAGGGTTCACAGGCGATAGCGGGGCGCTTTGAAAGGGAAATGTTTTAAGTGTTTGTCTGCAAACCGCCTCTGAGGCGGACGCGTGCTGTCRTGCTTTTAAGAAAATGTCTTTATTTTTCCAGTCTGAAAGGAAGCGATTCCCCCTCTGTGTCTGGGCTTTGGATGCCCTCTCTCTCGGGGGATCGCGGCAGCCCCCCACCTGGCCAGCGGTGTGCCAATCCCCTTTTTTCTGCTGTATTTTTCAGGCTCCGACCGCTAGACATCGAGTTCATGAAACGCCTGAGCAAAGTGGTCAACATCGTCCCCGTGATTGCAAAAGCTGACACGTTAACGCTGGAGGAGAGGGACTACTTCAAACAAAGGGTAAGGGGCTGGCGGCTCTTACCCGGGCTCCCACCTCTCGTCCCCCGTCCCCTCCTGCCCCTTTCCCCCTCCCCGGCTCCCCCTGCCTTCCCCCGGCAGGGCTGGGAAGGCGAGCGCCTGGCCGGGAGCCCAGCGCATTCCTCCGGCTGCAGCTCCGGGCGATCCCACGTGGCCGGAGGAAAGGCCTGCGCTCCAAGCAGTTCCTTGTGTTTCTCTTGGATCTTTGTCAGTGCAGGATAAGTTTCGAGCTCTAAGTCTTGGGGCCTGTTTCTCCTGCCTCCTTTGTTATTGTTGTTGTTATTTTCAGGCTGGTTTCTGTTATTTTGGGAGGTAGACGGTGCTGCACGTAGAGGCTGGGAAACCCATCCTGTGCAGCATCATGCACCGATACAGGAACCAGGCAAAAAAAATGTGTGGGTTTGCTGAGCTCAGCTGGGCAAGATTWATGGGGGAAGCAAGGCATGACACCCCCTTGGTCGGGAGCTGAGGAGGGGCTGTCTGAATCCGCAGCGAGGCACGGGCTTTCCTCCGTGCACGCGCGCCTGGTGCTGCCGAGAGGTGGAGATGCCCCGCTTTGGGGTTCAGTAAGGGGCTATAGGTCCGTTCCTGCAGCTGATGGATGTGGCTGCCGGCGTGATGGCCTCAGCATTCCCTGCAGAAGTAAGCAAGCCACCAAGCTTGTTGGTCCGTGAGTCTGAACTGCGGGGAAGTGAAGMGAAGGGAAAGGGGGTCTTGCCAAAAGGGCAGTTTTAGGGGCCACCTCCACTGGCTATGGAGAGGAYGGCACATTAGCCGGGGGTTTGTTCAATGCCCCTGTGCAGGAGAGCACGAGCCAGCCCTTCCCACACCAGTGTCTTCCCGCTTCTYGATGAGCAGGATCAGGCACTGAAATATCCAGTCTGGTTTTGGGGTCTGAATCCAAAGTCTGCAAGCAGTTCCCTTTGCAGCGAGCCAGAGGATGGCTGGAAATGGAGCCGAGAGGTAATCCAGGCTTGATCGGCGTGTCAGCCTGTTTGCACGGAGATCTGCGAGGGGCTGGTGCGGGAGGATGGGGGGGTGAGTCCGCGGTGCCACGTCTGCTCTCTGCAGCGRCTTTTGCGGACTGCTGGCTCCGTTCAGAGGTTACAAGTGCACCTATCCGGGTGTCCRCGGCTGGCTGGCTGGCTCGGGGACTGCAAAGTCAGTCTGGGACCTAAAATATCACCTGGGCGCTCTCAGCTGCTGATACCATCCTTGTGTAATGAAAGCCCCTGGGGAGACCGCCTGGCTCGCCTGCTCTGCACTGGCTCGGCGCAGGATGAGCTCGCCCTATCTCTAATTACATTCCTGATCATAACCAGACCCCCAAAATCCTTCCAGATGGAGGGAGAACATAGCCGCGTGGCGTGTTTGCAGTGCCCCTTCTGCAAGGGGCTCGCCCTGCTTACGCCCATGGCTCCAGAGCCGCGGGTGCAAACGAGGGGGCAGGTAATCGGTCCAGGTGGGCACAGGCTGGGACCTTTCCCCTTTGCTCCGACRTGCCTGCGAGCGTGCTTCCGAAAAGCAGAGCCCGGTCTGCATCTGGGGGTGTAGCTGGTTTGGAGAGGTGATAGATTTTTGGGTTTGGATGGGGGTGGGCAGGCGATGGTGAAGCACCAGCCTGGCTGCAGGCTGCCTGGGTTGATGCCAGCGCTGCACTGAGTTAGTGGAATAGGCTCCGATGCCCTGCGGAGTTGGCTTTCTTGGGTTGTTCCCCTAAAAATAGTGTACGGGTTTGGCTGGGGGGTGGGAGGCCRGCTGGGGGGTTTCTCTGGGCTGGATCCGCTTCCTTTGCCAGCCTGCAACGTAGGGCTGACGCGGAGGAGTTTATTGCCATAGGAAGCGATGGGAGCGGGCGCGCAGGCTGGGTTTGGGTTTGCAGCTTTGTTGGAGAAGGCTGATCCTCYGTGCTCCCCGAGAGCTGAGCCTCCACCCAGGAATGAGATTTCAGCATCTCTTCCCCTTGCACAGAGGCAATATCCTTAGAGGCCGTTCTTCCACGCTGTCTGTGTCCCTGTCCCCTCAGATCAGGCGCTGCCGTGACTCCTTTTCCAAGGAGCATAAGCAGACACCAGAAAGCAACTTCTTAACTTCGGGTTACGTGCCTGGCAGCTACATTCCCCATTGCTTGGTGCAGCTTGTATTGTCTTATTGTCTTTTTCAATCCCAAAGCAACGCCCGGCTCATATAACTTCATCTCACTCTCAGCCTGAACCGTGTCTTGGCACCAGGTTCTTGCAGAGATTCCAGGGCAAGCACTTGGTAGGTGTGTAGCAGTTAAGCACAGGTCTCTCTCCCCAAGGTGGGCAGTGTTCAGGATGGAGAGGGAAGATGTTGCTGCTGGGCATTGCTCACCAGAGCCTCTTGGCTCGGCTGGGAGCTGCCGCTGTGGTGGGAGTGCAGCTCCCCTGCCCGTGTCTCCTTCACGTCGTCCTCCGCTCTTCTCTCCTAGATAATGGCCGATCTTCTTGCCAATGGGATCGACGTGTATCCTCAGAAGGAGTTCGATGAAGACTCTGAAGATCGGCTAGTGAATGAGAAATTCAGGGTCAGTGCGTGGTGTTGCGGGTTGGGTGCGTTTGGATGGGCCCTGCAGCTCCGGCTGCTGGGGATGTCCTGGGGGGTCTCTTGCAAAGTGCCTCTATTTTCTTTCCAAAGCTGCTGTGCCCCTCTCCAGGGGGCCTGCCCAGGACCAAGGATCCTGCCAGAGCTCAGAACAGGGACAGAAAGAGGATGGGGAAGGTATCTGGGGAAGGTGTCCTCTCCCGTCCATGTCGCTGCTCCTTCCCCCAGCCCCGTTCCTCAAAGGTGCCCTCGGCAGGGGGGTCCCRTGGCCCCCTGCCCTGCCCCAGGGGCAGGGGCTGCCGGTGCCTGCCCAGCCCTGGCTAGGGGAGCAGCCTTCCCGGCACCTGGAGGTAATTTGYCCATCGGCTGCTCTGCTTTCGTGGCTGTCAGTTCCTTGCTATAGGAATTGGCTAACAATTTTTTGGCTCAATAAAGCGGTTTGGACAAATTCAAGGAAGAAAAAAGTCTTCTAGGGACTCTAAGTACAAAGACACCACCTTGGATCAGGAAATGGCTGAGCCACAGGATCCCAGATGCTGGGGGTGATTCCCAGGGAAGCATCATGATACCTTTGCCCTGGCTGTACGCTGGTGCCTGCCAATGAGGTGCTGGGCTAGACTGGTTTTGGGCTGATTTTAGACTGGTTTTGGGCTGGGCACATGTGCGAGAGATGCTGCTGCCCGGGTCCTGGGCTGCCTGCGGTCCCTGGCAGGCAATGCTGCTCAGGAGCATCAGGGACAGACCAGCTCATCCCATGAAACTCTCTCCTGAAAACAGCTTGACGTAGGACTTTGCTCGCCAGCTTGGTTTCCTGACCGGTTTTCAGGAGGAAAACGTAATTTTTTTTTTCTCTTTCCTCAGGAAATGATCCCGTTTGCAGTGGTGGGCAGCGACCAGGAGTACCAGGTTAATGGAAGAAGAATCCTTGGAAGGAAGACCAAGTGGGGCACCATTGAAGGTACCCTGTCCTTGTTTCCCTACCTCTTGAGCCCATCTCCCCGCCCTGACAGAAGGCGATGAGGTCCAAAACCAGCAGTAGAAGTCGAAGTGTATATAGTGCTTCCCTGTCCCTCCAGAGAAAATCACTTCACTGGTGTTTGGGGACTGAAAACACCTTGGCCAATGCTCCCGCGCAGAATTCCTGGGCCTTTGTGCGGCTCAGGGGGCTGCGGAGTGCTGGAGGGGACACTTCTGGGTTTCTTGTGGCCTGGCTTCTGCTGGTCGCACAGTTAAATGCCCGATGGCTGGATTTGAGGGCACACGAGTGCAGTGCTGACGTCTCTGTCTCGAGCCCAGGCTAGAGCCTTTCCCCTGGCACCTCTAGGTCTCTGCACCCTCCACCATGCATTTGGCTGGTGCTCTTGGGGGATCTAGTCCTTCTTCCATCTTCCTCCCATCAGCATCTTCCTTTTTTTATCCCCCATTTTAAATCATGGTTTAAAGGCTAGATGAAGGCTCCTGGCTCCAGTGCATCTACACGTTTTCCTGTCCCTGAGAGCCAGCTGGCACGTCTCCAGTGCCACCCGTCTTATCTTCCTCCCCTTCATTTCATAGGTTTCTCTCATTTATGAGTCTTTTTAATAGGAATCCTGTGTTGAGGGATGGCTTAACGAAGATGCCAGGAARATCAGTGTATTTTAAAGCTCTGCTGCCCTCTTGTGCTCTGTCCTTGGAAGCTCTGAGATTAATGGGGCTCATTAAACCACTCACCTTCTGCATGTGGCATCTGCCTCAGCACGGGGAGACCCCAGGACCCAGCCATGGCCACRGGCAGCCTTTGCAGAAGAGCGTTATTTGCTGTCTTGCCATTTCTGCATTATGTTCAAGCCTGTGTGGGTGGAAAAAATCAAAAAAAAGGGAGTTGATCCTTTAAATTCAAATGCCTGGCAAACTGCGAGCCGTCAGACTAATTGTGGTGGAGCAACACCCCTTGTTTTTTCCCTCTTGCAAACACTCTTGTTTGCTCCAAGCCCTSTTCCGACAGCAGTGGCCTTTGTCAGCAAGAGATCGCGTCCTTCCGCAGCACCGGCAGCCCGGGCAGCGCGGTCACTGACGTGCCTGGGACGTTGCGGGGTGCTCGCGGTGAAGCTATAGATGAAACACCTCTGTGGAGCCGTGCCCGGCGCTCACTGCAAAGCTCACCCTGTCCCTTTCCCTGCCTTTTTTCGGGCCAACTTCAGCTTGTGTTAATCCAAAGCGGGGTCATGGTAGGAGATGCTGCTGGGAGCTCCCTCCTTTGGTGGGAGATGGTGGGAAGGGACTGGGAATGCTCAGTCAGACCTCACCAGCCAGTTGGTCATGCTGAGCTGGGGCAGGTACCTGGGTAAATCACTGGCCTTACAGCAGCAAAGACAACTCGAGTCCTGCACCCTATAGCCCCTGGGGGTAAGTCCCCATCTCCCTCCACACGCTAGTGAAGCCCCATAGGGTCCTCCTTACCCCGAGTGGCTGCCGTGCTCATGCCGTGGGTGCAYGCTGATGGGTTTCTCTCTCTTCCTGCCAGTGGAGAACACGACACACTGTGAGTTCGCCTACCTGCGGGACCTCCTCATCAGGTCGGTAGGACTGTGCCCTGTCCCTGTAGCCTTTGGTCACCAGGTGGCATCCAAAGAAAGGGGAGAGCCCAGCCCAGCTTGGGCTGCTCTTCCATCCATCCATCCATCCATCCATCCATCCATCCATCCATCCATCCCCTCATCCCCTCCCAGCCTGCTGCAACGCTGCAGCCCCTCTGCGAGGGGTGGCCCCACTCAATGGGACATGACTTCAGGGGGATTTTCTCAGCTGGGGTGCTGGGTTAAGGGAGGAGAGGAGCAGTGGAGGGGTCAGGACAGACTCCAAGATCGGTGGCAGCGTGCAGTGGGGCTCCAGCTCACCTGCAAGCAGCTGGGAAGCCTTTTGGCCCTAGTGATCCCTCACCAGTCCCAGGTCCTACCCTCAGTCTGAAGACATCACCCTCCTGCATCCCAGGATCGTGCCGTTGGGGGGCTGGGCGATGGCTGGCCCCTCTTGAAAGAGGCGTCCCTGCTGCAGGGGAGTGGGAGGCTGAGCCCCCTCGGCTTGCTGGAGGGGGCATTGGGCTCCTCCGAAATTYGGCTGCAAGGTAAACTCTGCACACGTGAGCTGTTGCTGGCAGATAGTTGTGTGGGACTACAAAACCAGGGACTTGCAGGACCGGGGTCTTCCCGGACGGGTGTTGTGCAGGGCTCCCGTGTACCCAAGCACGGGCTGTTGGTACCACTGAAAGCTTCTGGTCTTGGCTGCCCATAATCGCCTTGGCTTCCCTCCTGTGCCCTAAACATATCATAAAGCAAGAGGGGAAATTTGGGCTGGAAGGGGGTGTTTGAAAGCAGAGGTTGGGGGGTGCAAGGGTTGGGGTGGCGGGGGCTGGGCTGGCCGAACCTGCGCCCAGCGCGGTGCGATTGCCCCCGTCTCCCTTTCCCGCAGGACGCACATGCAGAACATAAAGGATATTACCAGCAACATCCACTTCGAAGCCTACAGGGTCAAGAGGCTGAACGAGGGCCAGAGCTCGCTCTCCAACGGCGTGACCGACAAAGAGCTGGTGGCTAACGAAATGTAACCGTCTCGCKCCGTAGCCAGGACCTTGCTCGCTCACGCTCGCTATTTCTCCCCTCTTCCCCCTTTATTTTTATATAAATCCTCTGCCACTGTCCCTCTTCCCACCCCCCAACCCCCTGCCAATGTTAACTGACCAAATAACCAGACGCCGTCTCTGTCGTGCGGAGCGGGGCGACCGCTCACCCCCCCTGCTTTGTGGCACGGGTTTTCTTCTCAGCCCCCGGTCCAGCGTCCCTGGGCTGGGCACCGTCCCCCCGCGGAGGTCGGGCTTYCGCTGGCCCCCAGCGCTGGCCCGACAGCTGAGCTCGGGGGAGCAGATCCGCGGGGCCGGCGGGGTTGGGGTGCCCCCGGGAGCCCCRCCGGCCCCTCCGTGCAGAGGCTCTTCTCCGTCCGTTGAAGGGCGAGGGTTTCTCCAGGTGAATGTAGCCTTCGGAAGCAAGGTACGGTGGTATGAAGAGAGCAAGATGGTGCCATCCTTGTCTCCTGCCGCCTCCTCCGAGCCCTCTGCAGCCCCCCACGACCTGCCAGCCCCCAAGCCAACCCCTCTACCCTGCCTCCATGCAATAACCTGGGAGTGGTTAGGTGTCACCTCGCCTGTCACCGAGCCCCGGCCAGGCAGAGCGACCCGCTTTGGGAGAAGTGCCTTTTCAGACTGTTACCTTGCAATAGCGTGGGAGAGGGGAGGGAGCTGCCTCGTCTGTCTTTGCAGCCTGCAAAAGGCCTGCGACACCTTGTAGAGACTCCTCTTCCCTCTCCCTTGGACCACAGATGTGGCTGATGTCCTGGGAACACTTGTATATTTATTTTTCATTCAGTTGGGTGGTTTTTTTTCCGCTGAAGGCTCGGAGTATGTTTGTCCAAAGGGAGCTGAGAGTGGAACGTCTCTGCAAAGCGGTGGTGGGAGRCGGAGGGTTGTCCCGTCTGACCCTTGTGATTCTCGGGCTTTTCCCTACGTTAGAGGAGGCTGTTGGGTATTTTTTAATTATTTTTTTTTAATTTTTTGGATCCCCTGTGTGACGTGTGTACATGTAACACGCTCCTCTGTTTTGCTAGTCCTTGTGCACGGGGACTGTGCATGTGTGGTCCGAGCCCTGCAGCCCTGGGGAGGGCTGGGGCGGCTGCGCCCCGTGACCCCCCCTGCTCTGCCCCCCCACGCCTCCTCTTTCCATGAGTCTCCAGTAGATAAGACCCTGCAAGGGGGTCGGTTAAATAACGCCGTGACACAGGAGCGGGTGGTCCTGGAGCAGAGCTCCGCAGTCCTGCCCCCCGCCCCAGCTCCGCTTGCCGTTCTGTTGTCCGCTCCGTCAGTCTCCGGATCCTCTCTAAGGGATAAAATTTTCTGCACATCACCCTTTTTTGGGGGGGGACACACATATTAAAATGGCAGCGTGTCCCATCCTCTAGCGCTGGAAGGTGCCTGCAGAGCCCACCCGATGGTCTCCGTTGGGGGCAGAGCCACCTTCTTCAGCGCCGGTGCCCAGGAGGAAGGAGGAGGTTGCTCTCATCTTGGTGGGGATGCCCCGATAACGTTGCTCAGCGGAGGCTTTGCAGGGGCTCCCCACGCATGTGTCCCCCCTCCCCGGCAGCCARAGGGGTGCGTGCGGGGGGGTGCATCGCAAGGAGAATGCGCTCTCCCCCTTAACTCGTGTTCCCCCCCCCCCCCCCCCAACAGCACGACGGAGCTGTTGGGGAAGAACAACTATCTACTTGCTGACTTGCTATATTTTAGCAAAAACAAAACCAAAAAAAGTGTATTAACTGAAAAAATATATATATTTCAAGCGTTAAAAAAAGACTGAAAGGGGAGAARATCTCTTGTGTGAGGCACTTCTGCAAATGTCATCTTAAACTTTTTTTTTTCCTCTAGTCGATATCTCAAGCTGGGCCAAGCAAGACACGCCGCTTTCTCCTTTGTAACCTGATTTTTTTTTTTTTTTTGAAGAAAAAGAAGAAAATAATACAATAAAAAAACCTTCATCCAGATCTATTAAAATGGCCTTTTGGGGGTTATAAGCATTATGACAAATTTAGTCCATTTTTGTATAAATAATAGTGTTTAATATGTATTTCCCAAAATAAATGTTTCGAATGCAAATGGAAGGAGCCTCGTTTGGAAATGTCTGTTCCCAGCCACGGTGTCATCGTTGCTGCGTGGACCCTGCGGGGCTGAGGGTGACGGGAGGGTCCAGCTCAGAGCTGCTGGGCTCTGCCCACTTTGGGGTGAAGGTTTTCTTTATTCCTAAACCCCTTAACTCTTCCTACCTCTGATATCTGCCCCAGGTACTCTACCAAATGCTGGAGCTGCTGGTGCTGGGCGCTCTGGGGACCAAGCCAGCACGGCCGCTGTGTCCTTGCAAATCCCGAGGGAGGCAGGTGGGTCCCCTCCCTCTGCCTCCGTGGTGAAGCCATTTCCACTGCAGTTGCTGGTATTTTTATTAAGAAGTGGGTTGCACCTAGTTCAAGGGCAGGCAGCAGCTTGCCTTTCACACAAATGTGGCTTTGGCTTCGCAGGCAGATGGTCTTCAAAACCTTTCGTGACCCTTGGGATGCCCTTGGAAGTTGGCTTCACTTTGAGGACTCGCCTTCCTGAAAACAACGTTCTTCCCTGGTGTCGCAGACGAGACGCCATCCAGTCTGGTGGTTTAATCTGCGTCTATTGTATTCCCCCCCCTCGACAAGCCAGTTGAACTCAAAAGCCATCTGGACATGGTCCTGGGCAGCTGGCTCTAGGTGACCCTGCTTGGGCAGGGCTTGGACCAGGTGACTTCCAGAGGTCCCTTCCAACCTCAGCTCCTCTGGGATTCTGTGGTTCTGGAACTGTATGAAAACAAAATCAACAGGACAGAAGTCAGGTTGGGTTGGGTTGGGTTCCTGTGGGTGCCTAGGCTACGGGACAGGCTTATGTACATTTTTCTTCTGCTTTTCTGCTGGCACCTGGGTTTCAGAGCAGTGAATCAGCTCATCTTGTACGGCATCCAGTGAGGTGTGCAGTAGAGTTTGCTGCTGGGCCCCCCTTTCCCCCAGTGCTAAACCCATCCCAAGCAATATCCTTTTTTTTGTGTGTGCTATGCTGGAGTTTTGTGGTTGCTTTAGCTCAGACACTCCTCACCCCCACAGCTCTTCTCTACCAGATGAGTCTATTGGGGAGAAGAGGCGAGATCAACGTGTTCTCGCTGTTGTACCCGGAGCGAGACCCAGAGCAAAAGCTCTTGGGGGGGCGAAAATCAACATGTAGTTGTAGTAATTACAAACACAGACCGTGGGCTTTGCTTCTGGACAAATCTGCAGTAGCATGGTGTTTTCTTGCGCTGGTGTGTGGATTTTTTGCAGCTTTCCTCAATGCCGGCATCTGGCCGTGCCCGTGGAGGGAGATGGGGCGGAGGCTGCTCCCGGGCTCTCCGGGCAGATGCTCTCCTGGTGACAGATTGAGAAACGGTTTGTGGCTGGGGCGAGGGGAAGGAAGGAAAATTCCCGAGCTCAGCAATAAGGGCAGCTTTTGTTTAGCCCAGAGGAGGAGCTGGGCGGGTCGGAGGTCCGTTCCCGGGAATGGCGCGGGGAATGGCTTCCAGATGTTACGAAGCTCCGGAGAGGTGGGGTTGGCGAAGGGGGAGCAGCAACGCCAGATGCTCTGATGGAGCAGGGGTTTGTGTGGTTCTATGGGAAAATCCCCGCTGGGGGAAGGGTTTGCCATTGCAAAATCCGCTCCCCCTCTCCCCAGAGCCTTGGCTGAAGGGCAGGAGTGACCCGGGAGGGGGGCGGATGGGGAGGGTTTGGGCAGAGGAGGGGGCAGGCAAGGGGCTGCTTCCCCTGCCCGCACCCTCCCGAGCTGCCTCGGAGGGAAATTTGCCTAACGAGAGAGCCTTGCACTAATGGCTTATTGAGCGGCCTCACTTGAACAAATGAGGGAAATGAAGATGAGTGAGAGTTTAATTACCGATCGGAGCTGGGCTTTCCGCAGCGACGGCGGGTGCTCGCTCCCCTTCGCCTGGCTGCGGGAGGGAGAGGAGGACCCCCCAGCACAGCCGGGTTCTTGGGGTGCCGGGCAGCGTCGGAGGAGGTGGCTGCTCGGCTGGGCTGGGCTGGAGGTGGGTCCCGGTTCCACCTGACCAGCCCGACCCAGAGAGCATCACCATCCAAAGAGGATGACTATAAATAATAAGAATAAAAGGGAGTATAAATAAATAAAGCAGCTCAGAGTGAGTAGTTCCTGAAATGTCTGCCTGATTTAAAAACTAATTACTTGGAGGGTAATCACCACCAGAAGTGCATATATTTACCCACAATGCTGCTCTTCCCTCCTCTTCCTTTGGCTCGCCCTCTCCTGATTGCTATCCCAGGCATCGGCACCCAGACTTATCACCCATCCACAGCGCACAATAAACTGCATTGTACTCGTCCATCTCCCTGATTAATAACGTCATTGGAGACCTGTTCAGGGAGGAATAAATCCTCCCTGGGTAGGAGGCCAGGTGATGGCAGCCGTGGCTGCGTGGTACCCGCAGAGCCCGAGCCCTTGGAGCTGGGAGCTGCTCTGCCCCAAAGGGCCACCACCTGCTCCAGGGACGGTCCCTTCGGATGAGCCTGTGCTCCCCAAAAAGCAGGGCATCGGCGAGTCACCGAGCCCGGGGTACCCGAGGGGGATGCGTCGTCACCTGCTCAGTACGAGCTGCTGTTAAGAGGCTTTTCTGGATCATCACTCTTACACACCAGCCCATAGTGCTCATCAAAACCTGAATTTGGTGACGTGGGACCTGTCCTCACGGGAAACATCTCCTTCTGATGTGCAGGCTGGGCTGCAGCAGGCGTAGGCAGAGCTGGCGATCTCAGGCTTTAATTACTGTGAAGCTGCTGCACTGCGGTTGAAAGCCTGGGGTTTTCTGATCATCTTCGCCGCGGCTCCAGCAGAAAGGAGGATTTGTCCCTCCACCTCCGCCTCTGTGCCACCTCCTCGCGCCAACTCCACCACGCAGGGTGCTGGCCCCAGCCCGCCTGCTCCTTCCCAAAACCACAGCAGAAACTTTTCTTCTGTGCCCGCAGCAAGTAGAAGTTTGTAACACTTTGCTGCAGTTCAGTTTGCATTTATTTGGCTGAGCTTGTCCTATACGGATTAATAAATAATTCTCACCATCAACCTGATGTAGGAGCAGTATTGCACTGCGTTGCTTCATTTAGGAAAACAGAATAATTTATTCCTAACTTACGGGATTCAGGAGACTTCCACCTGCAGCCCACGATATTTTCTCATTAACATTACCCAGCTAAGCTAAAAACTGCAATTTCATAAGTCATGCTTCCTTCAGAGGCGCATTACCAGCTTCCCAGGGACTCCAAAAGTTTACTGAAGCTTAAAGACATACCTCATAGCATGCAGTAATGTACCAAAGTCCCTCTTCTTATTACTACTGAAACCATCTTTTTGGCAAGTTTCCCTCCCCGAACTATTCCCATCACGAATAACCCTGCAAGGACGCACCACGTGCCCAGCCCTGCTGGGGGCTGGCGGTGATGGGCCCGGGCATCCCGACCGAGCCCTTACAAACAGCAGCACGATGAAACACCTCGGTCATTACAACCAACCCTGCGCTAACGAAGCGATACGCCAAGCCAGAGCCTCTTAGTGGGGTTCCCAGCAGCAACACTTGCTGTAGACGTGGGTGTGCAACGGAATGGAGGTTTAAGCGAGTGATACTGTGCAAAAGAGGAAGAGCATTAAGTCAGGCTTTATCAGGAAGGTAAACAGAAGAAAATATTTAGTTGGAAAACAGAAGAAAGGCAATTGCTGTGTAAAGGAGTTTGCAGCTTTGCCCTCGGTGCCCCTCGGGGCTCAGCCCGGGCTGCGGCTCTTGGGGAGCCGGGGAAACCGTCCCGGGCTCCGCGCGGCCGCGGCTGGTCCTGCGCGGGCACCTGCACTGGCTGTGCCCCCTGCGAGGAGGCGATGGGGCTCACAAAGATTTACGGGGGACCACCCGCAGGGGCAGCGTGGGATGGAGGGGCTGGGGTACGGGGAGATGGGTGACTGTGTGTGAGCTCCTTGTCGCAAAGAATCATCTAGACCCAGGGCTTAGAAGTTATTTTAATCTGTACACCATTTTTAAAGGTGGCTTGGTGGGGTTTTTTTTGGTAAGTTACAGCTGAAAGGTCTTCCTGGCAAAGTTTACAGACACCCCCTCCCCCCTTTTTTTTTAAAGTAAAAATTGTAGCCTTTTGAGAACCGTGTCCTGAAATAGCTTTGCAGAGGACAATGACAGGGAAGCAGAAAGAACCTTAGTCCCTTTGTGTACATCCACACCGTATTATACCACGTTAGCCCCAGGTTTACATTGCGGGGGGGCAGAGGAGCGCTCGGTGAGCGCGGCCGCCAGCGATCCCCCTTCCCTGCCCTTCTCCTCTTCTGCCACCAGCCGCAGAAGAAAGTCAAGATTAAAATCATATTCCTAAAGCAAAATTACACATTGGAGACTCCACAGCCCTCCCGGGAGGATCAGGGCATTCCTCTATAAATATCTGTCTCGATATGTTTAATTTGCAGATGAAATTAAGCCTGGGAAGAAAGGGAAGGCTGTCTTTTCATGTGTGGGCTGTCCAGCTTTGCCTTGAATATCAAAGTGAGACGAGTTACAAAGCACCGACTCTCTGGGATTATCTAAGAAACCTTGTAGGTCCCAAGTGACAGCGGTTACGGGATCAAAAGGTGTGGTGCTTGTGCAGAAAGCCAGAAAAAGCCAGCGTGGTTCTTAGATCAGTCCCAAAGAGCCAAATCTCGGGTCAGGTTGCAGGGTTCAGGAGGTGGGTGAGGAACCAGGAGAGGCTGGGCTTTCACGTGGACTTTGGATTAAATATTAACTTGCTGCAGTGGGGTACGAGGCTAAATATTTTCATTAATCGTGTATGTGCTCATTATTATGGTGAGAATAGACTGTTAGAGCTTTGTCTGCATGAGCACTTCCACGCTAACCTCCCGTTTTCTGCTCATAGCTCTCTGTAAACCACCATCTTCTGTGCTTTCTCTCTTTTTTAGAAAACTTTTTTCCACAAGTAATTTTATTGGTTTCAACATTTTATTGGTGAGGCTTCGAAAACATCGGCTGAAAAGATTTAGCGTAAGGATGAAGGGACAGGAGACAACGCGTGGCCCCCCGATACAAGCAAGGAAAGGGGAGCGGGGTGATGTTTCTGGGGCAGCCCGTGGAGGTGGGAGCCTGATCTGGGGTGGGAGATCAGCTCTGCCAAAGGGATCCGCTGCCACGTGCCAGTGAAACCTCACGCAGACGTTCAGCGTGGTGTGATCGCACAGCCCCGGCGCGCCGGGGGAATTCTGAACGGGAATTTCTTGCAAAGCACTTAGCTAGGCAGAACTGCGGGCCCAATTTATCTGCACAAACGAGAAACAGCGCAGGATAGTGCAATAGGCCTGCATCATAATTACAGCCTGTTGACATTTTTCATATTAAAAATACTTAGCTGAAAAAGGCCTTTTTCATCATCCATTTCGTTAAAAATTGGAATTTTTCCTTCTTTCCTCCAATTTTATTGAACTTTTCAATCATCATAACTTTTTCCAGCATGCCTTCCCTTCTGTTTTTAGCTGCTCCTTTCAATTATTTGGTGCTTTCCTTTTTATTCCAGTAATTCTTTTTTAAAGACTTGAATAGAAGGAAGAGGGAAGATAGATTAAAATTTATACTAGAACAGAAAATGGATGTATGGCTGAGAGTCTAAAACCCTATCATTAGCAATATTTAATAAGGAACAAAATTATTGAGCAAGCTGAGATGTCTGCAAATGACTTCTGAAACTCTCCAAAATGGAAGGGAGCTTATCTAGCGGAGGAGAAAGCCAAAGGATGGACGAAGATACAAAGCATTAGGAAAGACGTTGAAGGAGCATCTCTAATGACCATCCGCCCCGCTATAAAGATTTATGGATGTTGAGCATAGCTGCCTCCGAGGGACTTGTCCATGGGTGAAGGTAAGACCAAGGGTGGCACCTTGTAGGTGGCTTCTGCACCCAAACAGAAACCCCTCTCCCGCTGGGACCCGCCATGTCCCTCCCTTCTCCTTCCCCCGGGGCTGGCTGCAATGGCTTGTCTCCACCAGCACATGTGGGCAGAGGCACCAGGCCCGTTTCCAGCCCCGTGCAGGAAAAGACACGGGGCAGATGCTTGATGTTTCCTCTTCCGAGCTCTCCTGCAGCCTGGCGTGGAGGAGGAGCGGGCAGATTTGAGGTCGCGCCAGCAGCCGTAGCAGGGACGCTTCCCACCGGTTTGGGGGCTCTCGCCTTGCCACCTAACCCTACCTCAGTCTGGCGTCTTTGGTATTTTTAGCAGAGCACGCCACACTCTTAGTGCTTTTTGGTGCAGGAGAAAGCTGATTTAAACAAGTTTTTTTGCTATTGTTGGCCAGGCCCGTGTGCTAGATCATTAATGTCAGCTTTGGAGTCTGTGCAACATGGGCTTTTGTAGGACAAGAAAGTGAGTGCTGCTGCATTGCCATAAAGCCCGCTGGGCTGTGCAAGGTTTGCTGGAGAGATAGGACACAAAAATAATAGTTGTGCTATGGTAAAGGTGCCCAGGGACTCTTTCTACCGGCCTCCTATGTGTCCCTGCTCCCGCTGCGGGCACAGGCAGGCTTGGCTGGGTGCCGAGGCACCTCTGGGTGCTGCAGCAAGTGCCGGTACCTGCCTGCATCTCACTGCCACGGTGCGGGGACCGAGGAACCGGAGGTGGCCTGACGAGCGGCTGCACAGTTGTCTCCCCTCCTGGTACAAAATTAGCTTAATTGAAGAGCAATAAGTGCTATCAGCTGCTGGTGCAGGTGCTCCACTCCTAAACTCTCCGGAGGGCTTAAAAGCAGCAGCTGTTTGCTATCAGAAGTGATGGCCCTGGGAGCCTGTTGGGTAGGAAACTTTGTGCTGGCCCAGAGCTCCTGAGATGGCTCCGTCCTGCTGGCACCTTCTGCGAGAGCTGGAGCTGCGGTTGGGAGCTGCCATGCGCGAAGAAGTAGGTTCAGCGAGTTTTTATTCTGCTTTAAATATCAATGTCACTTTTTGCACGATGGGCCAGCTTTCTCCAAAAGCCCAGGGCTGTGCAGGTGCCTCACTGCACGCGCTTTGCCTTGGGTAGAAATGAAGTCGTTTCTGAGTGTTTGGTTTTGATTATGCAAAGTGGGATATTGAGGGGGAAGGGGAAATAAGTGTTTGTTTTGAATCTGGTGGAATATTTTTTATCTGCAACCTGAGCTCAGACTAAGGGTTAGCTCCAGAGCACAAGTAGAGAATGGGGAGACACAGAGGGAAAAAGAGGCTTTGAGCACTGGCTGGAATGACAGAGTTTAGACCTCTGCAGCTTTCCAGGGACCACGGCGTGCCAAAACTGAGCGCTCTGAGGTTGATACCAATTTAACTTTGCAGGCAGCATGCCGGTTCTTGCTGTGCTGGTCATAGTTTGGCAGAGACTGGATCAATCGGTGGTTTTCATTCCTGCTAAACCAGGGTGTATGTGTATGGTAGACAGGGTCCTTTAGCAGCCAGAGCCCACACAACTACACTTTTATTTAAGCAACCTTATATATACATATTTCATAATAATTTTTTTTTTTTTTCATTAAAACTTCTGTGTAAAACCTGGTGCGGAAGGATGGGAGAGTTTGTCTCTAAGCCCCTGTGAGCTGTGATCCCTTAATGCTGCAGTACTTCCTCAGGCGTGTCGGTGGGAATGGAAGCTGATCCCAAGTCAGGTCTGCGCGTGCTCTGAGCCAGCACAGTGTCACCCCTCTTTGGGGTCATGGTGCCCCGTTTCTCTGTGTCCTGCACCATGTGGGTAAATACTTAGTGGCCAGACCTTTTCCCACTGAGCAGAGAGAAGATGCTGACTGAAGTTGCACTATTGATGGGGTCTGCAAACCTGCAGAGATGGCTGGTTGCCCCAGACACAGGACTGGGCTGGAAAATCCCGCATTATAGTTAAAAGTACCAAAAGTATAGTTAAAAGTACCTGCATTATAGTTAAAAGATGGGCTTGGAGGGCTCTTGTACCTCTGTTTGCTCTGATGCTCTTACCTGGGACGCATGTGGCTGCTGCTCGGGAACAAAATGTGCGGTTGTTTAATGCTGTTCCCTCTGTCATCAGGACAGGGTGACCGTCGCCCCTGCTTCAGGGCTACCGCATTTCCCATCAGTTCTTGGGGTTGGAGCTACGTGTTGTCATTGCTATGTATGTCTAGGGTCCAACTGCCTGCAATGCCAATGCTTGCGTTTAAATTAAGCCTAGGTTAAGCGGAGCCAAGCCGGGGTGGGTGAGCACTAGGGCTGATGGGCTGGAGCGGCACCTGGGCACTGCACAGCTCCGCACCCACCACGGCCCTGCAACCTCTTAAAATAAAAACGTGGTTGAGCTTAGAAGACCAGTGCTGCATTGGTGGTGCTAACCCCCCCAGCAGCCTCCGCAGAGAGCTTTGGACACGGGCAGGGAGGACGGTCTCCGCATCCCCGGTGCAGGCAGGGGAGGTTGACACCAAGCTCCTCTCTGGAAGGATGAACACACATCCATCCCTTCGAGTCCTTTGCTCATGAGGAGTGATCAAAGCACAGCCGTTTGATTTCATAACCCGAGTAAACGCTCAAAAAAAAAAAAAAGAATCACTCACTAAATATCATGGGGAAGGTATTTTGAGCCTTGGCCACTTCGCCTGGGAAATGGTCTCTTCTGATTCAGCTTGTTCAAATCATCTTAACAGTTCTTAGTGAGAAAAAACCTTCTGTATCCTCAAGGCAAGTATATTTGGGCAAAGCAATAAGAGAGACTTTAAGAGGTTTGGAGGTTACAGTGGGAAATAGCAGTTATTCCCAATAAGCAGTGTTAAATGAAGTGCTGCTGACAGTAGCCTGAGGCAGGTTCAAGAGTTTCAAGATTTGCAACTAAGAGATTAACCAAAATAGATGTCTTATTACAGGCAAGTTTGTATCTAAATCATTTAAAGTGCCTTTAGATGCTGTAATGTTTTTCCTCCTAAGTGCTCATAGTATATCTGCAGCTTCCTCCTGGCTTTCGGGAATGAGCAATGAAAGGGCCCTTGATCTCGGCGAGTTTAAGAACCTCTGAATGAAGGAACGAGGACCCAGTGGATCAGCAGGTTCTCGTTTGACGGGACGCTGCTTTAGCAGTGCTCCTACTTTACACAGAGGAGAGATCCTGGCCGAAATCCTCCCTCCTGTTCCCCGTTGGATGCTCTGCTGCGTGGCTGGACGGGTACAATCCAGAGAGATTGCACCGAGCAGTGGGTTTTGCCAAAGCTCTGGGTGTAAAATGCCTCTGAAAGAACAGCAGCAGCATGGCCCTGAGCTGGAACAACCTGACCCTTAATTTGTAAGGGCCATACCATGCTCAGGAGAACAAGCGCTGTGTTTAGAGATGTAAATGAGAATGGCCGTCTCTAGGCACAGGTGAACACAAGAAAAATCTTTGTCTCCTGGGTAGGGCCATCCGTGCCGAGCCCAGAGTCTGGCTGCGGCTGCCAATTCCCAGTCACCCTGCAGGACTCCCCACGTGCACCCGTCACCCAGCAAGCCGCGTCTCGGATGTGGGACGTTGAGTTCGTTCTTCTGTGCTGAGCTGACGCTGGAAGGAACCTCAGTGTAGGGTGGGCAGCACGGGGTTACTGAGGCAGAAATGATCCGCAGTCAGCGTGGGGCCACTGGCACTAGGTCTTGGCTGCAACCTGGGTAAGGTACATATAAATTTGGTGGATGAGAATCAACAGGTCCATGGGAAATTATCTGCAAAAAGAGGGGCAAGCTCCATGTGCTCAAAAAGAAAGGAGTGGAGGAGGGCAGAGATGTTTAGAGGGAGCTGGTCTAATCATGGGGAGCAGCCCGGAGTGCTGACACCGAGCCAGGAAAATGGGTGTCTGTTATTTGGGTGACATTTCTGTGCTCCTTGCGCTAGCTCAAGTGGGGAGCAATTGATTTCTGGAAGCTCTCCAAAGTCGGGATGTCAGTTTGCTTTGGCAGTTGCACATCCCGGTGGAGACGAGCTGGACATCCACACCAGATGGAGAGGGATGGGCTTTTCCCAGTGGGGTGCTTAGGGGCACCAGCAATTGTGCCAGGGATGTTGTGCAGGTGGATGAGAAGGTCTGTGAGAGGAAGGTGTAGATCTCTACCAAAGGAATACACCAGCAGAGCTGAAACCAGAGAAATGACTGGAGATCTGAAGAGGTTTCCAACTATGAGGGTTCAACATGCTGAAAGCAGCCTGGAGCAAGCTGATGAGGGCCTGGCAGGGGCTGGGTGATGCACCATCTCATGGGGAGTTATTGAGGCTCAGGTTTACCTGTGGGCAGGTGGTGAGAAATGCCTAGAATGTGCTGGGGTCTGGGAAATCAGTCCTTCTGTATGAGGCCAGCTTGAGCCATGCTCGAAATGCAAATTATTACTTTTTCTCTTTTTCTGGGCTTGTTTCCAAGTTCTAAAGATGAATGACACTTCTGTGTCATTCAATAAACCTGAGATTGCAAGTTTTTCTCCATGTGAACAAGGAAAAATGTCTCCAAGTGTCTTTGCAATGTTACTTTTTTTTAAAAAGGAGAAGAAATGTCCCTCTAGGGAATCGGATCTTCATGGTGACCTGATGACAATGTAGCCTCCCCTGTCCAGCAAGCGTGTAAGATGTCATTTCAAAAACAACATAGAGCAAATGAAAGCAAAATTTTAGTTTCTGTCTCGCATGTTGAGCGAGCTGGTGGCAGTAACTTGCTGCATATGGACAGAGTGAGGTGGCAGAGTGTGGCCTCGTGTCCCCTCCAGCATTAATGGTTTTACCAGGGGTTGCCAATGAATGTTGCAAATGGCAGGTATGAGTTGTAGCAGTTCTGTGAGCTGAGGAAGGGTTGTTTTTTCTTGTTATATGATAGGTGGGGGAACTGCATCTCCGAGAGGCTCTGGGCGGCCACCAGCAGTCAGTTTTCCCTTTCAGTAAAATGGAGGTACATGGGATGCTGTGTTTGTCAGGGCTCTTCCGTGGTACTTGCGATGGATAGCTGGGTGACAGCTATCCCTCAAACCTTCTTTAAAAGTAACGGGAGGCCCCGTGTAAGAGAGGATGAAGGAAACAAGGCTGAAGTGTGTGATGAGTGCCCTGCTTTTGCAGGACTCTGCACACTTGCCAGTCTGAAGGACCAGGTTGCTCCAGGCTTTCGTTTCCTGCAGTGAAAGTACAGACTCCAAACGTTAATGGCAACAGATGGAAACCCAGCTTTCCTGGAGGCTTTTAAGGATATTCCCCGACTGCCGTAATCACTGCAGGCCTCTGAGCCAGGGGCTCCCTGGGCTTTCACTGCCCAAGTCCCTCCTTCACGCTGGGTCCCGCTGCCGCCTTCCCACGCCGAGGTCCAGCATGTTGTCTGTTCGCCTGCCCTACTCATGGAGCTGAGGGTTTAAATGCACTGAATAGCTGAATTATCCAGTTTTTGAAGCCTTTGAGGAAAGTAGGGGTGTCCACCTGCCTTGTCCTGCCGAAGCAGACAGGTCTGTGCCGTGTGGTGGGATGAACCCAACATAAAGCTGAGCTTGGATCAGGCTTGATTTCACCTGGCCCCGAACGTGTTCTGCGTTGTCGTTGCTGCTGCTGTATTTATCAGGGGTCTTGTGACACCTGGTGTTTTCATTTCTCCTGGGGTCTGGTAGTCTGACAGCATCCCTCCAACCCTCTTGAAGAGGCAGAGAGGCACTTCAGCAAGTGAAGCCTGGCGCCTTAAAATACTTGCTTTCGGCAAATACAAGGAGCCCAAGCTGCTTATATCAAAATGTCATGAAGTTGGCTGTAAAATTAATTATTTGGAAATCTTGTTTTATTATTTCGGATTGCTTGGAACAGGAAGACAGAGCCTGGCACTGCCCCGCAGAGACCCTTTGGTGCTGCTGGCAGTGCCCCTGGTTTGCGTGTGCTGGAAGCATCGAAGCTATTGCCCAAGGGCAGGTGGGGACAGGGGCTCCTCCTGGGTGACTCCATTGCAGCAAACCCCCCTGGGGTGCCGTAGTGATCCCAAGCAGGCGCTGTGCACGTGGGGCACTTGGGTGCGGAGCAATGAGAGCAAAACTGGATGTGCAGAGCCGCGCTCAGCCGGCTGGACGTGTGCTGCCGGTCCCATCGTTGGTGTTCTCCAAAGGGACCCTCAAGTATATAAATCATGGTCTGCTGAGAGAGGGGCAGCCTGGGGAAAGGCAGCTCTTGGTGTCTCTGAAATGTTTCATGAAGTCGGTGTCTTGCTGGATTTTGGCAAGAGAGACCTTGACTTAACATGAGTTTTTAAAAGTGAGAAATGTGAAACAGCTGCCACGGTTGTAAGCAAGCCAGGAATGGAGAGGAGGGCAAGGCCTGCGGGTGTTCTGCTTACAGACCTTGGCAAAAGGGAGGCTTTCCTTTCTTTTTTTTTTTTTTTTTTAATTTTAATTGGCATCAGGAAGATCTTTGAGACCTTGGAACCCCAAACACCAGTCAGGAGAGCCAGGTGGGTCTGAAAGGTGCTTCTGCACTGTGAAACCTTGACAGCGATGCTAAGTCAGGGAAGGAGCGAAGGAAACTGCAGGGCTTTGAGAGGGATGTGAGAGGAATTGGTGAAAAAGGAGAGGGGGAGACTTCTACACATCCTTGCCCAGACTTGTAAAGGCTTAAAAGTACCCAAAGCCCTGCAGTTTCAGGGAGGGGCGTCGGAAGCACAGCTCGGGGTTGTCCCTAGGCTGGAGTACCTCGGCGCATCTCCCATCCACGTGTGCTGCCCCGGGGCAACGCTGGATCACACTGGGACCGGCACCTCGTGAGGGCAGTTCACCTGACTGCACTTGGGGCGAGGTTAATCACTCCTGTAAGGGCGGGTTTTCCCAACTAAGACCAAAGACAGCCAAGGGTAACTCATGCAGACCTCAGTGTCCCACCCAGATGCCCATGGCAGAGCGGGTAAGTCCCCCCTGCAATATCTGGACAGAAAGCCTGAGAGAGAGGGGCTTGTCCAGCCCAGGCTCTCCTTTCTGGCCATTGGCATCAAATGCTTTGGGGGAAGATGTAAGAAACCTCCTATAATCTGCCTGGAAAGGGAGGCTTGTCCCGGTTAGGATACAGCAGGTTTTAGCTTTTGCATTAGGTGAGTATTCAAATAATTTAACAGTGGATTTTCTCATCCTTCATATACCGATGGAGTTGGTTTTGTGGCTCTAATGCTCTCATGACCTCAATAATGTCTTCTGCGAGTGCGTTTCGCAGGTTAATTATGCATTAAGTTTACATACGGCTCTTCCTTTTTTAATCAGTTCTAAACGAGCTGCTTTCAGATGTGCTGAATGCGCTGACACTCGGGCACTGTCGGCGGGGGCTTACAGAAGTACCGTACCCACCTTTCTACCCTGCCAGTTCTTTTGTACGCTGTGGTATGTCGTCTTTATTTGTCAACTTGCTAAATAAGCACTCCTGAGATTACTGGCTTTATTTTTTATTGTACAGACTTCTCTGATGTGCACTACAGTAATATAATACCATAAAGGAAGGTTTTTACTGGTGTGATTGAGATATGTTGTAGTCTTTCCTTCTCTCTAGGCTGGAGAAGAGCCTGCTTTCCTTCTCTCTTCTGGAGAAGAGTCTGCTTGGGAGCTGCCGGCAGGTTTTTTCTTAAACAGACTCAATCTTTCCCAGGTGGCCTTTGTGAGTGTAAGAAAGTGGGTAGAAAGCATGCCTTGCACTTGATGGTGTTTCTCTTTCTTTTGGAGATCTCTATATTTCTCTTCTCTTTCTCTTTGCTTTCCTCTGGGCTTCCTCTTTAATTTTGTAGCAACGTCTTTTGAGCTGGATGAGCTTTCCTTCTCTGAAGTCTAAGACCTTGAAAGTAAGGGTTGTGGTAAGATTGCATAGAAGCAAGTTGGATAACATGGTTCTTTCTTCAAGGTAAGCATTTCTGTTTGCAAAGTGACTTGTCAGTCTTGTGTATTTTTGGATTTAGGCATCCTGGTATATAAGCCAAAGCTAACAGATATTAATTAGTTGGAGGACTGGAACTGTAATGAGGACAGTCGCTCATATAGGTTGGCACTTTTATTTTAAATACAAGTAATTAAAGAAAAAAGTGTGTTGAAAAAGTCAATGTTAAAAGCTGTTATAGAAATAACACACCCTGGGTGAGAGTTAGAGAGGAAGTTGAGGGACAGAATAACAGCCAGGCTGCTGGTGCAGCGGCTGCTGTGATGCCTGGCTACGGAGAGATTATCCCTGTAGCAGAGAAAAAGGAGTAAAGGAGAAGTGTGGTTTTAAAATCATGGCAGAGGAGAAGGACAATGAGTTGAAAAAGCTTTGCCAGCGTATTTAGAAATGCACAGGGGAGCCGTGTCTTTGGAGGATCCCAAAAAGCTGGTCCGAGAGGCAGCGATGTAGGACTCGAGCCTGCAATGTAGACTCTGGGTTGGAGAAATGGTGCAAGGTCCTGAGTGTGGAGCCTGCTGTTTGAAGGGGATCCTGTAAAACACCTCCCACCCCATCACCCCACTGAGCTCCTTCAGGAGGAGGTTTGTGTGGAGGAGAAGCTCTGAGTGAAACCTGTTTGGCTAGGTTCAACGCTGGCATGGTGTAACCTGGGAGGCAGGGACGCTTGGAGACCAAGGGCCAAAACCAGGGATGAATCTATGGAGTGGCTTGAAGTATAGCCATGCCTTTGGGTTGTGGTCCCAGGAATGTGTGTGTGATGGGAGGAGGAAGAAAACAGTCAGCTCCTGGATTTGACAAGGGTACACCAGAGATGCCCAGAAGGTCTCTGGAGCAGGGAGTGATGTTACCTGTCTTGGTAGCCCAGGGAAGTCCCAACAGGGTCTGCAGTTGAATTTCTCTGACCCTGCTGTTGGTGAAACAAAGCCATGGTTATCTCGGGGGTGGCCGTCTCCAGCCTCAGGAAGGAAAACCGATGCTGGAAACCACAGCCTGCCCACGGGAGGGGGAAGTCACGCAGTGAGGAAAAGCTGCAGTGCTGAGCACGTCCCGTTGCACGTGGGCTCTGCAGCTCACCCGCTCCCTGCACCCCCGCTGCCACCGGCCAAGCCGGGCTGGGCAAAGCAGTTTTCCCATGGAGGTCCCATGGTCAGGGTCTGGCCAGCCTGGGCTGCTGAGTACCCACCCAAAATTCATCTCGGAGCTGGCTGAGCTACCCCAGGGGTTTGCATGGTGGGGACTGTAGCTTTTATCCAACGTGCCAGCCCTGTGGGGAGGCTGGATGTGCCAAATAGCACTGGGTACCACGGTCATTTATGGGGTTTTAACCATTTGTTTCCCTTCTTCAAGACCCAGATGTCCGTAGTGATGGCCAAATCCTTCCTCTTCTCTGGGTGGTGAAGACAACTGTGGGTGGGGAATGCAAATCAAAGCTAAACAATGTGCTTTACCATCTTTTTTTTTGTTTAAGAAGCTTAATATATTAATTATGTGCGTAAACAATCTCGATATGCAAACCGAAAAGTAATGTCCCCCCTGGCGTCAGCTGCTTTGAGCTTCCCCATTAACCTCTCCAGAGCAAAAAAACCTTCCTGAACAGCCATTTTGGAGTGTGCAGAATTGATTTCTTATTTGGCCTCCGCAGTGGAAGAAGATGGCGGCACGGAGCCGCGGGCGCCTCTTCCGCTCCCTCGTCCTTTTTTTTTGAGGCATCCTCTTCCCCCGTGCCTCGGTGATGGAGGACGGGTGGCTCCAGCACCGGGGCTGCTGCCGCACCAGGTGCCGGCGGGTTGGTCTCACCGCCTGGGCACGCAGGTCCCTCCCGGTGCCTTCTGGTGAGCAAAAACAATAAGAAACAAATTTATAGTGGCCCCTCCTTGGGTAATTTCCACAGCGCAAAGACCCCCTGCCTCCCACCCCCTTCGTGTGTGTCTTCTCTTAATTAATTAATACTGCATTCATCACCGCTTAATTCCCGTTTCCTTAGCACCCGAGGAGGGGGGCTGCTGGCAAAGGCGGGTGCCGAGACAGTCTAGATCCGCTGTCTTAGCGGAGGAGCTTAATTAGCCCCCGTGACAATATGGGATCGTTTCCTGCAGCCCTGTAACGGGTGGTTTCAAACTGGCTTCTCGTGCCTAGCAAAAGCAGCCCCATGTCCCCGTGCTGGTCCCTGTGCAGCCGGGTTGTGTGTGCTTGTGGGGAAAGATGACGTGCTACAGCTGCCAGAATTTCAAAAAAAAAATCACAAATTGGTGGTTTTTTGAGCTTGGTGAGGGACAGGAGACAGAGCAGCGGGGTTTGGTCTGTCCTGGGGTCTCAGTGCTGGGGATGGGCAGGCTGGACGCTGGGGCTACTCCACGTTGGGCTGTAAAGGGTCCAGTACACCCCTCTCTGCTTGTAGCTGTCGCTGTCAGTGTTGCGGTGCTCCTGGTCTCCTTTTCGTTCCCTTTTTTTACCTTAAACACAACCTCTTGGCACTTGTGGTGCCTCCTCTGCTGAAATCCTCTGTGCTACCCCGTGCCGCAGCCCTGACGGGGTCCGTGGCTGGAGAACCATCCGGGGCGGCCACGCAGCGGTGCTGGGGCAAAACAGCAAATAAACCAACAAATATTAACTGCCGTGATGCTTTTAGGGGGAGAATACAACTTTTTGAGGACTGTCTGGAAAGAAAGCCGATGTGACTGTCAGCATCAGTTTTGTGGTGTGCATTGGAGTTTAGATGGGTGCCTTTATTTTTTTTTAAGGTTTTTGTCTCCCCATCTGTGAACTCTTCTCCCCTCTACAAAAACCCCCGTGTGCCCCCACAGCTTGTTTCTCGGTGGGGTGGTGACGGTGGGTACGCGTGCTGGTGCCCGTGCAGGACCCGTCTGCCCCAACACTGTGTTTAAGATAAGATGGAGACGCCCAGAGCGTGTGTGTGAGGAGGGGAAGGGGAGATGGGGAAGATGGAGGGGGAACAAAAGCAGCAGATCCACCACGGCGCCGGGCCGGGCTCCTTGCCAAGAGCGGCTGCGGCATGCAGCCCCGGCTGGGATGGCGGTTCCCCCCCCCCAGCCGACACGGCTGGCGATGCTCCCTCCCGCCCCGTCCTCTCCTCCCCGGCGCGGGCTGCCAGCGGGCCGGGGCGTGAAGGCGGCTCTCGCCCGGGATGCGGGATGCCATCTCGCCCGCGCCCTTCCCACCGCTAGACAGGACATCGGCGCTCCGGCAGCCCGACGCGCGCCTGTCCCGCGTGACTCACATACGCAATGCAGCCATGCTTAACGAGCGTGAGTAATTATGCCAGGCGGAGGGTTGGGGTGTGGGGGGCGGTCGGGGTTGGGTGTGTGGCGTTTTTTTTTTTTCCCTTGATTTTTTTTTTATTTCCATTTCTCTTCTCTCCCCCCCCCACCACCCCTTTCCCCTCCTGCCCAGCCCGCGGCATTGAAACTTGGCCACCTCCTTGGCGGTGGCTTCGGGAGGGCTGGGGACGCGGGGGTCAGTTGGCACAGCAACTGCTGTTCGGGGACAAAAGGAGGCTTTTTTGCAGCGACAGTAGCAGCTGCCAGCCAGAATAGCAAATCCGAGCGACTTGGCACCACTCCAGCTTCCTTGAGGGTTGCAGAGGGATGGTATGTTGGAGGGTAAGACTAGCTAATTAATCTTCCGGCAGGGAACAATGTAATATCAGACAATTACAAAGACAGAATGAAATTACTATAGTGGGAAGGCTGGCATACAAATTTCTCAAAGGGTCCATCCCTCAGCCCGCTGCCGTGTTACTTTATATGCGGGGAAAAGCACGGACTGTACATGCGCTTTTCTGTTGTGTGGGGGGGGTTGTATGAATTGAATTATGTGTTTGGAGGAGGGGCGGGGGGATGCGGGCTCAATCGCAGGGTAAGCTTTTTGAGGAGCAAAAGGGAGAAAGAAGAGTCGTTCCAAGCGGAGACCTTCCCCGTCAACCAGCCGTGCCGAGAGAGCAGACCTGGCGCGTTGCTGATGCTACGGGCTCACAGGGTTGGGGATATTTTTCCTGGTTATTTTTAGTGATTGCACTGTGATGCCTGATGGCTACAGCTTTTGGGAGGAGGATCTGACTGCTGGGCAGAGAGGGAGTGATTTCCTTCAGCCTTTCTGCATGGAGAAGCCCTCAAAGAGCTTTGGAGCTGCTGAAAGTTATAGGGGAAACACACCTACCAGCTCAGCAGTGGTAATTGCCAATAATGAGCTGTAATCACTGCTACCTACAGTTGGGATGCTGTGATGAATAGGGCAGTGCAAGCCGCATGGTGCAGGCTCCCTGTCTGTTTATTTGCAGTGGGGAAAGAATTAGGAAAGTCTCATTTATCCTGGAGCACAGGAAAGCACGGGTAGGGGATCAGCCTGCGCAGAATTAGCATAGGAAACCCCTCCTTCCTCCTCCTCCTCCTCGCCAGGCGTTAGGGATAAGCTAATGACTCTCCTCCCTCTGCATCTCCCTCCCAGGATCAAACTTAATGCGGTGGGATCTCTAGAAGTGTCATTAAAAAAACAACATGAAAACAGTATCAGTCAAATTCTCTTTGCAACGTTGCGTGTGTGCATCTGCGCGGGAGGCCCGTGGAGACGTGGCCAGGAGGGGCTTGGAGCCAGGAGAGGACTTGGAGCAACTCCAGCTCGGTTGCTCTTTCTCCGAAGGAATTTGAGTAGGTTTTTTGTTTGGTGCCTACATAGATCAGATGGTGCAGAGATGATGTTTAGAAGCCACTGCAAGCCCCTCCTGCCTGCCTTGGCTGCGATGCTGAACTGCCAGTTGCCGCTGAAGCTGTTGCAAAAATTAGGCTGAGTAAGTGGGGTTTTTAAGGGGGTAGCAATGCCAAGTGTTGGATCGGCAGGCTGGGGCCCCTTTTCCAAGCTGCAGGTTAGGAGGAGTTGCACACAGCCTAATCCTTGTTCGGCGCCCTGAAAAGCATCCTGGTGGGTGCTCGTGTTTGTCTGAATATTTTTCGGGGATGGCTGGATATCAGAAACGTTTCCCACTGGGTTTCATTAGGGATGAAGGTCCCATCCTGGGTTCCCATGAGAAGTCCCTTGGTGTGGTGTGTACTGATGTGTGTAACTCCTTATCTGGCTGCGTATACTAGCGCTGTCCCAGCCCGGGCTCCCTGTGCCGGCTCCAAAGCCTTCTGCTGAAACTTGAGAGACCGAAAAATTCCCTGCGCAGCTGGAAGAGATGGATCCCAAAAGCCAAGTCTCTGGTCTCACCATCTGCTGCACCCACCCTGTGCTTGCTCTGAGGGTCCCCCAGCACTCGGGTGCACAGTGGGTGTTCCTCCCCTGGATGCAGAGTGTCCCCTCTCTCCAGAAGAGGCTGAGCTCAGCCCGGCTGTCCCCTCGGTTCTTGTCCTCACCCACTGACCTGCAGCCACCCACACCCCTGGGGCCTGAGGCTTTGGGGGAAAATTTCAAGCTCTGCCCGGCTTGTGCACCTGCAGGAAAATATCTCGGAGATTTCCCATCCAGGTAGTGACGGCACTAGTTACAGATGCTGATGAGCAAGAGAGGATGAAGGAACTGAAATTAACCCAATCGTTTAATAACCAGCAAATCAGCTGGACTCAAGCTTGAGTATTGGTCCTAATTAGAAATTATGAAGTTCAGTCTCTGTTCTGGGCTGCATCTGAAGTCCTGCAGAGGATGGACTCTCCCTGTCCAGGTCTCCTGTTCAGGCCCAATGTTGCTTTTGGCTCTGTATAAGTCAGTCCCGACCTGGTAGCACTGCTCCTGCATGGACGTGAAAAAGGCAATCTGGATTGTTTCATATTCAGTGATTGACACCAGACATGTTTCCGTAAATTGAGTGCATCTTCTTGACTATACTTCAAAGTTTTCAGTTTATGAATCTTTTATGGAGTTCTCTTCACACTGGAAGAAAAATCTGTAGTGCTGAAATTTTACCTTTTAAAACCATATAATAAAAAACAAAAAACCCAACCTTTCACAATCAGTTGACTCAATGAAAGTCACCCACTGGGTCCTGCTCATGTTCACACTGTGGGGCTGAATTTGCCCATGAAGGTGGCTATATCCAAACGTGTGCATGCTAAAGGCTTAATGATGGTCTGGGCACTCTTTGACCTGAAGACGTGAGCCTTGATGCTGCTGAAATTCTCTCCTTGCATCAGGGTGTGTCTCTCCTTGAGTCCTGCTAAGCCTGTCCAAGTCAACCTCTGGAGTTAGGAAATTTAATTTGTAATAAATCTGCATTACAGTACAAGTAAACCTGCTTCAGTGGCTATAAAAATTAATTCCTTATCCTAAACATTATTATATAGCTTTCAAAATGAATTGACTGTGGTTGGTAGCCTAGTATGTGCCATTATTGGTAATTAGCGTAACCAAATAGCATTGCTGTTAATATTTCCTGTCTACCCCTCCCCCAGTTGGGAGCCATTTCCTATTAGAGAATCAGAATTGCAAATGCAATGCTTGTGTGCAAACCGCTGGCTTTGACTTTTTTTACATATATTTTGTGTGTGTTGGAAGTTGATCTGCGTTCCTTTCTGTGTCTCGGCCTGTGGTTTTCCAGGAGCACTTGCTTCTGAAAAAGCTTTGGCGTGGTACAGGGCACCATTAGAGCCTGATGCTGGAGGGTGCTGGTGGCTACCTGGAGGTGCCCAACGCTCTTGGATCTCCTTTGAGCTTTAGCTTGTGTGCAGTTGCTGCTGAGGTCACTTACCATCTCCCAGGATCTAGCCTTTGTGCCATGTCTTGCAGACAACGTGCATCTTGATAGGTTTTTACGGTGATCCACCATACCCCTGTTGTCTTCATCCAGAAGTTTGGCTTGTCCTGGAAGACATGACACATGTGTCCATGGAGGTGCTCGGGCAGCTCTGAGTGCCAAGAGGTGGAGGGAAGCAGAGGCTCCCTTTTCTGAATCAGATAATAAATAAAGGACTAGGCTGGGGCAGCACTTTCTGGGCAGCTGAAGGTGTATATAGCAGAAAGGTACACACACATGTAAGGCTGAAAGGACCTGAAAAACTTTCCTAGGCTTTTGCAACTGGACAAAGCAAGTTTCCACACCTTATTCTGTTGGCTTGACTAAGAAACCTGAAAGGGACTAAAAGGGGGATGGAAACACAGGAGTAGCAAGTCAGAGTTTAGTTTATACGTTTCCACCACTGTATGTAAGATGGAAGGACACCATCAGGCAGCTTTGCTCCACAGCCCCGTTTTCAACTTGTCTGAGGCCATCCTGCATTGTCCATCCGCTGCCAGCCTGCTCCTTCCCGCTGCGGGGCCGAGAGTTGTCGAACCCCGGTGCTCATCCCAAGTGTCCTGCCATAATCTCTCAGGAACACCCATACTAAACACTTCAACGATGCTGACCAAAACAGCTACTGGCATTTTATTTGTGGAGTTTCCCATTGGATTATTTTGTCCACCATCATAAGTCTCTCTTTTTTTTTTATTTCTCCTGAATTTGCAGCCTCCAGTGGTGTCTTTTGAAATATTCCTCCGCAGACATGAAGGTTAGAAACTTGATTCTTAGGGAATGAAAGTTCAGATTCTTCTGTAATTTTCCAACTCTGGGATCTGGGACTTTTATATGAAATACCCAATTTAAAACTTAACAGCTCTGTAATAAGAACCTGGGACCAGAGGGGGGAGGTCTGATTTTTCATGCTGTCCCCAGCATGGAGTTATTTCTTGAGTTTTGATGACATGACAGCTTCAGAAGTCTGGATATGTGCCCTGGGCTCAGTCACCCCATACATCACAGAGCTGAAAAATGCAGAAACTAAGCAGTAAAACTGAGTGGGAGATATCTTTGCCACCCTGGAAAACATTCAAGATTTAGATAGAATAATAATAATAATATCAGTACTGTTCTTGGCCTGGATGAGGATGGTAAATCATAATTCCAAATTCCAGCGAGTTACAAAGTGAACAGGCTGTGCCAGCTGAAACCTTTGATTTGGTCCAAGCTGGTTTTGGTAGCTGAGCCTGGGGTTTTGGCTTTCGGTTGGAGCTGTACAAATGCAATTAGCTTAAGCTTGAGGATACAAATTGACTCCAAGCTGGGGAAGGAAAATGAATTGCATGTTGGAAGGTGATATAATCATAACTTCAGGACTTTATTCAATTTTTTTTTTCTTAAGTCAAAGGATATTGAAGTCATTCAAAACAGGATTTTGCTAGGAATGAACTGATGTATTTTTTCCCAATGGAAAACCCCACACTGGTGTCAGCAGGGCCACTGCAGTACTTTGAAGCCTCTGTCCCCATCGCTCTTGCGGGATGAGAGCAGTGCTTTGGGAGTTGTCGGTACCGGCCAGGAAAAACAGCATATTTTCTTCTTTTTAGTTTCCTTATTGAAAGGTCTGTATCTCAGGAATTTGTCTGGAATGAAACGTTTTTAAGCCCTTTGACCAATTCCTCCTGTCCTCTTGCTTTTGAAAAAAGTGACTTTTCTGTGATGCCAAACATATCTTTCTAACTGGAAGTTTATTTTTTTTTATTTGCTGCCCTTCTCATGTCACTGGCAGCCAAATTTGCTCAAGTCTTTGTGCATAGACTTCAAAATGCTCAGTTTGTTCATCAAAGTGGAAAGTATCGGTTTTTCTTCATATGCATATTTCTGCGTTTCTTCTCAGTTCTCTTCCTCCCAACCCCAAACCTCTCCCGTGCCACTGCTGCGCTGGTAGTTCAGTTTTTTCAAAGGACCCCATCAAAGTTATCTCAGCTTCATTCTTGGTGTGAGCCCAGAATTTCCTGTATCTTTTCAATGAACCATATAATTCTGGAGGAGAAAAATTAAGAAAACAAAAACTGTAGCAAGTCAGTATGGTGAATGAGTCCTTACTGAAGCTGGGCAGAAATTGGATCTCTTGTTTGCATGAAAACCTCTGCAATTCTTGATTTCTCAAATGAAACCAGTCTCAAAGATTAAAAAAAAAAAATCTGAAAGAGTTTTGGGACAAATTAAATATTTAATTTCAATAAAATCAAAGTATTTCAAATTTATTTCTTTGTTCATTTAATATTTTATGAGATAAGCCTAAAATTAAACATAAAGTTGTTTCTCAGTGGGGAAAAAACAAAGGTTGTTTTGTGTTTTTAAAGAAAAAATAAATCAATCTGATAAAAGTACTTTTTTTTTTTTCCTTTTCCCAGGACAAATTTTTCCTCACACTGTGAGAATTTCTGTGTAACGTTGTGTCGCAGGAGCCTTTTCAGAAAGATGATGCCTCTCTGGGTACCGGATCTCCTGGTGCCCTGGGGACAAAGATGAGCTCTTGCTGCTGCAGTGTAGTTTGGAGTAATAGGTCTTCTGTATGACCTTTTTTTTCCTGTATGGTCTTGCTGTAATAGATCTTGGTAGACAGGTAAAACCGAGGTGTGATAATCGCTGTGGCGTCTCCTAGCATCTGTGTGCAGGACCTGCGCTTGTCCTCGGCTCTTTGAGGTTTTCACTTACTGCTTGGAGGGCTGAGTACAACTCGCTGAAGGAACAGTGGCACGTGTGGTGAGAAACCTCCTGATTTATCTAATCTTCAATTGCCCAAGTGTTTTTCTTTGTTCTCTTTGTGCATACATAGAAAGAGAGACTTCTTATGAACTCTGAAACACAACAAGGCAAGGTTGGGGCATAACATCAGCATTTGTGTATGCTTCCAAGGGAAAGCTCTCCTGCCTGACCCGGATTTATATATGCATAGATTTGTTTGCTTGAATATTTAAAACAAGGAGGTTGTGCTTTATTATCGTTATTATGTAGACTGCTTCCTAAAATCACGTTCATTTGCGGCACAATTCCTGATCTCTTGTCTAGACTTTCACTGTGGCAACTAAAAGGCTTGGCTTTTTGGAGTAATGATGATGGGGCAATGCAATGAAATGCAGGACAAGCACAACGCAGATCAGTTGTCTTTAATGTGGGTCATTTATGCGTGTGCTTGTCTGGTGGTATTTCTCCTCTGATATTTGGCATATGCGCTATTTATCTGTTTTCTTTGACCCTAAATCACTTTGCAGCAAGCTTCCACTTCTGCTGAGAGATTTGCGGAGGGAAAGAAGCTACACTTAACCTTTCATTTTCTACATCAGATTTCTGACAACATAAATAGTTTCCTGGTCACTAGTAAGATTGTTGCACTGGCAAAAATAATCCTGTTTCTATCAGCTATCAAGCTTTTCTTGCTGTTTTCCTGTGGTAGCTACTAAAATGGATGGAGATCTCCCAGAGAGTCAGCGAGGACGGGAGTCCATGCAACTGCTCCCATTGCAAAGCTGAGCCTAATTGCAACAGGTACACGTGATCCAGGGTGAAAAATGAGGTTATTGCAGACCCGTGGCTCACGAGCACTCCAGCTCCTGCTGCAGCTGCGCCGGTGCTAACAGCACTGGCAATTTCAAATTTTGGGGAAGGAAAGGTCAGGTTTAACTTCTGCACCCGTTCAAGCTAGCCGGCAGCCTCGGGCAGGAGGCTTCGTGTCACGCTGCCTTTGCTCCCCACGTGCACGGGAGCAGGACGTGGGGTGCTCCCTCCGCTCCGCGGCACGGGGCGAGCAGCCCGAGGGAAGCGAATTCCCAGCGGATTTTGTGGCGCGGAGCAGCGCGGCGTTCCCGTGGGCAGCTGCAGAGCAGACAGCACCGCCGGAACGAGGGCAGGAGCAATACCAACAATTTACTATCCTGCTGCAAGGATGCTACAGCGAGGCCCATAAACGGCCACATAAAGGGAATCTGGGTGGGAGCTGGGAATACACTGACAAACACAATTCTTCCTTAATTTAATAGAACGGTCCATTCAGCAGAGAATATATTGTAAAGCTCTCTCAGGTTGGATGGCCTCCTATTGTGTCTGGCCTTTGAAGTGCTGATTAGCTGGGCTGGGAACACGCTGATAAAAAGTTAATTTCTATTTGCTGTTGCTTTGTAATTGGATGAACATGAAAGCAATTAAATATTAAAACATACAAACAAATAACGAAGTCACTGTAATTAGCCAAAGTTTGATCACTGTCATATTTATTTAGGAGGAGATGATACGTCTCAGCAGGTGACATTTTAAATACCCTTGGCTGCTTTGGTGTTGTCTTCAGAGAATGCTGAATAATGTACGGAGGATTTAATTAAACCCCATTGTAAATCAGCTGTGATGACAGGGAAGTGACAGCCACATGTTGAAAAGAGAATTAGGCCGCAGCAAGAGAGATTAATTAACTATTTTCTAGAGTTCAACCTAGACGTTGTGCAGGGAGTTTGTCCGAAGAGGAGAACTTGATTTTTAAGTTTTCACTTGAGGTTGGAGCCTGGTGTGGAGAAGGATGCTCTGCACCCGGAGACGTCGCAGCCCCTTGAAGGGGCGGCTGCGATCGTTGGTACATCCTGAGGGAGGGAAACTGAGGCACGCGGTGCTGCAGCCTGTGCAGTGGGGGCTGCCGGGCGGCTCCCAGCACCTTCGCAGCCCTGGGCAGGAGGGTGCCAGCGGCTCCCTCGGCGCAGAAAAGATCCTCTGCCGTAGGTCGCAGGAATCCTGGAAAATCCTGAAAAGCTTTGAGTCTTGA
The DNA here is from genome assembly GCA_030449065.1 of Oceanodroma leucorhoa. Lineage (NCBI taxonomy): Eukaryota > Metazoa > Chordata > Aves > Procellariiformes > Oceanodroma > Oceanodroma leucorhoa. The sequence goes on from JASVER010000061.1 coordinate 4,188,289, forward strand.
AGCAGGAGGGGAAGGAGAGCTCCTGGATATTTGTTTATCAGATTTATCAGCCAGAGTGACCCGAGCTCCCTGGTCAATGCTTTTGCAGGACATGCTTTCTTGAGGTCCGTTTGCCACTGGCCAAACCTAGTGAGCGTCAGCATGTTAGTAATTATAAGAAATAAAGTTAATCAAACTGGTGGGAGTCTCCTGAATCCAATTTGGTGAGTTTTACGTTAATGTTTGTCGACGGCCCTTGCCTTTGGCAGCTCCTCCCTGTTGCTTGGTCGAGGGCTTCAGCTGGCTGAGCGGGGTGGTAAAAGCCTCCCGTGCCCAGGAAAGCGCGGGAGGAAGGTGTCGGTGTGTCTGGGAAGGGACAGCACTGGGAGGTGAGCCCTTCGGGTGGGAGCGATGGGAAGCACAGGCAGAAATTAGGGAGGAGCCTTCAAACCCCTCCGCGATTCTGCTGGCGAAAAGAGTCAGGAAAATGGGGAAATGAGATAGAAATGATAGAGAGCACGGGGATGAGGGAATGAGAGGAACTGAAATGGCAAGGGGGGTGCGAAAAAAAGGGGCCAGTATGTGCGGTTAATCAGCAGCATTCACATTTGAAGATTATCAAGCCTGTTGTGTAATACTCTTAATTGATCTGGCCTTTTCTAAAAGCACTGTTGCCTTCCATGTGCATGGGCTGCAGGGAGAGGAAGGTACGAGGCAAGACCTGACTGCTGCCCAGGCCTGGAAAAGCATTTTATCTAAAGCACCTACAAGGAGCTTGTTAGGGGTAGATCCAGCACTGGTTGCCACCTAGAGGAAAGTACTGGACCACACCAGGCTTTTCCTCCTCTCTTCTCCTATTGAGAGAGAGTATTTCCAGTGTTATGTGAGAAAGAAGACTTATTCCCAGCTGCCAGCGAGGGACAGATTTTGTCCATGTTTAAACAGTCAAAAAAAAAAAAAAAAAGGCAAGTCTAAATGTAACGATACAGGAGGAAGTTGGGCTGAAGAACCTCAAATCAGCAAATTAGACTGAAAACCCGCAGACAGTCCCCATGCTAGTTTTTACCACTCTGTGCTTTGTGTTGGGGATGTGGTGAAGAGCCTTGCAGACTCGCGCTGTGAGATGGAAGTTTAAAAACAGAACTAGGCTGGGCGGTGGGGCTAACGGGGGCTAATTGGAGAGGGCCCTGCGAGGGGAGCGCGAGCCGCGCGGCCGGGCTTACGGGATGCTGCTGCGCTTCGGGAGGGCGCAGGGGAATTTGGGCTCTTATTGAACCATCCCGCGCATCTCCTCCGGCAGGGCCGTCGCTGAGCGCCGGGGACCCGGGGCGAGGATGAGCCGGGGTGGCTCGGTGCGGGCAGGTCGGCGCAGAAGAGGCAGCGGTCCTTCCTGCACAGGTAAGGAGCTGCCTCACCTGGGATCACGGCACGGGGGTGAAGCTTTCGCCGCCGGAGATGATGATTTGCACATACGACTTTGCATTTCAAAGCCTCATTCTCCCCCTCTCTTACCAAGGAAAACTGGGAGGAATTGTACACATTGCAGGAAAAAATTCATTTTATTCCCAGAGGTGTAAATTAATTGATTCAGCCCAGGAAAAAGACCTGGGCACTGTCACAGCCAGATCCCTGAAGGCATCTCCTCAGTGTACAGGTCTGATCAAAAATGCAAATAAGATCTTAGGAGGAGTAAGGGACGGGAAAGGATGGAAAGTAATAAGGAAATGTAATGTTGTCGTGATGCAAATGAGTAGTGCTTCCTTCTCTGAATACAACACAAAATATTGATATCTGCTCCCCAAAATGGTCCTGCAATTCTGCTGGGTGTGCAGAGCAGAATGAAAATAGTGATGGGGGGCTGGCAAATCCCCCTGTCAGGGCAGAATGAATGGCTGGTTTTGCAGAGCACTGGGCTGACGTGATGCACCAGCCCCAGAGAAGAACTGAAGCCCTACCTCTACCGAAAAGGCTGTGGTGGTATGAAGCAGCTCGCTCGGAGCTCCACACTCATGGGCAGCTGCTGACTGCGAGCTCTTCCTTTCCTGGGTGGCTGTGGAGACTGCAGCCTGGTGTCAGGGCTGTGTGGGGAGCAGCCGGTGTCAAGAAGGGTTTTACCCTTTCCCCTGTCCTCATCCATGACTTGCTGATTGCGTTTTGGGTCTCTCTTCCTTCCTCTGAAGCTTCAGAGAGCGCTGCTGTGACAGACAGACTGCACTCGTGCGTGTCCTGGCGTTGATCTCTCGGGCTGGGGTTGGTGTAACTGCTCCCATGGGCCAGGTTGTGCTGCCCGCTGGATTTAGGGGTGGGAGGGCATTTGTTCCCCGTACCGGCTGGGCAGGGAATATGGATGGGATTTTGCTGTCTTCCATAGTGCTGTATTTACGGGCTCCTTTGAATCAACAGGGGCTACTATTCATTGGTGGCAGGACCCATGTGTGCGTGTGATGCTCTTGCTCTCTCCTCCTTTGGCAGGCTTTTTGCCATGATTTCTGGTCTTCTAATGTAAGTCTTCAGCTCGCCAAAGGTGTATGAGGAAGTGCTTTGTGGTGGGTTGTGTTATGAGAGAGATGGACTTTGGGATGATCCATAGTAAGCATGCAATTTGAGCTGCCCCAAACTTGTGCCGTTGAAGCAGTTATTTAGGCTGTGTAATCTGTGGTGAGAGATGGCAATCCCGGAGGGAAGTACCCCGGAGGGCTGTCTCTTTGCAGACAATAAGACAGCCTGGATGCCTGCAGCAGACTTCCTGGGTGAGATGCTAAATGCAGAGAAACTTCATTTCAAATTAACCCCAGCGCTGCTGGCTTTCCAGCTGCTGCGGCAGATGGGACTGGGCACAACTGGGAAAGCTGTGGGCTCGTAGCTGAATGTGGAGGCTGTCGGAGCGGTGCTCTAAACGCTGAAAGCTTTGACTTGCAAAGCTCTGAGAAACGGGTCCTCTTTGCATCTCTAATCGAGCACCCAACCACACGGTACCCTTCTGATTTTAATTTGGCTGTGCCTCAGTTCCCCATCTGTACAAGAATAATTCCACCCTTCCTCGCAGGGCTGCTGTAAGGCAAATTAATATTTGCAAACCACTCAGATACCATGATAATAAATGCTGTGAAAGCCCAGGAGAAAATTAATAGCTCATTATTTAGACCGGGGCTTCAATAGCATGCCATACACAGGACACAGGGCTACATATTGAATGATGAGGATAAAGAAAAATATTGAATAGCGGCTCATTAAGAGAGCACTATCCATCTGGTGTACAAAAGGGGTCTTCTTGCTGCAGAAAAAGTGGTCCATGATCATATTATTACGACGTGTGTTGCGATGCATCTACGCAAGGAGGCTGGGCTTGGGTTATGTGTGCAGCCCAGATTCTGGCATTTTTCAAGGTTGCTTGACTGCAACCTGACTGCTCTTTTAACACTGGGGTTGGCTTTAATATATAGCAAAGAGATAAAAATGCCAGTAGATGGCACTCAAGAATATGGAGCATCATTCCCTGGTGTGTGAGACCAATAAAATGCGTTGTTGTGTACCACAAATGGCTTCCTCTGTGCAGCTCTTTATATTGGCTCTTTTTTTCTACCTTTTTCTGGCCTGGCAGTTTGGTGCACAGAGCAAAGGAAAAACAAATATGTGAAGCAGCAGATGTTAGGTGGTCTGTGCGCTCTTCTCTGATCTCAATTTTGTTTCTACCCTTTGGGTTTAAATTACTTAACAGTCTAGAAATCCTGGGCTGCGCTCTCCTCAGCTGACCCTTTTTTTATGCTTTGCTTACAGCTTGTCTGTAAAATGAGATGAGAACTTAATTTGAAAGCTGAAGTTAATTGACCTAAATAAACTAAGAGCCTTCTGTTGGCTTTATGGTAAAAAACCCTGCATAACCCTAGCTCTCCTCCTTAAACGTATTACAGAGCAGAATAGTTTTCCTGGTGCATTTTCAAGCTGCTGCTGCTTCTTACTAACAGCTATTTGTGGCACGGTATTGTCTAGAGAGCCCTGTGATCAGAAAGCTGTTGTGCTCAGCGCTGATGTGCAGAGATGGGGAGGCAGCACCAACCTGGAGCAGCTCGGTTTGACCAGGAAAGATGGACCAGGGTAGGGAATCAAAATCGGGAAAGGGTCTGGCTGCAGACCCCCTGGGGTATGTGTAGAAAGCAAGCCCTAGAGCTGCAGGAAGGTTTCTTCGTGTTTGCTTTGATGCTTGAGCTGGCCACAGGGCAGAGCCCTTTGCAGCCCGATTTCCTCACTCGACGTTCGGTGTCGCAGGATCGACAAAGGCAGTTTCAAGCCGGGCTGTCACAGAAGTGAGGGATGCCTGGTCTGGAGGAGACCCATCGCTAGCTGGGGCAGGCGTTGGAAAAACGCCCAGTTTCCCAAATGCAGCCTAAGCCTGACCTTTAAGATCTGTGATAACCTTTCTGATCTCCGATACCATCTCCCTGCTGGGAGTGCAACCTCAGACTGCCGCCGCCTCCGCTCTCCCCAGCCACAGCTGCAGCCCGGCTCTCCCACTATGTCTTACCAGTATGCTGTCTGAGCTCTGCTTTGGGAAAATCAGTCCCAGTATGGCTACACAGCTCTCATTACCCTGGACATGCAGATACTCTTGCGCCAGTTTAGCCTGATTCAGTACTAGATGAAATAGCTGAAACCAGAATGAGGAGGAGTGTGTCCGTACCTGTAACAGCGCAGTGATGTAAAATGCTTTTTGGCTGCGTTCATGCCATTTTTCTAATCCAGACAAGTCCCTGGGCCAGGCTGAAGGATGCTCTTCCAGGAACTGCAGAGAAGAGGTTGAGAAGATAAAGGGCACGGTGTTAGCCTCCAGCTCAGCTCCTTGGAAAGCATCGGCTGCGGAGCTGGGCTCTGGGCCGGACAGGGGTGGGAGACCTTGGTTTCACCTCTGAATCTGCTGGAAACCCGTCATATGAGCTTGGTCAGACAGGGGTTAGCCACTTCCCTCCTCTGTGCTGCAGTTTTTCTCTTGTGAAATAGTTTTGGTGACAGCCTGTTTCCTTTGTGAAAGCTGTTGCAGCTCTGTGAATGAAATTTCCCTATTTTACACATTCTTCAGGTGATATATCTGGGGCAGGGGGGGCACTCAGAATGAGACAGTAAAATGAGATCAGGGATTTAGATCCAAAACACAGACCTGTTTAGGTATGACATTTCAGAAACATGTTTGTTTTCAGCAAAACCTCTAATCTGCAGACAATTTGTGTGAACAGGGGGCAGGAGGGGGAGCTGCCGGGCGGTGGGAGCCCTCCTGTGGCAGATGCTGAATGTGCCCGAGATCTTGGTAGGTTGACTTGGGCGTAGAGATATAGATGTGTGTCCAGGAATAACCAATTCAACAGTGATTTGCTGTTTCAGAAGCCCTCCTTTAGTGCAATGCAATAACAGCAAATTACACTTCTTCACTGGGGGAAGTCACAGACTGTCAAAGAATTGCCAACGCACTTCTAAGCTAGGTGGGAGAAGGGAATCATGGAGTATCCTGAGTTGGAAGGGACCCACGAGGATCGTCGGGTCTAACTCCTGGCTCCACACAGGGCAACCTAAAAGTTAAACCATACATCTAGGAGTGTTGTACAAGTTCTGCCTGAACACTGACAGAGTTGGGGCCATGACCGCTTCCCTGGGGAGCTTGTTACAGTGCTTGACCACCCTCCCAGTGAAGAGCTTTTTCATCATAGCCAATATGAACTTCCCCTGATGCAGCATGAAGCCATTCCTTTGTGTCCTATCACTGGGCACCAGACATAAAGATCAGCATTTCCCTCTCCACTCCCCCTCATGAGGAAGTTGTAGACAGCAACGAGGTCACCCCACAGTCTCCTCTAAGCTGAACAAGCCAAGTATCCTCAGCAGTTCCTCATAAGTCATGCCCTCTAGTCCTTTCACCATCTTTGCCCTCCTTTGGACACATTCAAATAGTTTTATATCCTCCTTATATTGTGAACCCCAAAACTGCACATAGTACCTGAGGTGAGGCCGCCCCAATGCTGAGTATAGCGGGACAATCAGTTCTTTCCACCGGTTAGCTATACTGTGCTTAATGCACCCCAGCATACAGTTGGTCCTTTTGACCCATACTGAGCTTCCCATCAACCAAAACCCCCAGGTCCCTTTCTGCAGGGCTGCACTCCAGCCTCTTGTCCCTCAATCTATACATACATCCCGGATAACACAGTCCCAGGTGCAGAATCTGGCACTTGCTCTTCTTAAATTTCATACAGCTAGTGATTGCCCAGAGCTCTATCAAGGTCTCTCTGTAAGATCTCTCTACCCTTGAGGGAATCAACTGCTCCTCCTAATTTAGTGTCATTGACAAACTTATTTAGTGTGTGTTCAACTCCTGTGTCCAGGTCATTCATAAAACCGCTGAAAAGCATGGGCTCCAAAATTGAGTTTTGGAGAACACCACTATTGACTGGCCACCAGCCAGGTGTTACCCCACTTACTACAACCCTTCAGCCAATCGTACTGTGTACATGTCTAGCTGTATGCTGGACACTTTGTCCAGAAGGTTACTGTGAGAGACAGCATCAAAAGCTTTGTGAAATCCAGAAACCCCAAACTCACTGCCTTCCCTTTGTCCATAGGCGGGTAATTTTTTTATAAAAGGATATTAAGGTAGTGTAAGGCATGACTGTCTCTTCATGAACAGATGTTGGCTTTGACCAATGGCTGCATTGTCTTTCAAGTGTTTTTCAGTAACTCCTAGAATAATCTTCTCCGTAATTTCACCAGGCACCGAAGTGAGACTGACAGGCCTATACTTACCAGGGTCTTCTTTCTTGCCCTTCTTGAAAATTGGAATAACATTTGCTAGCTTCCAGATGAGTGGGACCTCTTCAGGTTCCCAGGACCATTGACAGATAACTGTGAGAGGTCTCACAATAACATCAGCCAACTCTTTCAGTACCCTGAGATGAATCTCATCAGGCCCCATCGTCTTACGGGCATTCAGTTGCAGCAGCAAATCCTGTACAAGTTCCAAGTCAGCTCGGACCTTATGACTCCCCCAGTCGTGATCCTCCAACCCGGGGCTCCAGGCACCCGCGGGTGCATCATTGGTGTTCAAGATAGAGGTGAAGAAGGAATTAAATGTCTCTGCTTTATCTTCATCCCTATGTGTGAGGTGACCAACCTCATCAAGTAGTGGACCAATGGTTGGGGTTTGGAGAGAAAGCGAGCGCAGAGCCCTGGTGTGAGAGGGGTTGCGAGGGTGCATTAAGCTAACCTGCCACTGAGGTCACCCCAAACCTCCAATCTGCTCAAAGAGCTGGGCCAGGACTGGTACCTGTTGCTGCAGGGAGATGTCCCTGCAACAGTAATTGAAATAATTACAGCCCCCCGTAACAGAGGGGAAATTGCTGGCCGGGGAACGTCGCATGAGCTAGCAGCGGAAAACAGATGTTCCCCACTACATTTACTCTCTAAGTGAAAGTACAACAGATGCAAAACAGCATTAAAATGGTAGCAAGGCTGTAAATACAGCTTCTAATTACTGCACCAGGTAATGTCAATCGCAACAATCCAGATTTCTCCCAAGGATGCTCTGCAAGCAGGTGGGATGTATAAAGTCTTTTAAAAGATGGATTTGTTGGGTTTTTTCCTCCCCCTTTAATGCAGCATACATAAGCCTGCTCACTTAGGGCAGCAGGGGAGAGTGTCACAGCCTTTCTGCCTGGTGTATCTTTGGTACATGGTGCTGAGAATAACCGAGGAGATGGGAACAGAGCATTAAATGCAGAGATTTGGGGATGGGGAGAGGTGGGTGGAGGAAGCTGCCTAGTACGGGAATAGTGTGAGCAGGAAGGGAAAGGAAGGAGCAGAAATGAAGAGCTATAAGAGACAGCGTGAGTGACGGGGAGAGAAAATAGCACCGAGCAGGGTGGCCCCAGCTGACTTCTTAGAAGTTACAGCGTTTGCTATGGAGAGGAGGGATTCGGGATCCTCCGGGCTCCGGCAATGCCCGAGTCACCTCAGTGGTGGTATAGTAAAGGGTAATGGATGGAAATGTTCCCCCCTGGTACTCTGCTAACCACTCTGCTCATCAGCCTGATTTGGGGTTTATAACCCTGCCCACCACAGAAGCAGCTCAGCATCTCTTACACCTTAATAGCAGTTTCCCCTCCATGTTCTGGGGTGCCCCCTCTCCAATTTGGGGCATGCAAGTCTGAAAGAGCTTGGTTTGCACTTAATTTCTTTCTTCTAAAACAGGAATCACTCTTTTTTTCAGAGGTGATTTGTTTTGGAGGCAGTGGGAAAGATACGAAGGTGGAAAGGCCTTTTCAAAGAGGTTATCGCAGTTCTTCCTGAAGCTGGGGGTCTTGCGACTGCCCAGGTCCTTGCGAGCCATAGCTCTTCCAGATCTCCTCTTGGCTCTGGGATCTGCCTTCTCTCTTGGAGTCACAGCTGTTGGGTGCTTTGCAGCTCCAGCTTTGACCTTTCCTGAGGCTGGGTGTTGGCTGTTAGATATTCAGCATTAGCATCATTCTGCTGGGACCTGGGGCTTGTGGAAGGACCTGAGCCGTGGAGCCAACCTGAGACACAGCTTGGTGTGGAATGCCAGCAAGGCCATGGGATACCCTGGAGAGGGGATGTACATTCGCACGGGCACACCGGTGTCTGCACTAACAGCCTGCCTGGACTGAGCGATCGCTCTTCTAACAGGGAGCTGATGGGTGACTCCTGCATTGCTTTAGCAGGTTGGGCATGTTGCATGGAAAAATAAGGATTATAAAGAGATATTTGGAGCCTGAATGTATTGTGAAAGAGAGAGAAAAATGCATTTCCTTCTTTTCCTTCCTGTAAGTGTTCCTCCAGTTTTGTTGCTCTGTCTGCTGTTGGTGACTGCTGGGAATAACGTGTAGGCAGTGAAGTGAGAACCTTCAGGATAGTCATATATTACACGCAAGTGTGAAGATCAGCGCCTGCCAGAGTTCATTTCAGACGTTATTGTGTATTACAGATCTTTCCGAAGCTGATGCTCAGCTGCTCTTCGTGCTCCAGAGCCCACCTGAGCACTCACCTGCCCCCAGCCCTTCGTGCAAAGCTGGAGAGGCAGAAAGCGCCGGCCGACCCCTCGGGGTGGGCAGGGAAGGACGGGTGCCTTTTGGCTGCCTTTTGGCTGCCCGGAGAGGGCAGGGGACACCCAGCCGGTACCTGGCTGGGACACGCCGCAGGGCACACGGTGCCGCTGCAGCCTGGCACAGCCCCACGGGGATGTGTGCGCCGCACACACGTACCGCGGGAGCTGTAATACGGAACAAAACAGAAAATCCCCCTCTATCCTCCCAATCAAATTAGGAGGAGAGAGCAGCAGAAAGTGCATTAACTAATCAAACTGTGATTTCAAATTGATTATTGCAAATTGCCAACCATAACAATTCTCCTAATGGCAGTGATTTAAAAATAAAAAAAAATAACAAAAATAGAGCCTCCATTAGGCGCTGCGCTAACCCGTCCTTGCCGGCGGGCGAGGGCTGGCTGCACATCGCGGCCCTTGCGCCGGGCTCGCTCCGTGGCTGGGGGGCCTGGGCTCAGCCCCCAGTCCGGGCGGTGCAGGAGCAGATGCCTGGCTTGCCGCTGGTTCTGCCCCGTCCCCGTGGGCTGGCGTGGGCACGGCGTGGGCAGTGGGCGGCCTTGCCGTGGGGAGCGCTGCCTTGCTGCCGACAGGCATTCCTGGTGCCTGGATGCGGGCAGCAGCCCTGTGTGCACCTTCCCAGCAGTTTCCCTGGCAACCAAGTCATCCTGCCAGCAGCCTGCCATGTCAGAAAATGAAACAAGATGACACCGCAGCTCCTCAAAAAAAAACAAAAAACCAAACCCCCCAAAAAACCCCAACAGCATGCCGCCTCTTTTCCCCCACCCCAAACTGTTGGACCCTTCTTCCCAGCTCCCCCCCCCTGTGTTTTTGCAGGCTGTCTGGGCATGCCCCTGTACAGGGAGGAGCAGAAAGCACTGCACTTTGAAGACTGCCAGTCGGTTCAGGCAGATGCTGGAGGGCTGGGAAGCTGGAAAACGGCTCCTGCAGGAGCTGGGAGCGTGGCCCTGGCTGGATGTTGGGTGGGTTCCTCCATGTTTCCTCCCTGGCCAACCGGGCGCTTTGGCTGTGTGTGTTGGAAGCACCAATGGGGCAAGGAGTTTGAAGGCACCAGAAGTACATCAGATCCTGATTTTGGCACAGATAACAGCAGCAATATTCCCCCCCCTGCCCCGAATGTGGTGTGAGTGTCCATCACTTTTTGGGCTTCCCACTCCCCTGTTGTCATGGCCATCCTCATGGGGCCTTTGTGCTGCCAGCAATGGACCTGAGACCTTCTTACAAAAGGGCTTCAGCTGAAGGCTGGTTCACTGATGGAGAGCATGCTGGCTGCGTGTTTCATGGAGTTACGTGGTCTTGTTTTGTGGTGGCATGATTAGGAGCACCTCCCCAGAAGGTGTACGAGATGGCTACATGTATTAGTGGTCCACCTCTGCTTTTTGTGAAGTTAACCCTGTTTGCTGCCTATAACAGTAGGTCCCAACTCTTTCTTTTGGAGGCAATGAGTTGATCTTGTTGGACAAATCAGTAGATCATCTTCCTGCTTTGTCTCTCTACTTCTTTTCAGCTCTTGCCTGAGCGAAGCATTTTACTCCAAAAGTGCTGGTACAAAATCCAGAGCAGGCATTTCCCACCCTGTATTTCTCTCCAGCTTTGCGATAGTTCTTCCAAGCATATGAGCTCCTACAGGTTGTGAAAAGTAGCTCTGGAGACTAAACACAACTGATAACAAAACATTAAATCCGTTAAAGACATTTACCTGTTTTGAACAATATACAGCTACTTTCTTTGAGTAATGCTCATGGCCTTCCTACTTTGAGCAATGCAAAGACAAAGCAGGAGTATTTTTTGGATCCACATGATGGGTCATCAGGAGGACTTCTCCTGGATACAACTGAACATCATGGGACTAGAAATCTTAGAAAGTAGGACAGAGAGCTCTATAGTGGAATTTGTTGCTCCTAATAACACCTTCAGGGCTGGACATGTGTGTGTGTGGACATTTGCAGAGATGCTTTTTACAGGTTAAACCAAATAATGTTGGGGAGTCTTTTGTTTTTCAGGCCATGCTGTCCTTTTGGTGGGGTGGGGTGGGGGGAGATTGTCTATTAATACAAAGCATCAGTCTGTTAGTCTGATGACTTTGACCAGCTCTATGTTCCTTTTCTGAGCGGCTTGGACAATTTTGGCAAATTTTACAAGGTATCTTGCTTGTGTACCTAGTTCCCTAGTGAAGCGAGACAAGGCTTTCCTTATGTTATAAACGGTCCATCTCACTACTACTTCACGTCATATAAAACCTAACTTCTAATCGCTATAAGGGTTTCCTCCAAGGCAGTTTGCCACCCAAACTTAGCATTACACTTGCAAGAGTCAAAACCTCATAGCTTCTCCTTTCCATGGGAGGCATGGGGTGAAACTAGAGATCTACTCGGTTGCACGTGTTGAGTGAATCACGTGTTTTCAAATGTATTTGTCAAATTTGTTTCTCTGTCTAAAGCAGTTTTGCTTCAAAACCTTCTTCTTGAGTGTTTAGATCAAGTTCATTCGGCTGGTAGAGTTGTGTTTGGGAACAGAGGTCCTAGTTTCATTTGCTTCTGATGCCTCTGTTTACATCTAGTCGGCTTTATTAACCCAGGAGCTCATAATCGTGGGTACTTGTGCCCATGTTGCCTGATATTCACGCTAACCCATTGGGGTTGAATATAATCACCTTCTCTTTTGATTACCATAAACATTTGATAACCTAGCTGTTCCCGGCAGTTGGAGAGGTCTTATCGCTGTTCTTGAGGGAGTTTGTTCCTCTGGCTTAGGAACGCATATTTTATGTCAAGAAGATAATTTCTATGGAGAGGCTTACCCTGTTGTACAGGGCGAGTCTTGGGACTATAGAATTACCAGGTAGGTACCGTTGTTTGTCTCTGTGCAAGCAAAATATTTCTAAGATGGATAAACCATTGCTGCTGTCCTTGTCTGCTTATGTTGAGGGGCACTTGGAGGGCCCCATTCTCTCCTTTCCTTGGGTCCGTTAGTGTTCGTAGAGCCCTGGACATCCCCCTGTCTTGTTGCCTTCCTCAACCAGAAAGGGAGAATGGCATCTCTTAAGGGAAGGCAAATGAACTGGTTGGCTGACCCACTGCTAGTTATACATGTCCAGCTTCTAATTCTTACTTTGGAAAGACCAGATGATTCTTCCAATCCTGTCCCATCAAATGCCGTCACTTACTTGTCACACGTCTCATGAACTGTGTCCTGCTCTCTGCCCGGGGCTTGTGCATGCTCCCTCCTCAAGCCCTTTGCCCTTGTAAGTGAAAAAGCAAAAGGGCAGACTCATGGGGAGCAGTCAGTCCCGGGAGAATGGCTAATGGGGTCATCACCACTTGATTTTCCTTTTTCTTGTATTCTTTTTCTTCTTTTTCTTCTATGGCTGTAGAAAGAAGGAAAAGAGATAAAGGAAAAGGAAAAGATGTGATGGAAAATCTGAAATAATAAATATAAATTTCTCTGAGCGGGAAAGTATGGGAAGTACAGAAAATATTTAGGAAAAATTCAAAATAGTGTTTTATTCTGACTACAGAAAACAAAAACCAGCTGCTTCATATTGTGTGTGTTACTTTTTCTGTTTTTCTACTAGCTCCATTAAGACCTCAATAATATACAGGAGTCTATTAAAGGTCTTCAAGATGAAACCAAGTTTGGTCATTATCACTAAATGGCTCTTCGGTGGGCTGTATAAAAAGAGTGAATGGTCTCAGTGCGGTTCTTAGTGGAAACATGCCCAAATTGCAAACCCAAGATTTCTGCTGGCCTAACAGGACTAACAGATGCTGCAGAGAATGAGGGTGAGCTTCTGACTCTTCTGCTGGCCTGTGCTCACACCCCGTTTTCAGGATTAGTTCTGCCCCAGGCACCGAGGAGATGGCAGCTCTGGAGTCCTTTCCTGGGGCAATTCTTCCAACTTTAGTTCTGGAGGTCCTCAGGGGAGTCTACACCACGGCTGCTCCCGCAGAGCTCTCCTGGGAGTCAGAGCCCAGCAGCTTTCATCTGCGCTTAAGTCAGACTATTACTATATATTTTTTTAAACCTGCTCATCTCTTCCATGAATACAGAAAGGCTGATGAATACAGCATTTCTGGCAGTCTTTTGTCTCTCGTGCCTCTGTTAGGACTCTCTCTCAACTGCGAAGTACTTCAAGTGCTAAACCTTCCCTTCAAGCTGGGTGCAGCCAGCAGGACTCCCATGTGGTGGGGGGGACCTTGCGGCAAAACCTCGGCGAGCCTTAACTGCGCTCCCCAGCAGCGTGATGCAAAGCCCGTTTGTCTTTCTACTGATCGAGGAGACCCCAAACGGGGGTAGAGGACTGACTGACTGACCGACCCTTGGAGAGAGTTTTTATAATGTTGTACAAGACCAATTCCTCTGTCACTTTGCCTGTTAAGACGGGGGAGCCAAATTTAGGCCTGAGAGTGAGGTTTGCTCTATGGGATAGCAATAAAGCCAACTCTGTCTCTTGGAAATGAAAAAGAGGCAGCAAAAGAAGATATTTGCCGGGATCTGGCAGTTTATACTGTCATTTTCCTTGGTCTATTGCCAAACAGATACAGTCTGTGCTTGGGGAAAACAAGAGGATGAGTCAGTCTTCTCCGCTCAGGTTGTTATAGGCACCTCTCGCAGGCTCTAATTTAGACTCTGTTTAGCAGATTTGAGCTCTCAGTTCCACAATGTCCTACTGTTCATGAAAGGGCAGGTCTTTGGCCATAGGGTCTGGCCATCTTCACACAGTCAAGTCAAGTCCAGTCCATTAGAGGCTTGGCGGAGATGGGAAATTAAAATCTCTCTCAGCCAACCTCTGGGAGAACTGCCCATCTTTGAGTCAAAGGAGCAGCCAAATTCCCCCTGTTAGAGGCCTTTGCTCTCAAAAGGGATTTGGCATTGGGCCGGTCACAGAGGAATGTCGTGCGCGTGTGGCTCGCGCCCCGCTTGGCTGCTTGTGCAAGGAGCACGGGGGGATGAGGATGCTCGAGGGTCGGTTCTGCGGGGCTGTTTGCTGGCCCAGCTACGGTTCACGGTGCCGCGGCTCAGCCATCAGCATCACGGGCAGCTTTGGTTTTGCAGGCGGCTGGGGCCCCTCCAGCGCAGCGATCCGAAAGCATTCTGACGGGGTAGCTGGCCCTGCCCAGGGCCTCTCTGCAACGTTGCTGCGTATTGCTTTCCCTCTCAGGAAAATTGTCAAGAGGGCTAAAATCCAGGAGGGATTTTTTAGGGATTTTTGTGCAAGCCAATAAGCCAGCAAGGCTGCCTGAGAAATGCAACCTCACAGCTGAGTCGCGTTGCCGTATTCGGGTCATGTTGGACGCAGCCGTTGCTCTTCTGAATTGTCACCCTGATGGGCTCTAGAGGAGTCAGTGCCCACGTTTTTGTGGAGGGAGATGCTGCCCAGGCCTTGTGCTAATGGCTATCGCATGTCTTTGGAGTTGTAGCTGATTATTTTCTTGCTAAGAGGGAATAGCAATTTTTTTTAATACTGCCCCTGTTACATTTTAATGGTAACCGGCTGACACGAGGTATAATATTGACCCTTTAGGGTGTTGGTTGCCTGCACAACCTGAGCCTGTCTGGCAATCCTTATTAAAAGCTTACTGAATAAATATCCTTGTAAATTTGAGGAGCAGGAGTAGTTCTGTGTGCTCGGTGCCCACTGAATGCAAGAGCGGTGGGTGTGCTCAGACTACACGGCTTTAGGTGTCTGCAGAAGGGTTGGTCTGTTGTAAACAAGGGAGTCAAACCTGAGGCTTGGTCTGTGTGGAATTTTCCAGACTTTTTCATCTATTGCTCATGAAGTTTTGATGAATACATTGTGATTCAGGGAGTTGCTATTCTCTGTATCATGCAGTAAGGCAACCTAACAAGAATAAAGTTCCTGACTGGCCAACCCGCTTAGAAAATGTACCCATTTCTTTTGAGATTAGTGTGCTTTCTCTGAGCTTTTCTTTTTCACATATACAATTGTAGTTGCTTGTGGATGGAAATAGGAAATTATCTCATATGCTGTGTGATTTAAAAAAAAAAAAAAAGAGGAAGAAAAAAAAAAGTTGCATTTCTCTGTTCCCAGCAGAGAACTTCATCTTGCATATTGAATTGCAAAAAGCAATTCCAATGGAGTTACAAAAAAATAATTTTCTGAGGTCAGTTTCTGCTAAAAAGCAAGTGTGAATGCAAGTTGTTGTTTTAATTAACTAGGTGGTTTGTAATCAATTCTACCCTGGCAGGGATGAAAGTGGCTAGTTCAGTGTCATAACTGTGAAAATACTAGCAGGAAAATGTCTCTATACCCAGACAAAAGAATTCTCCTCAAACAAACACTCATGTCCAAAGCTAATTTGAATGTTAAACCCAAAAGATATTACGAGTTTTTTTGATGTTTTACTCTCGTTTGGACACTTGTGCTGTTTCACTCTGTAACTACCTGTTTGTTATTTGGCTGAATTAAACACTGCTGCATTCGTTAGCATATACAAGAGCTTAGTAATACAATCGGGCACTAATGCATTCATTTTCTACTTGACCGCTCATTCATTGAGATGTTAGTACCTAGGAAGAATATGATCAGGGTAACTGTGGGATGAACTAATCAATTCCTGATGAATAATCCAAAAGTACAGTTGTCTGAGGGAGATGTCCTCAGCACAGGCTGAATTTGGCAGAACTGGAGGAGAACAGCTGGAGGAGACCCCAGCAAGGTGGGGCGTTCAGCCCCGGGCTGAGATGCCACCACCTCATTTCCCCAAAAAAGCCTTGGGCAGAGCTTACCAGGAGCCACTTCAAAAGCCATAAATTGGGAATATGTGGAGCAGCCTTCCACTGCACACAAAACCCAGCAACCTTTGCTGAAGCTGCAGAGATCTTTATTTGTGAGGGCCCAGTGCTGGTAGGGGAGAGCTGCCAGGGTTTCCTCAACGACAACCGCTCTGTTCTGTTTGCCTTTCCTCATCCCAGCCCCTGCCACGAATTTGTCATCTGTTTGTTTTTTTTCTGAGCAGCTTGCTCTTACTGGCTTTACTTTAACTTCTATCTTGGGAGTTCATTACAGATAGTTCTGCGTAGTCTTTCTGACTGCAAATAAGAAAGCTGAGCCGAGGTAGGGACCGGTGGCTGGGATCCATTTTAAGCCAGGGCAGGCTTCAGAGGTGCGTAAAAACGCTTGCACAGCGATCGGAGCAGGTGCAGGTTGCTTACGTCTGTGTGTCTCCAGCGACAGCAGCGGTTTTGAAAGCCGCTGCTTTTACTGCATTAGCAACTCTCTTCCAGCTGTCTGAAAATGCTCTCGCAATAGGAACTGAGCGTTGCCCCTTTGTTGGTACTTTTCAGTAGAAGACATGGAGACCTGAGAGGGCTAGGTGATTTCCTGAAGGCTACTTGCACATGTGCTACATCTGATTAAGGAGTCCCTACTTTTTTCCCCTGCAATGCCCCTGAATCCTGGCTGCTTCTTGTAGGAGCCTCCTGCTATTGCAGGAAGGTTGAAAGCAACCTTTACTGTAAGGTTGGACAAATTATTTGCATGTAGATTTTCATCCCTCTGCTTTACAAACCTTAAGCATCCCCTTCTGTCCTGGTTTCAGCTGGGATAAAGTTAAGTTTCTTCCTAGTAGCTGGTATGGTGGTGTGATTTAGCGTGAGAATAGTGTGATAACACACTGATGTTTTAGTTGTTGCTAAGCAGTGTTTATATGAAGTCAAGGACTTTTCAGATTCCCATGCTCTGCAAGCGAGGAGGTGCACAAGAAGCTGGGAGGGAACACAGCGGGGACAACTGACCCCAACTGACCCAGGGAATATCCCACGCCATACAACGGCATGCTCAGCATAGAAAGCTGGGGGAAGAAGAAGAGAAAGGGAGGACGTTCGGAGCGATGGCGTTTGTCTCCCCAAGTAACCGTTACGTGTGATGGAGCCCTGCTGTCCTGGGGATGGCTGAGCACCTGCCTGCCCATGGGAAGGAGTGAATGAGTTCCTTGTTTTGCTTTGCTTGCGTGCGCCGCTTTTGCTTTACCTATTAAACTGTCTTTACCTCAACCCACGAGTTTTTCTCACTTTTACTCTTCCGATCCTCTCCCCATCTCACTGCAGGGGAGTGAGCGAGCGGCTGGGTGGGGCTTAGGTGCTGGCTGGGGTTAAACCACGACCCCTCCACACTCAGCCTTATTAATACTGCTGGTGTATGTTTTCTTACCCTTGGACTGGGAAATGCTCCTTTTCTTTTCCTTTCAGCACCTCCTTGGTTCCTATCGACAAGAATGTCATCTGGGTTACTCTGACTTGAAAGTAGATAAGACTGGAACCATTTCCCTTCTTAAGTCTTGCCATGTCATGGATTTCTTAAGTACAACCAAGATCAGGACCGCTGCCTTACAGATAACTCCCATTTCTTACAAATAGGAGTGCTGCATCCCAGTCTGTTGGTTCAGTCCCAGAGAAGGGATGTGGCAGCACGCGACCTTCTGCCTTTGTTTCAAAACAAAATAAGATTCATCTGGGAATCAGTCTTTTGATGTCCGGGAGCAGTTCAGTGATCCTGTCGTGTGGAATGATTCCTGCTGGCAGAGATCGCTGTGAATGATGGTGAGGTGATTAATGTGCCTTTGTGATTAACCCCAAAGCGATGTGTGTGTGTGCTGTGACGAGTGCTGAGCTTTACCCTGCCCGTCTCCCTGGGTGTTACGCCTATAGCAGTATATACATTGCAGTCCTGGTTTGCTTTCCTGGAGGGCTGTGTTCTGTGATGGGATTATTCACTTTGGGAGTGAAGGCGGGTTCCTATATGATGCTTCATTCACATTAAGATTTGCAAGAGGCTGCACCTCGAATACTGTGTGCAGTTTTGGGCCCCTCACTACAAGAAGGACATTGAGGTGCTGGAGCGTGTCCAGAGAAGGGCGACGAGGCTGGTGAAGGGTCTGGAGCACAGGTCTGATGAGGAGCGGCTGAGGGAGCTGGGGGTGTTTAGCCTGGAGAAGAGGAGGCTGAGGGGAGACCTTATCGCTCTCTACAACTACCTGAAAGGAGGCTGTAGAGAGGTGGGTGTTGGTCTCTTCTCCCAAGTAACAAGCGATAGGACGAGAGGAAATGGCCTCAAGTTGCGCCAGGGGAGGTTTAGATTGGATATTAGGAAAAATTTCTTCACCGAAAGGGTAGTCAGGCATTGGAACAGGCTGCCCAGGGAAGTGGTGGAGTCACCATCCCTGGAGGCGTTCAGAAAACGTGTGGATGTGGCGCTTCGGGACATGGTTTAGTGGGCATGGTGGTGTTGGATTGACAGTTGGACTCGATGATCTTGAAGGTCTTTTCCAACATTAATGATTCTATGATTCTATATGTAAATTCCAAGAAGACTGAAATCAGAGCAGATGCTTGACAGGGGTGTAGCTGCATGGTCAGAGGAGTCAAGGGCTCAAGGAGGGGAGAGTCGAGAGAGATTTAGTAAAGACAGGGAAAGTTCGTCTTGAGCTGTGTGTCTGCCTACGTGTGCCCGTGCGCCTGCGCATCTCCTTGTGTGGGATTTTTCTTCCCCGTTCTTTCACCACCCAGCGTTCTTTATTGTCTCTCACAGGTAGATCACTCGTTGCTATAAATTTTCTTATCTCCAGTGCTTTTCCAATTATGGATAACAACAGGAAAGCAGTCATTGGTTTCTAAAAGGTCATCAAGATATAAGGCCCGATTGGGAAGGGGATGACTTATGGAGTTAGCTTGTGTAAATCTAGGGAAGTTTTATGCACAAGTCAGGCACGAAATGTAAGTGAGATTCATAAAAAACAGAGATTTACACTGGCTTCTCTTAGTGGAAATCAAAATGGTTATGAAAATTTCCTATTCTCTCTATGCCTGTATATGCAGAGAATAAGCTTTAAATGTGTTTTTCAAGTGCCCGTGGTGCTGGGGAAGGGCTGTCCTGCCAGCCCTGGGCGATGGACCGCTGCCTGTCCAGAGGATGCTCAGGGGGCAAAGCAGTAGTAAATACAAGCTTCTCCCACACCTTGCCTTGTCGGTCATCTAGAGGTGACCTCCTCCATGCATGAGAGGGCAATTCAGTCTCGTCTGAGTGCTGGCAGCATCCAGTGAAGGTGATGGCTGGGACAGAGCCACTTCTCAGGCGACATCAGGATTAATGCCGCTGTCTCTTTTTGCACCCACAAAGTCGCTGCAGACCTGTGGGGCTTCAGTCACTGAATCTGTCAGGTTTGCGTGGGGACGTGAGCCTGCCCAGGTCACGGCTGGGGACACCCGGTTTTACATCACCTGCTGTTGGCCGTGTCTGCTGCCAGCGACTGGGGGAAGCGTTGGAGGACAGCGAAGACTGCAGGCGCTGGAGGCTGTGAGCAGGGGAGACACCTTAATCCCGAGCTGTGGTAGAGGCAGCAGTTATCTCCCAAAGGGCTGCTTGCCTTACCCGTGTGCTGAGAGTGTCCAGCGGCCTCTGTAGTGCAGCCATCGCTGCTGTCAGTGACATAAGGTGACAGCCTGCTGCCCGTTGGTATAGCGATGGCTTTTGTGCACGAGCAGCAGTGTCGTACTGCAGGGCCTGGCTCCGTCTTGAGTGGTGCAGCCCATGAGAAGAGTGAAAAACGTCTCTCCTGTTTTATGTCGTGGCCTGTCCCACAGCATTCCCGGCCATCAGGTTCCCATTCCTCTTCCCTGTGCTGCTGACATACCTCTTCTTGGCTTTTCTTCTAGTCGCAGGAATCCAAAGGAGGCCAAAGTATTGACACTGTCATGGAAGATCATGTGCACATAATGGGTTTCCAAGCTGTAAAATTTTGTGGTTTGTGCAAAATGCAATGAGTAACAAGGCAACAGCTCAAGGGAGAAGGGCAAGGACTGCTGACAACTAGTCTGTTTTAGGCACTTAGCTGAAGTACTGAAGTTATGAGCCTCATCAGCTCAGCTACTGGAGAGTCAGAGGAGAGAGAGGAAGGTCTGCCCAAGGACAGGTCATCCTGTCTGGAGACCTGGATGTCCATCTGGAGATGTTTCTTGCTCTCTTTTCCATGGAGGAATCCCTGGGCGACTGTGGTCCCACTAATACCACATTACATGGGAGGAACTCAGGCTGCAAGGGTGAGGTGATGGGGTGAGGGTATCAGCACGGCAGAGCATCACCAGAGCAGGGCATGGGCATGCGCAGCCTTCCTGCAAGGCTTTGAGGTCTGCAAGTTCAGCCACAGCATGTGAGATAAAGAAAAGGCAGAAACGTTGGCTTGCATGGCAGGGCTGTTTTCCAGACGTACAGTTGCCCTCTTTTCAAGAAAAATGCCATGTACATACAATTTCCAATGCACCTGACACGGCAAATGGCTGGGAGCATGGCAAGTAGCCAGGGACGTAGGCACTTCTGACCATGCTGCCTCTCCGCACCCAGACATGATGTACAACACAGGAGACCTGCCCTCGAAACCTGCTTTGAAACACAACGATTCGGAGTCGGTACAGAGGTGTCTGGCAGCAAAAAAGGTGTTGGGAGCTGCCATGAGCTACTTAACCTTCTGACTAATGCACGAAGTCATTTCTGTCACAGCTGTCTGAACAATACATTTGCCAATTAAGTTAATTCAATCAAATCCCTTGTATCCAGCAGAAAGGGCAGAACAAATCCAGGTGAGGGAAAGAGAACAGAGCCAAAATTCCCCTCTATGCCACACAAAAGCAGAACAAAGGACGTGTGTGTGTATAAATATTTATGAATAATTGCACTGCAGAGCCACAGCATAACTGACGACTCGAAAGCTGGTTCCTGGGATGTGTCCTCCCCACCCGTGAAGTGATGGAGTGACTTGGGGAACCGGCAGATGCTGTGTTAAGGGCTTCACTCCCACTGCACTGGTTCAAATGCAAAAAGGGTGGGTTAAAGGTCTGTTGGCCCAGGGGAGGCTCCACTCACCCTGCGCTCAGGGATGTGACTCCGCTCCCTACTTGCCTGCTTTCCAAAGCAAAACCATGCAGAGATGCCAGTGCCCATCTCCAGCTTGAAGAGCAGAGGGATGGTCATGAACAGGGGTGGCCATCAGCGCTCCTGGGTTCCTGTATCTTGCAGTGCTGAAACCTCATCTCCATAGTGGATTTCTACTCTTCCTCATATCTCCTATCTGGGCATGGTTTTTGTCTCCAGCTATTTCCGTTGAGAATTAATTAAAACAATTTCTAACGTGGTAAACTGCTTTTATTTCTCTGTCCCACTGTGCTTGGTATCATTAACCCAGGGCTTGTTCAAGCTCTCCAGAAAATGTGTCTCAGCATAAAGGTGCCATTTCTTGACATCAGTGCAAGTCTGTAAGTTCTCCCCACCTACCCAAAACTGTTGTGTGAGCAGGCTGTTGCCACAAAAGTGCGTGTTGTAGAAAGATAACAAATGTTGCTTGCCCAATGAACGACAATATGTCCTTCAACCAGATGGCAAAGTCTAGGACAAGGTCTGTGATGCACGATTTTGTGTTATCGTCCATCCAATTGCAGTACAACCAAACCCTCAGAAAGTGGGCAGGCCTAGCCATTCGTCATGTGAAATGCAGAATATTTTGGACCATGGTTGTATTACAAAAGTGGGAACATTACCTCTGAGAGTCAAAAGGGTTTTACCTGTACCTTATGAAGCATCCTCTGCACTTTTTTTCCCATGAGTTGTTTTTTCTATTTGCATTGCCTTAAACAAATTTAAGTGTGCATGTTGCTTCTCCTTAAAGATTAAATTTCGGTTGCAGAGTGGCACGCTGTGGCCTTTTGATGGTAAATGGAGGTCCTTGTAGCTAATGCCTACATCCCGTCTGTGCTGGGGACTCATCCCATGGAATGGGATTGCTAAATCTTCTCTTATTTCATCTCTGTTCCTAAGTGTGCCTTTACAAAGGGAGGGTCTGACGCAACTTGCCTGCGATCACACTAGCTTGGGCAGGAGCGTGGCTTTTCATGTTGGTTTCTTCCATGGCCTGCAAGACTGCAGATCCCACAGCTGCACCTGTATAACAGCTTTTTCACTTGGAATATTGTGCCTGGGAATAACATAAATAGCATAAGAGAGCATTCCCTTCGGTAACCGTTCCCCAAAGTACTGACTTTGGCTGTCCCTGCGCTGCCATCGGCCCCAGCGCCGTGTTTTCTGGAAGCGTGGCGTTGCGCCGGGCTTTGCACGGTGAGCTGGGGTTGATGCAGAGCATTGCCAGAAAGGACGGCATCACGCAGGGGTTACAGCTGCACGTGGGAGTCTGGCCCCTGTCCCAGCTCTGAGCCTTTCTTTGACCCTACCACTGTCCTGATGTAATTTAATAGAGAAGGTGTGAATGCTTTAATATTTGCTTGAGAGCAGTACATGGGGATACTGCAGTACATCTCCCCCACCTTCAGTAGGGGAAGATGTTGGAGAGCGGTAAAAAAAATGGTATCTGCTTTATGGACAGTGATGGCAGGGCTCCCCTACCCAGGGAGAGGCTCACCAGGTACCTCCAGATGTGCCTGTAAAATACTTTGTGTTTTAAGGCTGGACATAAGCACTACAGGGGATGTGCAGGGTAGGGCGTAGCACATGTTTCTACAGCCACTGACAGACTCAGTCATCAAAAGGAGTCCCAAAAGGAAGGAAGAAGGTCTATGGTAAGACCAGAAAGTGCAGAATATCAGAGCTGTGCCTGTTCCTGAGGGAATGTTCAGTGCATTCGCTGCAGCCACTCCTCTGGAAGCAGGATACGGCCACAGGCTGCTGTGACGGGGCAGGGAAAAGCCAAACGAGATTCTTCTTCCTTGACCTGTCCAACCCCACTGGGGTGGTCCAAGGTCTGCCTAAATGAGGACGTGATACAGCCCGGCAGCAGGAAAGGTCAATCAATCAGGGGGCTGCCCGATGCTGGTGCAACGATAATTAAATTGGGCTTTGCCAGGTTATGTTGCAATTTGGCTCGCTGCCCATCTGTCTTGCCATGTTAAATATATCCATAGCCACGCGGAGGTCATGGTCAAATCCAGGAGATCCCAGCTCATGTAAATTATCCTCCTTCTCCTCCAGTCTCGTAAGAGCTTGTAAGAGTGCTCGTAGTTGCCGTATCCCCTCTCCGACACGGGGGTTTATGTAGCATCCGGGCCTGGCAGTATCTCTCCCCTCCGGGGACAAGGAGGAGGGAGAGAAAAATTGTCAGTTCCTTTTTTTGCCTTTTTTTCCCCTTTTTGGCCTTGTTTGCAGGACAAAGAATGGCAAATGTGCGAATGTGCCGGTTTCCAGATTGACACCAAGCGAATACGGCCACTCGTAATCACTGCCTACGAGCATTTATCACTTCCACAGATTATAACGTGGGGAGCAGGTGTCTGACCTGCAATGACAAAAACATGGAGTGCTGGTAGGAAGGAAGGAAATAGATAAGATGTCATTTTTCAGCACAATTTTTCTCTCTTTAATGTTCTTCTAGATTATGGGAAACAATCATGGGATGGGGAACGCCAATGTTTTATGGTGTCAGTAGGGTTTAAGGTTTTAGGTGCAAAAAAAAAAAGTGATGTTGGATCCTGTATATTATGGGGCATTTATAGGACACACTAAGTTTTTTTTTTTTAATTTATTTACTTGAGTCAAGAAAGATAAATGGGATTCTGTATCCAAGTACTTGTATCCAAAGGAAATTAAAAGAAACACAGTCCTCTTGAACTTGGCCTCCACTTAGGCCAGAAAAATGACACAGAAATAACCCTTCTTAGATTAAAGAACTGCTCATGCCTGAAAGGAGATGGTAGAAATTAGTTTGTAAAAGTCTTTCCTTTTCATATTACACATTTTCTGCTTCTCCTCAACTCTACTTTTTTCCTACTAGAAGTGCCACCATAAAAGAAAAAAGAAACAAAAATCCACCAACTTTGCTGTGGTATCTTCTACTACTATTTCTAAACACACTCTTTTGTGTGACCCATGAACACTGCTTTAATGCTGACTTCAGTTTTCCATCACTGAATGTATTTCAAGATGGGAAATGGTTTTAACTTTCCTGATCTGCAGTTTTGGGTTTAAAACCTCATCTCTCATTTTAATAATAGTAATAATCCTTTTCTGAACTGCTTTCATGTTTTCCATCTGAAAAGCTGGCACACGTCCTACACGTTTAAGCATGACAACATCCTAGGACCAATGAGTGCAAACTGCCAGAGTTCAGATCCAGTTCGTTGCACAAATCAGAGCTGTTTGTATTTGAAACCTTGTTTTAGATTCATTATTGCAACGTACCGATGGGAAAGGAGGAACTAAGAGGCAACGGGATCTTGCAGGTCACACATTGAAGACAATCAGATCAAGGAGCAACCCATGCCCATATCTTCGGGCTCTTGGGCAGGAAGAGCTGGTTGCAGGTCAGCCTGGCAGTTGCAATCTCTGGCAATGAGAAACGCGCACTGGAGGTGCTGAAGAGATGACAACCTTCGTGTTGTCTCCAGATGCATATTAAGTTAGTTCAGGACTCCGGGAGAATTTTGGGGTTGTTGCTTCTGTTGAGCGCTAAGAGAACGGTTGCTGCAAGGAGTGATTTCCTCCCTCTGAGGTTGATTTGGTTGATTGTGATTGATTAGTGTTAACTAATCCTAGAGACGATTTGGAGCCAGAGGCTGCACAACACGTATGATGGGTCTCTCTCTTCTCTTTGTTAAATGGGAATAAACCAGATTTTCCTTTGCTGCAAATTTCCAAGCAGTGAGGTCTCTGTGCAGCCATTACACATCTTGTGTCTCGCTCTTCCCCCGGCAGTTGCAGTGCCTGAGGTCAGTGCCAAGATCCCCGTTACAGAATGACCCCATCCTTGCCAGCACTGCTCCGTGCATCATTCCATGCGAAGGACCAGCCCACGTGGGATGCCACGGGGAAGGCAGTTTGCACCTGAGAGGGAGGAAGGAAGGAACAGCGTCTCAAAGAGACAGGCACCGCAAGCTTGCCCTGGGCAACACACAAGGGTGTAGAAGAAGAATTCAGCAAACCACTATTAGCAATGGAGAGGGAGGAAGGGGACAGAAAGGAGAGGTGAATATGGGAGAGAACCCCTGGACTGCACGATGCGCGGGGGTTGTCTCTGCCTGCACCCAGACTTGTTCTCTCTCCTATAAGCAGGAGCACCCTGGGTGCATCAGCACGGTCCATCTGGTAGCGGCTGGTCCCTGTCGTTCTGCATTGAGCTTTGGTACCACAAGATCACAAGGTGATCTCCGCACGTTCGGATCAGCCTCCGAAGCGGATCTCCATATCCTTGAATGTCAACCCATCAGAAATGACAGGGGGGGAGAAGAATTTAAAAGCACACCTTTTTTGTCCTTGCTGGGATGTTCTTTGATAGCAATGTTAGAGGAGGGAGGCTTTTCAGATTGTTCTACCAAAACTAAATAAAATAAGGATAAAATTTTGGAGATGGTGGGAATGAAATTAAGAGGTTTGCTTGTCTCTATCTATAACAACCTTCTGGCTAGTAATCTGACCAGAAGTACTAATTTGAAAGGGAAGATAATTAAATTAAACAGGCAACCAAACTGGAGGAATAAGACTTTTGATGAAGAAGGGCGGCTGGGGAAAAAGTAGAGGAGGTGGCAGGGAAAAGAAGCACATCTCTTTAAATTGTCAATCTCTCAGGGCAAGGTTGCTGCAGACATAATGAGTGTCCTAGTGAATTATCTCCCACTTTTATTGTCTGTTGCTACCACGGAAAGATGGGGAGGTGGGGAAACTAACTTTTTTTTTTTTTTTTTTGAATTTGGACAGACTTAAAGAAGTGGCATCAAATTTGAAGGGCACCCAATCAATCTGTTGTCCTAGCTGCATGAAATTGTATTTCCCTGCCACTTCATATCTTATTTGCAGCAGCTGGGCTGTAAGTCATTGGTGATAACATTCTTTATTATGCAGCCGTGTTTATGAACTGTGCCTGGAAAGAGATGATAGAAATATGCAGCAATATGCAAAGGGGGGGATGCTGGGGGGAGGGGGAATAAATGCTAGTTGCTAGGGCAACCGTGGGGCTATTTTGGGCATCAAATTTTGCAGATGATGAAAAGCATTTTCATGTGATGGTTGGTCTCTCCGGGAAGAGAAGGGGAGAGAGGGCACACAATAAACCGGGAAGATAATATTCAAGAAGGCAATCATTTAATTTCTTCATATATAAATACAGATATAGTTTCAGCTGTACTTAAAATGTATTAAAACCAAAGGAGCCAGTACCTCCTAGTTAAGGGGAAGGAGAGATGTTTTAAATAACTAAATAGGAAACGGCATGCTAGTAATTTAGGAGGCTTTCCTACATCACTTGGCACAGTCTAAATCCAGCCGGTGCTGTCAGGAAGAGCTGCCTGAGTCACGCTGGTGCTGCAGTTACCCCTGCTTGGAACCGGGTCCGGCTCACCGTAGGCAGCTGACAGCGCTTCCCCCAGAGCCCGTCTCCATCTCTATCACAGTAGCGATTGAGCCAATTAATTCACAACCCCTTCTGTCACAGGTTAAAAAAAAACAGGTTATCAAAGACTGCTCTTGACTCTTGCAAGGATCAGATGATACCCATACTTGATACCCATTAAATTGTTAAGATTCATAAAAAATGGGAATTGCTTTCAGGCCGTTGCCCTCAGCCAGAGATCTCCAGCCTGGAGGATCTGAGCTGCTCCCCCAGGGTGACGGGGGGGGGATGGAGGGAAGGGCTGGGCGTGGGGTGGGCGATCCTGTCGGGGCAGACCCCGGGGACTTTCAGGACTGGGGTTCAGGCACGGGAGCCGGACAGTCTGGACACTTGATGTTCGTGCTTTTGCAATGCTTTGGGCCGAAGGTAGTACTGAAGCGTCGCCAGGGCCCAGGGCGTTTTTACAGAACGAGCACAAATTTCCCATTTTTGGCCCGTAACAGAGCAATACCGGAGAGAAAAGGCAGGTCACAGCAGGGGGTGAGAGGGGTGAAGCCACCTGCGTTTGTCCCACCCAGGACCAGGGCGGATGCTCCCCGCGGGTGGGCGCTGGGTGGGAGGGCCGGGGGCCGCCCCCGCCAGCGTTTCGCACCCGCACCGGGGGCCTCGCCCGGCAGAAGGGGCAGCGCTCGGGGAGGTGGAGCAGGACTGTGAGCAGGGTAAGGGCTTGTCCTCGTCTCTCAGCTTCCCACTCCCCTGACCGTGAAGTTTGCTTGTACTCCGGAACAGTTCTGTTGCAGTGATGCTTTTCTTAATTTGATTTTACTGGGATTGCTCCGAATGAGAGCAAGCTTATGAGTGTTGTTTGCAGCCCCTGGATGATCACTGTTGCTCGAGCCCTTCTTAAAATCCTTGGGACTCTAAATATATTGGCACATTAAGCCGGTTAAAATGAACCGCGCATGTTTTCAGCAAGAAATCTATTTCAAATGCAATATAATGTGACTCTCTTATTGCTCTAAAGTTGTGTTTTTAATTAAGTAGTTATCAGTGGCAGTGAGATTCTTCTTGAATAATTAAATCAAGGTAGTTTAGTGAGTAATTGTAAAGCGAATTGCTGAGACCATCAGGCTGCTGTTGAGACAGTCTGTTTTCTTTCAGAAGATTAATCCAAGTGACGCGTGTTGCTAAGAAAGTAGCAGAACATTGTGCTGGGTAATGGGCATTTGTCTTGGTATGCTTTGTGTCTCAGAGCCGCGTCCTTCTGATTCCGCCTTCCCATCTTTCAGTTGTCTTCTCCAGAAACAAATGCTGATGACTTTCCACTTCGCACGTTCCCTTTGCCTTAATCTGCTGCCCCGGGTAGTTCAGCCCAGAAGGCTGAAAAGGGAGGGGGTGATAATTTAGTTACCAAACAACATAAGCACAGACCTGATTTTGCCAGTTTTCACGTGCATGAAACAGGACTTTCTGGTCCTGTTTCTGGATTTCCTAGCTCTTTGCCAAGGCAGAGCTGAGCCAGCCCCATCTCTTACATCTGGCTTCTAATTCAGAGGTTTTGTTGCTTGTGTATTAATCTGGTATTTAAGGTGTCTCACTTGGCATGTAGTAATTCTCTCGCTGTTAGATATTCTGAATACAAACAGCCAACAGATATCTTCCATCGTATTAAACTTTATTTGCCTGGGAAATCCTCTGCACAAACCCTGAACGTGTGCGGGTGCCCCCGGCCGCGGCCCGTATGGACTGCCTGCAAAATAGGTGTCCGTCCACAAGCACAGTGAAGGCAAACATGTGCACGCTGTAGAAACAATATTTCTGACAGATTTGTGGTTTTTGAAAGCCTGCCTTGTGTTCTCTTTGTAGCTTTCCTTGCCCTGCCCGAGGAATATGTCCAACAAATATGAGCATTACACAAATTTTGAGGAAGCTAAGCTGACTCTGGAGCAGCTTGTTGATATTTTCAAAGGCAAAATGAAGAATTGAATGAGGAGAGCCTGGCCACCCTCCTGACATTATCCTCAGGCATCAGCAATCACACAATAATTTCCCAGCTGATGTTTTGTTAGGGCGTTTATTCTGTAACCACAAAGTCCACGAGGACTGATGGGGATACCGATATCTTGTGGATTTACTTCTATGAAGTGGGATTTTTCTAAAGTGTCTCAATAATTTAGGAGTTCAGCTTTATTGAAAAGCATTCGGGTACCTTTGGAAATCCCATTCATGACTCTCTGTTACGCTTTACGAGCCTGCAGCCCCCAACGGGGACGTTATTTCATGCTCTAGGTAACAATGTAAAACTCTGTGGTTTTTGGCACCATACTGGCTTTTCACCGGGAGAACAATTTGCAGAGATATTGTTGCTGTAGCGGACTCAATTCCCCATGCCTTCTCTGGAGCCTTCCTGCTGTCACCTTTGGCTTTCCCTCAAAGCTTCAAGGATTTTCTAGCAGACATGGGGTGGCTTTTCTGCAGCTCCAGGCTCTGCTCTCGAGCCCGCCGTTACCTGCTGGGGGTCTTGGGACAAAACAGCTCTTTCTGTCCGTGTTTGCATCTCTGTCCGTCTTTGCATCTCTTTCTGTCCGTCTTTGCATCTCTCAGTAGAGATATTGGTACCAGCAGGGGCAATGGATAGGGCGAGGGGGAAGCTTTTGGGGGAATAGAGGCTGCAGAACTGCAAGGCATCCTTAGCTGTTATTGGCTGCTCAAGTTTTGATGAATTGTCAGATTTTAAAAGTTTTTGGAAAAATTGTCCCGCTTCTTGCTGGAGAAGGTGGCAGATATGTCAAATTTTTCAATCTTTTTTTCCTAAAGAGGAAGTTTAGGCAGGAAAAGAATTTTTTTCTTTTATTTTTTAAGACTTTTTCTGTGTGTTTCCAACCACTTTGTCCCCCAAGAATGGGTTGGCTGTCTTTTGTGGTACATCCATATCAGTGCTGAGACACTGGAAACTTTTATTTCTTCATTTCTGGTGCCTCTTGCACTTGAGCTACCAGAAACGCTGAGCACAAAGTTGAAGCTATCTTTCTGTGCGCTGTGTAGTGTAAATACTGTTGGAACAAACATGGGTATAGAATTTGGGAATAACACAAATTCAATTTTTTTTATTTTTTTTTTTTTCCAGGACATGGAAGCTTCTGCCTGTGAATTTAATACCAAAGACGATCAAGATCTTGGTGACAGACAGAAGGTCAGTCTTTTAGCTTTGTTTAATCCAAAACCAAATCATGCTTCTTAACATCGATTGTGTTGATGTCTTCTGCTTTACAAAAGAAAGGTGTGCACCCTGGTTGGCAAAAATTAGTCTTTATCATTGCTGAGCTGAACTATGGCAGAGGTAGCCAGACTGGGGTGATGTTTTTGACACCGGTCCCAGATGTGAAACCCAGGCTCAGCTCTACTTGAAACCCAGGCTCAGGATCATACTCTGTTACAGGCTGTTGGTGTAGCTGTTTGGTGCAAGATATGAAAATGGATATAGGCGTCTTGGTTTGATGTGTGCATTTGAGAGTGTAAATCTTGCCTGTATGCCTGAAGTTCTTCTGCACTTGCCCAGACCTCCTTTGGTAATACACATGTTCCTGCTCCTTTTTGTAAGGGAGCAAAGAAGTGGTGTTTTATGACACTCTGTGTGGTCTGTGGATTCTGTCTGGAGTAGGACAAGTATTTAAAAACAAACAAAACCGCCTTGCAAATATTTGTTTAAATGTTCCATTTTTACTGTTTATATTCCATTTGCATGTGGGATGTGGAAAGATGCATTTTAATCCAAACAGTGACAGAGGTGATGGCTTTGCCATCCAACATTTCAACATAACAACTTTAATTTTTTTTTTCTCAGAACAGCCTTATTTATAACAGAGGAGTGTAAATGAGAAAAAGAAAGAAAATGCATCTTCATGTGCCAGTTTCTATCACCTCGCTTCCAAATTTAGTTTGCTGGTTTTAATCAGCTCTGCTTCCCTAGAAGGCCCTTTAGCTGTTCTGTCAAAGTTTGTTTCTACACATGCGTTTGTGTTTGACCAGCCTTCAACTAAAATAGGCTGCATACTAGGGTTTTTCATAGCATCACTGGGGGAGATTTTCCTTTTTTTAAGAAGTTTGTGTGCGTATGTGTGTATATATACATTCTTGATATATTTATACACACAAAATATGAAATATATATGTATATTATTTAGATGTGTATTTTGCAGTAACCTAAACGGCAGTCCCAAACCCATCAGCTCTCCATCCCGGCTATTTGGTTCGTGCCCTGGGCAGGAACAGGGCGATTACCCCTTAGCAGAAGCTTTTAATGGTTGGGACCAAAGCCCACAGCAGTCCATGGATCTTTGGATAAGATATTTTTATTTGATGATAGATGAAGTAGAAAAATCAAAACAAAATATCTGAAGGCTGTCCCTAGGCAATAGCAGCATAGCCAGAGCATCTGGTATTCCCTACAGCAGCAAGGTGTTTCAAAAGAAAACGTGGTGAATATCAGAAATCATTACTGAAGTGCGGAATGCTCCAGCAGCTCCAGGATTTTGGTGTAAAAAAACCCAAAAAACCCTAAACCATTTTTGCTCAGGTAATGTTTCGTTCACTCCAGTGACCCCTCTACAGCCAGCAGCCTCCACTGGGTAGATGTCTTCTCTGCCATTCATTGACCTTGCTGTCACGGATCGAGCCAAACCCTCTGGTCTGTCAGTGCTGCAAGCCAGAAATGATGGTTTAATGGCAGTTAGCGTAGCTTTTGTGTCTGGAAAGAGCTGAGGTGAGTCGGTGCTGCTAAAGGACTGTTTTCTTAAAGGCCTTGGAAAGAGAAGTTGTTTAATAAAGCTCTTGAGTCTGTTCCATGCCTGTCAAACTTAGCATCTTTTATTGAGAAGATTATCTGTAATGCGTGCCATTTTCACGGGCAGGTGCAGACCGAGTTGGTTGCTCCAGGTAGAAAAATAGCATTACATCTAAGAGAAGCTTTAGGAGACAAGAATTGCTTTAAGCCACACTTCTCCATCTCGTCAGCATGAGGGAAACCTCAGTTCCCAGGGGTGAAATCGGAGGGTGCCTGCTCTGGGAAGGGAGGGCAGGCATTTCAAGCAGGACACAGCCCTGCAGACTAAGCAAGCACCAGCTTTATGCCCTTGTGGATACTCAAACCTAATGGATATTGCAACGTGTCCTTGATTTTTACTAAGACTTAGATGCACAGGGCTGGAAGGAGCCTCAAGTGTTGCCGTAGTTCCCCTCGCTGCTCCGGTGAGGGACCAGCTGTGCCTTTCCCTATAATTTCAGCTCCTGATGCCTCATCCGGGTTCGGGGGGGCAGAAACTTTTGCCTCTTCATTTTGAGCCTGAAACAGAGGCTGAGCTATCGGCCTCCCGTCAGGGTGAAGGAGGTAACCTTCCCCCTGATGGTGTCCTCATGAATAATTCCTTCGCTCGCCCACTTGATTTCAGGTTTCCCAAAATAACTGACACTTTTCACACTGAGAGCGAGCAATCCTGGGGAAAATAAAATACATTAAACAGCTACACCACCTTTGGAGAGCCCTGAGTGAGTTGGTGATTTAAAAAAAAAAAAAAAAAAGGGCAGAAGAGGTTCTGTAGGAAATTTTAAGGGTTGATGGGAAAACACCATAATTCCTCCGTCCTCCCATGTGCAGTGAATGTCTGCCTCTGTTGCTGCTTTTGGGATGTGACTGCCTGTGAATCCGCATTCATGGGAGCTGGGATCCCTGGGAAGATGGGGAGGGATGATACGGGCGATACTCACAGGGTGGCTTGATCTGCCGTCGGGATCCGTCCCGCCTGCCTGAGCAGCCTTTCCCCTTCAGACAATTCAGAATTTCCTTTCCAAGTGTGACTCCCCTCTTCAGATGTGTTGTACAATGTCTCTCCACTGGATACCCACTGAATGCCTAATTTTTAACCACTCTGTCAGATCCACAAAAGCTGTTACTGGAGGTGTTTGCATAAAAGAGCTCCACTATAGGTATCTGAGAGCAGCCGGTGATGCTCTAGACAGTATCCAGCAGTGCTGATTGAGGCAGGATACTTTAGTCTCCCTGGCTTAATAGCTATGTGCATTTTCTTAATGTACCCTCCCCCTCAATTGCCTCCTAAATTAGCACGCAGGATGTGTCCAGCCTTGGAAAGAAAAGAAGTTTGGAACCTCTTCGATTCGAACAAGACAGGTTGTGATATCATTGAAAATAAAATGCAAATCAGACATAGATCAGAAGACAGTGTGGGCTTAGCCTTGGGCAATGGCAATGCTCGTGCAACGCAGACGGGGGCACATGGCGAAGACGATGGCTTTGCCTCGTACAGCCCTACCGTGAGCCCAGCCTGAGTTCAGCCTTGCCTTTTGGCGTGAGGTGAAGCATGTTCACAGTGGTTTTGTCTTGTTTCCGCCCCCCGATAACAGTCCTTGGAGCTGGTTTATCCAGCTGGGCAATGCTAGTGTGGGGCAGGACTCCTGCCATACCCCAACGGTGGAGAAAGGGACTGTGCTTACTGACGTGCAGTTGGTTGTTAGAGCTGGACACAGCACGGTGGGGTTCAAACATCCAATGTTTGGATTGACTCGTGTGGGTGATAAAATCAGTAGCATTCGATGGCCACTGCCTGCTAAAGGCTTTTAGATGCCCGCTGTGAGATATGGCCTGTTCTGCGTGAATGAGGCTCCATGGGAGACCTGACCGCGGCTGAGGTCCTTCATGTCTGGACTGAAGCAGACCAAGAGATGCGAGTCTGCCAGGTAACTCCCCTTGAGGGAGAGGCAGTCACATTGCTGTGAAGAGAAGAGTCAGTGTGTGTCGCTCCAGTCTCCGCCGGGCATCTTTGGTAGTTGATGTGTTTCCCAGTTATGTGAGTGTTTAAGATGCTGGATGATTTCTCCATCAAACTTCTCTGCGTGGTTAATGGCCATCACTAATGTGGCATCTGATGTTGCTTTTTCTTCTCAGTGCCCTCCTGTTTTCTTCTGTCCTTCACCTCTCCTGCCCTTCAATGCTGTGCTCTTAAATCTAAAATCAGTTTGGCTTTAGGTTAAGGACAATCCATAACAAGCAAGAGCAGAAATCACACAGGAGAGGGTGCGTCAGGCAGGAGAGCCCCAACCGGCTGCTGGCATCTCTACCCCGTGACCTACCTCTCTGTCTCAGTCCTTGGTCTGCTGAGCTGTCTTGGGCTGCTCACCAGTAACACGCGTGCTTCGTGTTAAACACGCAACTGCTCTTCAAGAATTCATGCTTGAAATCACAGGTATTTAGAGGTGTTTGTGCCCTCAGGAGCTGGGGTTGCCGGGCAGGAGCTGCGTTTCCTTGGGAAGGCACGTGTGCACGGCATTTAGCACACCGTGTTTTCTTGCTTTGGTGTTGCTGGAAACTTCAGGAGGAGATGGGATAATGATAATAACAGTGGAAAAATGCTAAAGGATGATTTGCTTTAATGAGTGCAGATACACAGGGAAGCAGGTACTGTTTTGCTACTGTGGCTTACTGAAAACTAACCACATAACTAGGTGTTAGTGCTTGCAGGGCTCGTGGTGCAATCGGCAGTGCAAATAACTGATTCCAAAGTTGATATAATCAAAGAATAAAAGAAGATTGGATGTTATAGGTTAAGTTGTTGTAAATTAAAGCAGCTCTGCTGAGCTCACTGCAGTTGTTCTGGGTTTTTGCAAGTGTAAGCGAGAGGAGTTGGCTCTGGTTTGCCAGCTGATGATTGGCTGGAAAATGCCATTTTCTGGCATGTGAGTAAAAGCGAGTGGGGCAACTTGGTCTTCATAATAATGAATATTTCCTGTTGGAGTCTTTCTATGTGTACTGTAAGCCAGACAGACCTGTTGTCCTCTTACAAGCTGCAAATTACACAGGCAAATGTAATTACCCATTCTCTTTGTTATTAGTGTGCAGCTAGGAAGCTTCAAGCAATCGTCCCTTTCTTGGTATTTCAAAGCTTACTTGCAAGATGCATCCTTGATATTGAACACAATGAGATGTCCTTTTTTTTTTTTTTTTTTAAATTCAATTAAACATTTGCCTACTGTGACTCTTTATTCACTGCAAATTGTCTCTGTAAATAATCTTCATCAAAAGTCAGAACCAATCCCCATTAGTTGTTTAGATTAATTAATGAGTCCCCCTGGAGCCACCCAAATGAATTCAATTTAAACGTCAACAACTTGGCTATGGAGTTTCCCAGGTTGGCATTAAGACAATATTAAACCTGCAATAAGTCACATTTAAAATGTTAATTCAAAGAAGCTCTCCATTTAGAGCATTTAATTAAATCCTTAAATAAACTGCATGGGCTCAATACCAGATGGTTCTGCATTTTCATTGCAGCAGAGAGCCTTGAAGTCATTGAGGGAAGTAATATTGGAGGCATGGTGAAGATAACCAGGATATATAGTGTAATAAAATCTAATCTTGTTTCCAGCAGGGAGATTCAGTGTATGTACACAACCTAGGCTAAAATTGTAAGTTAATTACATTAACCCCAGTGTACTCTGGTATCTGAGCAGCCAGAGATGAAATTAGTCTTTTTCCTATCATAAGATTCTTTTCAACTTCACTATATTAATTTTTAGCCAAATACTTACTCATAAGGAAAATTGAAGTTAATGTAACCAAAGACAAAGTAATGCAGTCTTAATATTCTGAAGGGATTACGGAGGGCCGTGAAAATACACTTTGCAAATGTCACTCACTTTGAATGGATTTGTGGTGGGAAGGTGGGGGAAAAAGAATTATGGCTGTGATCTGCACCGTGCTGGGGTTAATAAAAGTCGTGATTTAAGAAATTCGGGCCTTAGGAAAAGAGAGGGGGGGAAAAAAAAAAAAGATAAAGACCTCTGTCTGAAGGCCCAATTACCTTGATAAAATGTGGTGAGTCGCCTCCTTTGCCAGACGGCAGAGGTATTGAGATCTTTGAAATCAAGCTGAAATTCTGGAAGACGATTTGGGTTAGGATACTTCATTCAAATATATATATATGTTTGGGGGGTTTTTGGTCCTTGTTGCAAGAAACGTCCTTTTTACACCACCCCTTTGCCTGGTAAAAGTTCTTTCAACAAATAAAGACAAAGACCCTTTTCTCTCGGTAAAAACTCCAAACTGCATTGGGAAGATAAGGTGGGGGTTTTTTCTGTTTGTTTACTTGCTTCTTTAAAAGTGGAATCTGTGACCGGAGTCCTTGGGTGCAAGCGTCCTGATGCCACTCGTTCAAAAGATGCTCTCGGGTTTCTGCCTTGCCTCTCAAAATCTGACGTTCTGCAGGTGCCGGGGGTGCCTCCTCTCTGGGGGTTCGACGCAGGCCCCTCCAGCAGCTCGCTGCCGCCGCCAGCAGCAGATCAACGCCCCGGGCCTCGGCTCGGGAACTGAAAGTCACCACAAGAAAATTTAGTTTGGTCCCTCCCTGCGAGTTGTAAACCAGGGGTGTTATTAACGCAGCTCAGCAAAGGGAATAACTTTTTCCCTTAATATTCAAGAAAGTGTAATTCAATTTCCAAAAATATGGGTTTTTTTCTGTTGGGTAATAAAACACATTAGGGAGGAGAAATTACTTTGCTGTCGTGGCAGGGCAGATTTGCACTGTTTGGGCTTTTCTGGGATGCCTGTGGGAGCCCAGGTAGAGAACTTGAGCCACGTCAACGGTGCAAATTTTGCATGTTTGATTGCACGAAGGGATGGAGCTGGTGAGGAGCCGTCTGAGCCTGCTCGTGCTACCTGCCCCGCGCTGGGGTTGAAAGGACTCTCTCTTCCTTGGAGAGGCTTTATAACCCTCGCTCCCCATCCTCTCCTCGCCCCGTCCCGCGGTGCTGGGGGTGACCTGGCCGCGCACCCCCGTTCCCTTCCTGTTGTCACAGCTCCGAGCGACGCTGCTGGCTCCGTGCCGCCAGGACGTGGCCACCCCCGCGCCGCGGCTCCTTCCCGGGGGTCTCGCGGCCAGCTCCGTGTGCTGTGCCAACACCAAAGCTTTGTCGCTTTGGTAATCGCAAGCTCCTCAGCTGCCCCGAAATTGGAGGAACGGCCGTAATAACCCCTGTGGTGTGGCTCCTCGTGGTCTGAGCCACTTCACCGGAGGAGCTGACTGCACTGAAATTAGCCATGAGAAATTATTTTACATAACTTAAAGGTAGCAAGAAAGCTCAAAACTTTCTCCTCCATCCCTGCCTGTCTCCTCCCCCTCCTCCCTCCAAGGAAACCGGAGCCATTGGTGACCTGAAAACAGCCGGGGGCTGGTGGATAATGCAGCCCTGTCCCACTGCTTGCAGACATCCAGCTCTGCAAGCCTTTGGGGAGCAGCAGCCCCCCTGCTGCGGCGGGTCGCATCCAGCTCCCTCCCTGCAGGGTGCTCTGAGGAGGCTCAGAGGGGCAGGCGGGGGCTGGCTGGGGCACTTTGGGGCTGAACTGGGCCAAGTACCGCTATAGCCACGGCTCGTTTACCTACGTGTGTGGGAATGACAAGATGAGCTTGTGAAACTTTCCGTCTCTTGTTTGCTTAGAGAAACCTCAACTGAAATGCTCTGGAAATCCCCCAAATCTTGACCCATGTGAAAAATAACTCCCGTTCAAACAACCCCCAGACTGACAATTTCAGAATCATTAAAACTGAAAGTTTCTGATTGCAGCGGTCTCCCCAGTCGGTCCCTGTGCTGGGAATGGGGGCTGGCAGCACATACCGTGTCTGGAGTTTGCTCCTGAGGGCATCCTCTGTGGGATTAGCTTTCCCCTTGGTGTGCATCATATTAACTGTGGGATGTTCTCCACCAAGGAAGGCGTTAGAAAGCATTGGTGAATTTTACCTGTTCTCTTGTCTTCTCAGATATTTTTTTTTTTTAATCTGAGGGTGACTGCTTGATCATGTGCGTGCCCAAGAAGGTTTGAAGGACTCAGATCACCAAGGGGCTGGCTGGTTTCTGCCCTGTGGGATATCATCCCTGGGAGGCGCTCCTTACAGCCCAGGGGATGGGAAACTTTACAGGGATCAGACTGGGAGCAAGGAGAAATGCAGAAATTACTCTGCTGGCAGGGCCTAAAAACGTGTAAGTTAAGCAAGCCCCGCTCAGTAAGACGAAGATGCTGCTTGTCTTCCCATGCCCATGCAGCACTGGGCAGCTCCCAGCCCAGGTAACTCCCAGCAGAGGACTTCTTGGACTGGGTTGTCCTTTATCGAAGCTTAGTGCCGAGTTCCTTAGGTTTTGTGCTACCTTCAATGAACCGAAAATAAATGCCGCCTGTCTCTCTCGGCCGTTGCCCCAGGTCGCAGCTGCGGGAATTGCCGAGATGTGTGTGCAGGCTCCTCTCCGCGCTGCACAGCACCCCGGGCTCTGGTTAAATCCTGCCCGAGGTGGCGGGTGCCGTTTGCTCCCTCAGTCGAGCGTTGCAAGACTCGCTCTCCACTTTTAATGTGGTCTTTGCAACCGTAACAGCTAATAGCATAATGATTAAACATGAGAAGGGCGTTCGGAGCAGTGTGAACGTGCCAGTGTCTTTATTAGCATGGGGCACCAGGAATGGGGAGGTGCTGGGAAGGGTCCTGAAGGGCCTCTCCCTTCCTTCTGGGGTGATGGATTGGCAAGAGAAGAGGGCACGGGGTTTACTTGGTTGTAGGGAGCTGGGTTTGGGAGTTGGTGTCTTGGTCATTGGAGACACAGCCTGGCTTTATTTATTGCTTAATGAGGACTGATTTAATAGCAATGTTAGGCAGTTCTCCATGTATTAAAGAGAAAACCTTGCTCATCTCTGCCTGGTGCCTCTAGCACTGGTGTGCACCCTTATCTCCTTGCTTGCTCTGTGTTGGGCTCTGCTGGTTTGCTGCATGTTGCTTTACATGCCGTGGCTGGGGCTCTGCTGTCTGGGGCTTGATTAAGTTAGCTGATGCTATGGGGATACAAAACCAACGAGGAGAACAAAATAACCCCAGAATGGTGCTTCCATTACCAAGCAAGCTGTTTCCCTGGCAACACGAAGTTCTTGCGATGCGACTGCTCTTGCGTTGCCCTTCCCTGCCCTGAAATACCCCCTCTGAGCTGCTGAGACAGCAAATGCTGCCCAGAGGCAATGGGAACCACTGCTGTCGGTACAGACCTGGACTGGGAAGCAAAAGGATGAGTTAAACTGGTGCAGCTGTTGGTGGATTTTTTTTATTTATTTATTTTTTTCATTTATGAGTCCAGCTCTGCCCAGTTTCCTCCCTGCCAGACCTGTCATGTTTTGCCTCCTCTCCTCCAGGTCTCTGCCTGTGCATCTCTGCCATGGGATGCGTGTGTGAACGTGTGGCAAAATGTTGTGCCAGCAAGTTGGAAGAGGTACTGCAAATGCCACTCATTGTGCTGGCTGAAGTCCTAAAAGCTGGCAAGCTCTGCATTCCCTAACACCATTTTTAAGTGTCAAAGCTGTATAAAAGCTTATCCAGCAATGGAGTCTCAATGGCACGGCTCCGGTTAACAAGCTATCGTGCATTTAGCGATGCCTTTTACAGCTCTGCTTGACCTACATGTCATCAGTCCCCTTCCCTCGCCGCACGTGGCTGCAGCTGCAGCGAGCTGGGTGTTAACCACGGAGCCACCTCGGGCTTTGGGGAAGTTTTTGGAATCACATCTAGCGGGTATTTACCTGCAATTTTCTCTGTTTGACTCCAGCAATTATGTTTGTCCTTTCCTCTGATGATCTCTGCTTACCCTCAGTTGTGCTGCTCCCTTTGCTATACAAAGAGGTAGGCTAGATTATATTTAAAGTCTCTTTTATTTCTCCAGGGCTTGCCGGGCAAGGATTTATGAGTGTCTTAATTCCACAGTACTTGGGGCAGGGGAGCGTTTGCTCACTTCTTGGTGGCCAAAATAACTCCCATTATTTGGATGTGTTCTTAGTTTTCCCAGTTAGTGGTATTTAGGATATTATATTTGTATTTTTTTAAAAAAATAACTAATCGTGCAACAGGAGCAATGATGTGCACACAACATAGTACCCCAATTACCAAATACAGAGGTCCCAGATGAATGAACACCTAACGCCACAGATTCACTCTCTCCTGCTCCCTCACCCCCGAACAGCATTTAGGATGAAAACATGCTTTTAAACGTAGCCCTGGCTCTGCCATCAAGACTGCACTGGGCGAAGGTGGGGACACACTGGCACAGTAGGTTCAGTCACCAAGCAAACCTCTGCTGCTGCTGGCCACCCAGCTTACCAGCCACTGTATTTCAGTGGGAGTCCCAGGGTTTGCTCCTGGTTTTCCTTCCTTCTTGAATAAAGCTCCCTGATGTCGATGATTAAGCGTTGCTATGGGTCTGTAATAGCCACGTATGATTTCTTTTTCATGTAGGTGAGCCTCAAAGTCATTTCAAAAGAGGTAAAAGATATAGCAGATCTAGCCTGTTAAATAGTCCGCTGCCCTGTGGTGTCTACGCTATTATTAGTAGGGAGGATTTTTGAAAGCACTTTGCTGGCTCAATTCTTTTCCTGGTGAAGTCAATGGCAAACCTCTGCTTGCCTCCAAGGGTAACAATCACCTGCTATTGTGTCTAGCTGAAAATCCCACCCCTTGTGGGTAAAGTCAGGATGTCTTGCTGCTGTGTTGTGGCTGTTGCCTAAACAAAACACATCCTGAAGTATTGATAGTAAATAAATAGTTTAGCAAAGACATTTTTGTTGCTTTGACTTTTTTTTCCCCCTCCATCCCAGCTGCATTCTTCTAAAAGGAAGTAGCAGCAAAATGGTAGAGAGATTCATATTCAGGTAATTTTTCCCCTGAGTAGTTACTGGAGTGGTCGCAAGGTGCAGTTTTGTTCATCCCATTCAAGAAGAGGTCCCACAGCTCGTGGAGGGAGCGCTGCGCGGTTGTCCAAAGGCAAATAGAAAAGTGGAAAGAATAATATGTGTGGGGCTTGGGGGTGGTGTTGGATCACTTTATATTCTGCGTGCTCAGTTTCAAATGAGATGTAAACCCAAGCTTCTCCTCACCTGCGGTCATTAAATGTCTTATGGCATTTTTCATAAGACCCGGGGATCTTAGTGAAATCCCAACTCGCTTAATTATATACCGCTTCCCTAAAGTTCTTCCTGCAGTTGCAAGTAGATGCAGCATCTTTCCCTCCTTTCTGTGTTGTCAATTAGAGTGCAGGCTTGTTAGCTGGTTTATTACCTGTTTCCTTTTTAAAGAGGCTCAGAGGTGGTTTTGTCAATGCTGAATGAAGTATACAGTAAATAGTTTGTATACTGGAATTTTGTGCTTAGGAAAGACACTGGGAGATCTGTGGATGAAAACTTCTGCTTGTGTGCTTTTTTTTTTTTTCCCCCCTTAATGAGGGCAAGCATAGCAAATATATCAAAGGTATCAACCACCAAGCACCTGAGTCCACCTGTGCCTGGAAAAGCAGCCTAGGAACTCATCTGTAAGAGGTGACTGACTTGTCAGCTTTCTTTTTGTCCTCCTGTGCTTGCATCTTCCCTTATCTGTGTGTGGCAGCAGGTAACACCTGGCTCCCAGTAACAACAAATCTCAAAGGGTTTTGCTCAGCATGGTGGAAATGGCAAACGGGGCCTGCAGCGATGACAAAGACCTCCTGTTGTACTCTAAAGGTTCCCGCACAACATTGCTGGGGCTCTCCAAAAAGTTTAGTCAGTAGTTCCGCTAAAGAATCATTACTTCTTTTGTTCTTGAATTTGAAGGTAAAATTTGCAATAATTGCTATCGCGGTGCTGCGATAGATGTGGACTGAGCAAATGCGGTTCTTTGCCCTTTGGACGGGGAGCTGGAAGCTCTGGACACCTTCACCTTGGGGCCAGCGCCAACGGCCCATGGGGGATCTTGCTCACATAATGCTCCCGACTCAGCAACGACGACAGGCAAATGGTGAACGTGAGGCAGCAAATGCCAATTCTGGGCAGCGGCCTTCCCTCCAAACCGCTCTTTAAATACAAGTCCATGAAACACAAGGATCTGTGGCTATTTTCTCTTGTTGCCATCAAACGCTTGTGTGCCTGCACACATTCCCCCAGAGGACATAATTTTTTCTGGGTCTTTCTGTTGCATCTGTCACCATCTCTCTCATGCTGGGCTTGCTGCTTTTGCTTGGTGAGCCAAAATAGAAGTGAGGTTATTAGCTTCTTGAAAGGGAGAAAACATCTCAGAGTGCTTTGTTACGTGAACAATAAGTGCTCCTGCCCACAGGCATTAGTGCAAGTGGTGAACAAGCTAGTTAATTATATTGAAATCAATGCTATTAGCTTAGATTTAAAGCTCCGTTCTCCCTGCGTTGACTCCGTCCTTCCCGTTACAGCCTGTGCCCTGCCAGACCTTGGGCTGGAGGCAGCTGCCGCCGGGCTGCCCTGCAAGCCACCGCCGCCGCCGAGGTCGGCGTCCGCCCGCTTTGAGCCCTGGCCAGCCCGGGGAAGATGCCGAGCTCCAGACGTGGGTTTCAAACTGTACCCTTTGCCCCATTCTTTCTCCCAAAGGCTGGGGCACGGGGATCTGGGGCAACCTCAGGAGTTAAGACGTTGCACGGAGGATTTGCAGCCCCGGTACGAGCAGGTAGGCAATAGCAGGGCTGATCCGCACCCGCGTGCCGTTGGGGTCCCGGCGCTGACCTGCTCATCCCGGTGACGCCGGGAAGGGAAGACTTCTTGACACATTTGTGGCATGTCAAGCACAGCTCAGTTCTGGTAGCTTCTCGCACCTTTGACTAATTGCTGACCTGACATCTTTCTGATAGTGACCTTGTTTCAGCTAGTAATTCAAATATCTTTCAGTGTCAGAAATAATAAGTGCCACAGTGAGATGAACAAGCAGAGCTTAAGTTGAGCACAGA
Organism: Oceanodroma leucorhoa; assembly: GCA_030449065.1. NCBI lineage: Eukaryota > Metazoa > Chordata > Aves > Procellariiformes > Oceanodroma > Oceanodroma leucorhoa. Next base: position 4,230,532 of record JASVER010000061.1, read on the forward strand.
TTAATGGGGTTTTAATATTCCTAATTTAATCACTCCTTTCTGTCTGAATGTGTGCAACATGATGTAGCAGCTAATTATTTTTTTAACCATGATGAGGATCTTTCCTAATCATTTTTATATTTAACATGAATGAAGGGAGGGCAGTGATTAATGAGGGAATAAATCTTACGAAACAGAAGCAAGCACATGATCAGTTAAAAATACAGCTGTCTGATTTTTTTTTCCCCCCTGTACTGCAAATACTTAACCAGCTGCACCTTCTCAGCTCGATAGCAAGCTGTCTTCAGCCCTAAAGAAAGACCTGAAACTTTGCTTATCCCTCCGGTGGTTCTGTTGGCATCTCTCTGCATGATCATCTTTGTGATGAATGCAGAATTCTTTTCCTTTAAAAAAAAAAAAAAAATTTGCCCCACTACATACGTTAATGGTTGGATAGATGTCTTTTCAAATATTTGTTCCTGACAGGGTGTTTGGAATTGCAGATGAGAAGCAAACCAGCTCTCAGCATCTGTCTGTTGCTACTGTACGTTTCCATTGTGTGAAGCAGAGACAAAGCCAGGCAATTCAAAGCTTAAGTGGATGCTCTTGAGATCTTCCCCCCCCTTTCCTCCTTTTTCCCACATTTGGCTGCTTTTCTTCTCTCCAAATTTATTTTTTCCTCCATCCCTCAATCCCCATGTGCTGGTTTGGAGAGTCTTGTTTTCTCCCTGTGGGTCCTCCCCTCCCTCCCCCTCAAGTCCCTTTGTGCATCCTCGCTGATTGGTAATTTTTGGGTTTTTGCTGAGCTCTCGGGCTGTAGGATAGCTCAGGCTTGAAGGTTATGATGATTGGAGGTGTGGTATGGGGCTTTTCCCCACCATTCGAGTGCATCTCGATGGTTTGTTATTAGTGCCAGCGGATCACATGAGTCCGATGTGCATGGTCTGCCCTCGTGGTTTTGTTGTTACAGGGTGGTTGCGTGCAGCGGCTGTTTTGGGGAGGTTGATTTGAGCCGGGCGCTGAGCGTGCTGCAGTGAAGCCCTTGCTCAGCCAGGCAGCGACGGAGGCTGCAAACAGCCTCCTGCTGCGGATCTGGGGTTTGCACGTGAGAAGCTGTAGCTGTCAACCCAACCGCGCTCCTCCATTAGCTATGGCCATGGATGATCTGTAGTATAATCCAGAAAAGATTTAGGGGTTTTGCTGGGATATTTTGATTTTTGGGTTTTTTTTTTTTGGTGGGGAGACTCTGTGCAAATGCTCCGTTCAGCTGTGGAGCTGATTCGATGGGTTTCTCGGCAGCGCGAGGTCATTTTGGATGCGTCTCTGCTCACCAGCTAACAAGCAGAATTTTAATAACCGATCAAGATGAGCTGTGCCTGAGCAGTGCTGGCAGCTACCCTCTAACCTTGGTGTCTTCTGCAGATTGTAAAATTGATCTAATTGGCTAAAAAAGAAAGAAAGGCTTAAATACAACTTGTGTTGCTTAACACCTTGTCATTCCTTGCTTGTTGAGTAAAGAGCACCAAGCTCAGGGAATCGGCATTTCAGGCACCGGTGACACATACCAATGGCTTGACGGATGCTCGGGAAGTTTGGGATCCCGTCGTGCAGCGCTCTGTACGAGCAGGCAGAGTCCTGAAGCGCTGCGGGCTAACACAGCGCAGAGACACGGGCAGAGGGATGGGGGAATGTAAGAAAATAAGAGAGTGCCATGGACCAGTTCCTAAAACTAGGTTTTTTTTCTGGCGAGGCACTTAATTAAAATTTTGCTCTTGCAGATCAGATCTAGTTCTTGCAGCATAAACATTATTCAATCAAAAGAAAAGCAGAGGGAAGATGGTTGTTTGCTGATCTAAGATAGGTAACGCACGTCGGGAGCAGATGTTAGCTGGCAAGATCCCATTTACGTGAGCCCGTAGCTAGCAGCAAAGATCCCTTCCCTTGTTAAGGGAAGAGAGAGACTCAAATCAGGAGCAAAATTGTTTCCAAGTCATTTTTTTCTCTAAGACTTCTTTTTCATGAGGTTTCCTCGGCCACTTTCTGTAGCATTGCAAATGGCAGTGGCATAATTGCATTTGTCTTCGAAACTGTCTTTCCTTGAGGGCAAGCTCCACTTTGGCCTTGATTCGATTGTGTACTTTTAATCTCGAAGAAAAGCTAATGCATAAGTATTCATTACAAAATTGCATTTTATATGGTCAACGTCTCCTCTTATAATTACAGGTTCCAGCTGAATGTCATTTCTTTTCTCTGTACTTCCAGCTCCCTTACAGCATAGGCATCTCGTACTCCTGAAGCTTCTCCGCATTCATGTAATAAATAAATAATCACACCTTTTCTGCTGTCAAAGCTGAAAGCATGCACAGCTGTTTGCCACAAGATACACTGGGACTGCAAGGTACAACATTGCTTAATTAGACTGACCTGAGGTTGCTGGGTTTTTTCTTTTCCTTTTTTTTTAAAGCAGCTTCATTAGCTCAGGAACTTAATTGCAAATGACTAGACAAGCTCTGCTCTTGGTTACTGGGAAAGGTTAGAGTATTTCTAACTGGGGATTAGATCCTGGGAGACATTTTGCAGCTTGATTTTTTTTTTGTAGGGAAGGTTTTAGGTGTGCTCAGATCATCTTAGCGCTAGGCTCAGAATTAGCAAAATAATTAGAAGTTCAAAGCAGAGAGGGGGGCTGGCTTGAAGCCTAGCCAACCTTTTTGATCTTGCAAGCCGCACTGCAAAATCTGCAATGAGTTGGGAGAAAGAGGACGCGGAAAGGGAGCTCTGGAAGCAGAACGGGGGGGTGACAGGTTTCCACCCTGCTGTGTTACAGGACGGGGAGCAGCTGAACATCTGGCTGGGCTGCAGGGCCAGCTGCCAGTAGACTTCCACTGCCTCTGCCGAGCGGCTCCCTCCCACAGAGGGGAGGTGCATCCCCCCGCAGCCCTCACGCCAGCTCTCTAGACACACGTGGTCCCAGGCCAGGGGCCGTGGCTGAGCTACCTGGTGGCCAAAAGTCACGGTGGCCTCTGTCACTTGGTCTGTGTCACAGAATTAATCTTTTGGTAACATCCCTGGTGTGATATCGCTGTCATTAGCATCGTTAACACAGGACCTTTGCGGCCTCCATGGTTTTTGGGGTTGTCTGTTTTGACCTCATGAAGAAGTCATCTTGAAACAAGACTCTGCTAGGAAAGGGAGGACTTGGGCAATCACTGTGAAAGGTTTGGACCTTCTGATGTGGTGCAAGCAGGCGAGGCAGTTACCTGCTATTGAGGGCCCTTCAGGGTCTGAAAATCTTGAAAGAGGGTTACTTTGACCAATATGTCCTATTTTTTTGTGCTCTGTACCTAGTACTGATATAGAAGCGTTTCAAAGACCTGTATTCAAGTGGGTATTCTAGGTGATGGTTTTTCCTACTATACTTTACTGGCGTAAAGCAAGGTTTGGATGTCTGCTGACCTTCGGTGCCTCTTCCTATCTGCATGCTGCGTTTGGTATTTGTCTGTGAAAGCGGGATGGTGTCTGCCTGGTGGAGCTTTGTGCTGGTGTGCTTGGTACAATGAGACAGCAGTCATGATGGGAGACTTCGGATCTCATCACTGGTAGAAGTGTGCTGAAATGATGCAGCGGATGCAGCAAAAGCAAAGGCTGCCCTTGCGCTGCCCAGCTCCGTGTTGATTTGCCTTGGCTCAGAGCAGGAGCCGGCCTCTCCTAGGGTCACCCCATGGGACAGGCGGTGCAGTGGCTGTTCCCGCTGCTCCCTGCCCTTTGCAGAAGCTGCCAAGAAGGTGCCTGCTGAGACGGAGGATATTACGGTTATGTTAAGGCAGTTGCAATGCAACCAAGCTCTTCATCTCCCTCCGCAAAACTGAGCGCAAAGCTGAAGGCAAGTTTTAATCTCTATCAACCAGAGAGGTATCTGTGCTATTCGTCTGAAGGCAAGAGGATCCGTGACCCTGTTTCTTCCCTCCCTTAGTCTTTTGGTGCTCTGGACTATAAGAAATCCGAGTAATTCATCTCCCCTATTAGTCTGTGCCGGGGAAAAGCGGGTTTTGAGATGCTTGTGTGACACCCGAGTTCTGCTGCACAACAAATATTCTCGAAAGGCTTTGTCGTATATAACCCACTAGAAGCGAGAGCATTCAGGTAAGGAAATGAAGGGCTGCAGGGCTCAGCTGTGCAAGAGGAAAATAATTAGGGCATGTTTATCTCATGCTCAAACCTACAGAGGTGAAAAGCAAGGGACGGGAAGACTGGTTCAGAGGGAGCTGGGGGTGGGGAGGGCGGGAAGGGAAGGACCTGACATGGGAGTGAATTAAACCCCTCCAAAAGACTCTTATCACAAGGATAAATCCCCCCTCCCTCCCTGTTCCTGCTCTAATGGAGGATGATCTCTGCCTTCCTGGCTTTTCCTTTCAAGGTCTCCGGGACCTGTTGTTTTCAAAAGGTTAAAGCCCTGGAGCTACTGAGGGAAGGGTGCGCTCTTTGAAAGGTGCCAGGTGAAGAATATCTAGATTTCTAGGGGTTTCAGGTTTGCTAGCATAAAAGGGAGAAAAATATCTTCAAAATGTGAAATAAGCCTTTGGTTCTTTTTTTTCCAACACAGCTGAGTTCTGACTCAGATGAGACTTCTATTTCCACCCGGGTTTGATATTTTCCTTTAGATCCTCCCGCCCCAGTATAGAGAGCGGAGTGCACACACCATCACAGCCAGTGTAAAGCCACTCTGCGGAGCTGTGGTTCCTTCTATCACTGTCCCGTCCCGGGAGCAGGCGATGGAGCCTACATCAGAGCAAAGAAGGTTGAGCAATGCCACGCGGAGCTCTGGCTCTTCCTTCCCCGTCTTCTCTCTCCACCAACCCAAAGAGGAGTGTGGACCTCGCAGCAGTTCTGGCAGACTTGCTCGAATCAAAACGCCTGGCACATCCTTTGCTTGCTCTGTGCTGTTTGCTCTCAAGCTGCCTGTTCTTTCTGGGCTTCAGACCTGGCTTTCATGATTTGCACAGGCGCATATCAGAGCAAATATAGCCCTTGCCAGTCTGCAGGTCTGGTTCAGTGACAGAACCCAAGAGAGAATATTTTCATCCCAGGCTTTGCCACAAATCTCCTGGAGCCCTGAAGAGTTTGTTGTTTCTCTCTCTCTCTCTCTTTTGCCTCTTAGGGCTTCATGTTCTCCTTCCCATCCCAACACGTGCTGGTGCAGGCGGTTCCTCTGGCCCCTCGTAGCTCTGCCCCTTTGCTGGTCCCTGTTTTTGCAGAGGGCTGCGGGAGGGACTGTGTGTGCAGGGTGAGGATGCTGGCCCCCCAGAGCAGGAGCTGCTGGGTGGGCACTGGGCTGTCACCTTCGCGGCTGCTGGTGATCGCTGGGGGCCAGGGGAAGGTCTGCACCGGTGGTTTGACAAACGCCTGCCGGGAGCCTGCCCAGCCCAGACGGGTTGTTCAGAGGCAGCCCTGGGCGAAAAGCTAGAAACCGATGCTGTGACTGTTGTGAGTTTGGAAATGTGGTTACTCCCATCTTTGGATAGCAGTGACAAGGTGAAGAGGAAGATGGGATGGGATTTTCAGTTAGAAGGATCATACCCTGGTTCTAGAGACATTTGCTTTATCTCCTCCCCAGCAAATGCAGATTTCCACGCACAGCTCTGAGGTTCTGCCGCTTCCCTGCCGCCTCCCATGCGATAAAAGCAGAACTTGGTGTCTCTTCATTTGCACAGCTCACCTTTATTTTTGGCCAAAAAGATAATCTGTTTAATCCTACCATATCCTCCATGAGACGCAGCTTCCTACATCAGTTCTGTGCCCCTGAGGGTAAAGAATTATTCAAGGCATCAAGCCTGACCTGGATTTTGTGTGATGCGATCGCATCCAGAGCATGGAAATCCATGCGATCAAATGGCAAATCTCTGAGCCTTGGCAGATATGCCTCCTGCTCTGCAAAAGCACGTTGCCATGGCTACATCCCAGTGTGAGCATCTCTCTCCTTATCCCAATGCCGTTTCTTCTGCCAGGGTCGCTGCCTGTGCTCCGAAGCCCACCCCGGCGCGGGCAGCGTTGGGCTGGGGCTCCGCACGAGCACAGAGGCAGTGGGTAGCGGGTAGCAACCAAGCTCCTCGTTTGAATTAGAGGTGGGTGAATTGTTGCCAGGGATGCCTTAAATGGAAAAAGCGAACCCAGCAAGAGCTTGAAATACCTGTCAAAAATGCCGCCTCTGTTTGTGACTTGGGAATGGAGAAAGTGAAAAGCAAACGGGAGGTGGCTGTGCTGAGAGCTGGGAAACCCGAGCTCCAGCTCTGCCCTTCCCGACAGGCAGCGATTGGAGCATCCCTGCGTGCTGCCGTCCCCTGCATCGAAGGGGTGACAGTTACCTGCCACCTAAAGGTAGCCCGTGATTTATAGATGAAAGTCATCGGAACTACACTTGATCTGAGAGCAGCTCCTCTATCCACAACAATAGTTGTGGTTTTGTGTCACAAAAAAAAGGCTGATCTGTTTACAGGCCATAGGGCAGAAAGAGAGGAAAGCTCCCAAAATAGTGGTGTGTGTTTGGGGGGATGTTACTACTGGGGTGCTTACCTACTAAATTCCCTGACTGAGCGTGAAAATCCTATATAAGGCCATGGGACCCATATCATGTAAGTTGGGGCTGAAAAGCCCAGGGTGGTTGTTGGCTGGGAATAATGAGAGCCCTGGGCTGGGAGGAGGGTGTGGGGCTCCCACTGCTCTGCTGTAAGGCAACTGGAAGCAAAACTCAGCATCCTCGCAGGATGTTTATAGTGCCAAGTTGGTCCCTATTTAGTTCCAGAGCTTGTGTTTTTCCCAGCCATCCCCACTGAATGTGTGTTGTCTTGCCTGGGGACACTGATTGGGAATGAGACAAGTAGGTTTGTGGGCCAAAGGAATCCTGCAGGGGGGAAAAATCAGGTTGTCCCACGCCAAACCCTACTAGCCGCATCTTGAACTGCCTCTGATGTAGGTAAGGCGTGTGTGATCACTAGAGCATATCCGGCTTGGCAACGCCTGGATCCTTCTGGCGTATCTTCAGCGCAATGAGTCCAGAGCTCGTTGTCCCCAGTCAATGGAGAAGGGGAGGCATTGCCAGAAGGTGAAACGTGTTAAAGGGGCTCAGCTGCCCGGTCCTGTGCCACACGTACCTCATCCGTGCTGGATGCCACCAACTGCCTACGTTTTGTAAGACAACTGCTCGCAGTACTGGGGAAAGCTGATGACTTGTGCCCTGCACAGGCTGGTACCTGCCCAGCCTCTAACGTGTTTCCTGCTCTTGCCGGAACTGCAGCAGGAGGGGAAATGCTCTGGATGAGGAATCCGGGTGCTCCAAGCAGCTGCTTTGTGCATTAACTTTATCCCCCAGGAAGGTGTCTGTAACACTGGTCTGCAGGGTTTGGAGAGCAAGAGGTTGCTCCTCTCCTGCTTCACTCTCAGTATGAGCGATGTCGGAGGCTGCAGTGAGGATGCAGCGATGGCAGTGAAGATGCAGTGCTGCTGCTGCAGAGCTCCCATCTCCTCTGCCAGCTTCTCCCATACCTTCTTGTGTGTAACCAGAGAGGACTTTCAGGGCTGGGATGAAAGTTTCCCAGCGTCAAGGGCAAAAGAAATGCAGGAGAGAACTTAGGGCAGTTGGGAGGAATCTGTTTTCCCCCACTCCCCAGATTTCTGGAGTTTCTCCTGCAGGAAGATTGAAACCATGTGTATTTTTCTTTTTCTTTTCTGGTTTTAATTGTGTATTCTAATATGAGACTGCAATATAGGCACTTATTAAAGTAGCCTTCTACTGCCAGAGTTGCTGTGTTTGATAGAAACCCCAGAAAATCCCCTGAGCCGCAATGTGGGAATCCAATTCTTTTCAGTTGATGAGACTGTAAACACATTTCCTTGGATTTGCAAGAACCATAGCAAGAGTTTCAATCATATGAATAAAGCAAAAGAATATCTGATGGGGAATATTCCTGCTTTGCATATTCAAAACTTGCAGCCTTATTCTTAGGCAGCATCTTTTCAAAGGAATGGACCATAAAGAGGTAAAGAAGCATTGCCCAGGGGATTTAGGCAAAGATCCTCCCAAATTAGCACAGTGGGGGGTATTCTCTCCATCAAATTTAAATCATCTAGGTTAGATACCTAAATTTGAAGCCCAGGTGCCTGCTGTGGCCAGTAGTAGCTCTACAGGCAGTTCTTGCTCCCACTTTGGTGCCCAGCAACCCTAGGGAACTTAAAAATTTAGCCTAAAGGAGCTTTGAGTTGGGGTGGACATCCTGCCACATGAGTGGCTGTGTAATGCCAGGCTGTTGTGGGTGACCTCGAAGATAGCTGTGCCATTCGTCTTGAGTTGAGCTGAAACCCCAAATTCTAGTACTTCCCATTTCACTGAAAGTGGGTGCATTTCCTTCCCATGCAAATTTGGCCTGGTCGTTTCAGTAGGAGAAGAAAGCTATAAATATAGAGATAATCTGACCCACGGCGTTAGCTATATTGAATGAGAAATCCCGTAATACCAGATACCTGATACTTTCTTTTTCTCTTTGTACCTTAAAAACAATTGGCAGTAGCTGGTTCTAAAAATGAATCCTGTTCTGATGAAAAGGTTCTTACATTTCCAAGCTAATTTTCCTGTCTCTTCTGTTTAAGTTTCTTTACCAGCTGGCCTACAGAGTCCCTGTGTGGCTGGATGAAAAATGTGGCTTGTTATACTTCCCTTCTCTGTGCCCTTTGGGAATGCTTTTTAAGAACAAAACAACTGTTTTCCAGATTTCCAACAATTTTCTTGGTCAAAGCATATTCTAAAAATGAAGCTTTTTTCTCAATTTTCAGAACTTTATGAAAAAAAAATACTAATTCAGCTTTCAATTTATCTGTGTATTGAAATCTATATGCAATTTGCCAAAAAGACAAAATATTTCCCTTTTCAGTACTGTTGGTAAGTTTTGCTAAGAGTTCCATTTATTCCATGAAGACAATGAGATTGAGGAGCAGAGAACAGCATGAGGAAGTCTTGCTGTGGGTGTGATAACTCCTTTCCAGATGAAGCCAGTCTTATATCTTGGTTTGGCACTAAAATGATGACTTCAAGGACTGTTGGTATCTCTTCCCCAGCCCTTTGGTGTACAAACTCGTTAATGTGCAAGAAATTGTACATATGCAAATAGGTGGATGATAAGCAGCCAGCTGGGCCTGTGTTGATCCCCTGGCATTTTGGCTTCTTCCCACTTCCACCAGCTCTGCCCGTGCCACTTTTCTGGAATCCGCTTGATCGGAGCATCTTACAAAGCCTTAAATGGGAGATAGTAGCATTTCTGATCTCATTTTCCAGTATTTCAGCTGTGCCATAATCTATTTACCACACAATTTGTGTCACTTTGATAAGCAGCTGCTTCAAGACTGCATTTATTAAAATCAAGAGCAGGGAGAGCTTTCAAGTCTCTCAAGTGTTGTAATAAATGTTTGAAATTAGTCATTACAGTGTTTGCCATGGTTCATATCATAGACTCTATCTAAATGACAAATGATCACAGCCTGGACATGCACTTTTTTTTTTTTGGTGGTGGATTCGCAGCGGGATGGAGATGACGTTGGGCTAGCCCAACCTAAAACAGCAGAAGTCGGAGCAGGGATGGGAAGGGAGGAGCGGAGAAGAGGGAAGGTTTCAGTGGGAAACCTTATCAGAGTCTCAGGGCAATGGCTTTGAGCAGAGAAGTGCTGGCTCAGCTCTTACTTTCCGGGCTAAAAATGAAATAAATCTGAAAAACAGCCAAAAGCCCAGAGAAGAAGCCACGTACTTTTTGCAACGCGGAGCAATTGGTTGTTACTGTGTCTGGATTATGGAAAGTTTGGCCTTTCTCCCATCAAACAGCTTCAGTACGGGAAATTCACCTTGTTGCTCTGTAACAGATGGCTTCTTAATGTGTGCTTGCCTGGCCATGGGTGTGTGACGATGTGGTCATTTAAGAAAAAAAAAAAAACAAACCAAAAATCAAACAAAAAAACCCCTTTGCTAAATATAGTGATATGTATGTGTACATATATATTCACGCATTTATACACACAGACGTATTAAACACATACAGCATAGAAAAGAGACAATTATTAAGACAAATATTCTGTCTCAATTCATTTTGTTCTTCATTTTCCCATCAGGAACGTAATAGCTAAATTTATAGTGTTGAGTCTGGGCTATAAATTCCATTATTTTCAGTGACTATATCAATTACATCCCTTGAAAGGGACCCCAAGGCAAGGGGAGAAAATTGGAGACAAAATCTTCAGAAGGGAGGATGCAGGAGGTGGAGGGGAAAAGCATCCCCTCCCCTTTTTTCTTCTTACTCGTTACCAATAACCAGCATCTTATCTCTACATAAAAGTCTGCTTAGTTCCTTGGTGATCCAGCTGGCATCCAACCCAGCACACAGCGCAACTAAGATCACAAGTGTGTCACTGCGGAAATAATTGCGGTACTGCACACACAGGTGCCGACTCAAAAGGGGAGCAGGAAATGGTCTTGTCTGAATATAAATGGTATTTATTTGGAAAAAATTCAATTATTGGAAAAGAAAACAATGCATCTTTTTTGAAAAGAAACTGAAATGAGTAAACTACTCATCTCCTGTCCTTGAGCTGAAAATGAATTTTTTTTTTTTTAAAGTCTTTTTGTACTGGGACAAGCTTGAAAAAGGGAAAGCGCAATATCAAAGAGCAGTGTGCCGAGACGAGAAATTGTTTCTCTGGCAATTCCTACGACTTTTTTAAGGGTTTTACTATTTCTCCTCCTCTCTTAGTGCAAGTGACTGAATAACGCTGGCTGCAGGAGGCCGAGTGCTCTTAGTTTGTATGGACGAGGCTGCTGGGAATGCATTGCTTACTATGGGATTCGGTTTTTTCAGTGCCTCTCACCCCGTTGCGGGGCTACTCTGTGAAAGGCAGATCAGATATTAAGGGAACACCAAAGCAGGAGACTGTCCTTGTTAATACGAAGGAAAAGGAGCCCGTGCCAAGCGTTGAAGAGCTGGATGGTGCTGCACATCCAAAACGGTTTAAAACTTTGTCCCAGATGTGTGCCAAACTCGAACTTCTTAAGGTTGTAGAAAAAAATCTCGTTAATATTTCCAAATGGCACAGGCTGCTGGGCTTCCCTGTAACGGCACAGGAGAGCTGCGTAGAGTCCATCTGCGTGATTATTTCAGGTCTCTTCTGCACTGGAGCTGTATTTGTCCTCATGCCCGTCTAATGGTACGCAGCATTGTACCTTAGCTTGAATAGCTCTTCTTCCTCGCCCAAAGGTTTACGTCCTCCGTACGTTTATCAGCAGTTTCTTCTGCCCTCAGCCTTCGCTTTAATTGGCTGCATAAGTTAAAACTGTTTTAATCTCCCCTTGTAGGATGGCCCTTCTGCTCCCCCCAGGCACCTTTGTAGCCCATGTGCCTCTTCTGGTTGAAGGTTGATGTGACTTTCTTGGACACAAGTGGTGAGAGCTGCTAGACGTCCCTACCTCTACTGGAATGCTATGCCTGATGCCTCCAGGCATCATATTGGTCTTCCAAGTGGTGAAATTCCCAGTTAGCAGCAGGAATTCTTGTTTATCCCCCGGTGCATCAGGCCCCGGGAGAGGGGAAGACAAGTGGCAGGAGGAGAGGGAGATTGTGTCCCTCGGAGAGAGGAGGCTCAGGAAAGGGTAGCACAGTCTTGAGCTGGGTGATGGTGACTCAACCACCTCCCTGGGCAGCCTGTACCAGTGCTTGACAACCCTTTTGGTGAAGAAATTTTTCTTAATGTCCAATCTAAACCTCCCCTGGCACAACTTGAGGCCGTTTTCCCTTGTCCTATCGCTTGTTACTTGGGAGAAGAGACCGACCCCCACCTCGCTCCAGCCTCCTTTCAGGTAGTTGTAGAGAGCGATAAGGTCTCCCCTCAGCCTCCTCTTCTCCAGACTAAACACCCCCAGCTCCCTCAGCCGCCCCCCATCAGACCTGTGCTCCAGACCCTTCACCAGCCTCGTCGCCCTTCTCTGGACACGCTCCAGCCCCTCAATGTCCTTCTTGTAGTGAGGGGCCCAAAACTGAACACGGGATTCGAGGTGCGGCCTCACCAGTGCCGAGTACAGGGGCACGATCACCTCCCTGCTCCTGCTGGCCACACTATTCCTGACACAGGCCAGGATGCCGTTGGCCTTCTTGGCCACCTGGGCACACTGCCTGGGCACACAGCCAGCTCTCACCCCGGTCCTGAGCTCTCCTTGCTTGACCTGTGCCGCTTCCAGCTCTCCGCTGTCCTGGCACCTGCCCTGGTGCCCTCTGCACTTTCCTTGGTGTGTGGTTTTTTTTCTTATGCTGTGGTCAATACCCTTAAGAACATTGAATAAGATGAGTTATTAGTTATCTCCATCAACAATTTCCTTCCCCCCGGTGCTGTGCCCTTCAGCTTCTGTTGAGACTTTCACCCATGTCACAGCTTCTACTAACCCCTGTCTTCTCAAGCTTAGCTAATGACAAATGCTCTATGGAAATCTGGATGAAACCTGCTGCATCTCATTTGCCTAGAAAATCTTTCAAGGAACGACAGCAGGTTGTGCTTCGTAAAAAGAGATGGGGGGTGCGCTCTGTTGTCCCTGTGATAAATATTGAACTTAATGAAGATTGCTGATGGATGGCATTGTGTACTGGAGTCCTTTGTTTCCCCCAGTATGAGATGGATGGTGGTATCTAGTATTTGCTCCATGTTTCTGTCTTGCAGCATTGTCCACCCTGTCGTTCAGCCCTCCGCTCCTGAGCAGGAGCTGCCAATTTGTGCCAATTGCAATTTCACACCTCCCCCATTCCTACTTTGGGAGAGTTGGTCTTGTGGGGTTTTTTTTATATATATTAGTTTATAATTAAAGGATATTTTATTGAGAGCATTAAGATATGACCTGCCTTACCTCCATAAATACATTTTTTTTTCCTACTTGCTGGGAAAGCTTTAAAAACATTCTTTTGGAAATTCATGCAGATGATATTTAGACATGCAGATATGCACTCCTGTTTTGCATGAATGTTTGACCTTGGGCAGAGCTGTTCAATGCAGGATGGATGTGTTGTGGCTGCATTTAATCATCTGAAGCAGAGATGAAGCCTTGAAAAACCACATAGACCCAATTCCCAATTCCCAGCCTCTGGATGGTAATGAACTTCTGAGAAATAGCTAATCAATAAATTGAACAAAAGACTCAGGCAGCTAAACCACTTTGTCAGGGCCTTAATTACAATTGCAGAAATAAATCGGGAGGGGGGTGGCGGTTGGGAGCTTTTGCCAGACAAAACTAACCCTTTTCTCCCACGAGCTAACCCTTTACAAACTGAGCAGCCTGTGTTCGCATGAATGCCGTGTCTTTGTGCATGCGTTCACGGGGATCTCTGGGTGGGCAAATGGCCCAAAACGGGCTGCTGCCTCACGCCACGGCATGACAGTTTGGACTGTCCCTGTCCTCTGAAGCTACTGGTGGAGCTGGAGTGAGATTGTACTTAGCAGGAGGGAGATTTGGGATCTTTCCACAGGGAAGGTATGAGGATGATCCAAAGCAGCAGGCCATGCCAGGGCAAGCTGGGCTATTTTACTTGGGGAGAAAGCTGAAGATTTAGGACCAGATGCAGCCAGCAGGATAAGGAAGGACATCTGAGGACAAATACGAGAGATGGGAGCCAGGCCAGTAGCCCGTCTTACCCTCATATCCCTCAGGCAGGTTTCCCAGTAGTCCCAGCCCTTGCCAGCAGCAGGAGTGATGGAGCCGGGGAAGCCGGCATGGAGGCTGTCGGCTAAACCCTCGGAGGCTTGCTTGTTCTTGGTGCAATTACAGTAGCAGGCATTTCACGTGCACGTCTCCTGGCAGCGCGTGCTGGAAAACAAAGGGATATATCCTTGGGGATTGTCTTGTAGATGTGGTTTTTGCCTTAAGAAATATTACAGAGCAACAACGCGTCCAGGTTGATGCACGCGTGCTGAGTCTGGATTGTGTGCAAGGGGGTGGATGTGTGTGGCAGAGGCTGGGAGGGCACATGGTGACGAGGAAAAACAAAGATATTGAGGGGCTTTGGGCTTTTTGAAGGGGGGCCCTGCGGCCCAGGCACCATGCTGCCGAATCACTTGCACTTTGGAGATCCAGAGAAGTGGTAATGCCTTAAAGGAGTGAGTCCTTGGGTGTGTAAAGTATGTAAAATTGGACAGAACAGACCATTTCATGGGACAGATTTAAACCCTGAGTAAGGTGCGAGAGCTGGGTTGTGTCCCATATGAGCCGCTCCGCACCCTTGCAGGGGCAGTCGGTCGGTAACAGGCTCACTGCCCTCCTCCTCCTCGCCTTCCGCAGTCCTTGGGCTTAGCAGAAAAGACCTTCCTTTGTTTCCTTAGTGGAAATCCCTGGTAAGACAGGATGGTCTCTTTTGAATGGCCGTTGATTGCAGGTGGGTGGCTATAGCTGCTGTGATCCTCAGGGCTAAACGAAACTTGGCCACCTTCTCCCGGAGGGCAACCACCGGCAGCAAGAGCTCAGAGAGCGCACCGGGACCGTGGGGCCCCGCTTCCCCCTTGCAGGCGCTGAAGGAGGGGACCTGCATCAAACAGCATCCCCAGGAGCCCAGAGCCAGGCGCAGGAGCTCGCGGGGTGTCTGGGGGGACGCAGCACTGAGACAGCGGCTGTGCCGTGCGGCAGCACCGTGACCCACAGCTGTACGAGCCCGGGAGCAGCCGATGTGAGTGATGGATGGCAGTAGCGTAGGCTGCAGGTGTTGTACACCCAGAGTGCAGTTACCCTCCAAAGCGGGGTAAGGACAGTCTATTTTCCTATCGGTAACGGGTCAGCTTGTGCTTACCTACAACAGTGAGAAATCTGGTTGGGTATGAATACTCCTGAATTCGTAAGAGATCTATATGCCTGGGGGAAACGTGAATTAACGATCGTCTCAGAACCCTCCCCCCAAACCTTAACCCCAGAGTCTGCAAAAGAACAAACCCCAGGTGCCATAAACTCCGTAGCAGCCAGAGGACATCTCGTGTTGTCAAACTCCAACACGTTTAGTGCTTTGCTGGCTCAGGGCCTCGCTGAAGGAGCAGTTAGCACCTCTGCTTTCCTGCCAGCCTGGCTCCTGTTCCCTGCCTTTCTCACGGAGCCGGGGAATTGCTCTGTAATGAGGCAGCAGCCGCTGCCGGTGACATGAAACTGCTGGGAATAAGATAGCTTTCTGTGAGCCGCTTCGCCTTTGTGCCCAGGTTCTTCTTGAAGCAGCAGATAAATCTCCATCTCAGCACAGCGGCAATGCTCACGGAGCAGTCCCCAGGACATGAGTGAGTTGCTGCTGTCGGCACTGTGTTTACTGCACAGATAATATATTTACAGCTCCATCTTTGGTGTGAAATGTGACTCTTCCAGTCCTCGTGAAGGTCACTGGAAAGTCAGTAAAATTTATTGATGGCTTATAGCACTTTTGTGCCAGAAAGCAAGGTTACGCTATTATATACCTATACATGGCAGGCAGGGAGGACTAGAGAGAGACAGGAGAGGGAAAGGAGAGCAGCGCAGTGTACATCGTTGGCTTGGTCCCCCAAACCTGTGTGCTATTTTTAATTAAATGATAAGCTCCAAATAGCAGAGCATGTGCAGAGCTCCTAACAGGCTGCAGCCCCACGTCTCGGTAGTTGAGCGAACGAAACGTTTGCTGTGCTAACGCTTATCCCTTCAGAGGGAGCTGGGGGTTTGTTTTGTGTTTATGGCTGCGTGTGCGCTGGTGTTTGTGTAGGGAAGTCATATTCTGCCGCGGAAAGAGCAGTTGCGCCATGCCTGCCTCTCGCTTCTCATTAATTGTGATTTCTGTCAACAGCCTAGAACTAAGATTGCATCGTGCCAGGCGTGGTAGGAATATTTAGCATGAAGGTGGCTTCTGCCTTGGAGAACTGGGAGCCCTATGGATGTGTAGGGACCTTTCCCAGCAGGACCTGAGAGCAGCTGGGAGAGTCTTGAGGTCTCTGGTGTCTCTGCAGCCTGCCGTGGGCAGGGTGGGGGCTGTGCTCAGCCCCCTCTGAAACACCCTCTCTTCGGGCATCTTGCTTCCCTCTGGGCTGGTCCTGCACACCAGAAACTCTCTGCTGCTTTATTCTTCTCTTGCTCTGAAAAGATAGGAGCAGATGGATGGACATTTGTGACTCCCTCTGTATGGACCTGCACATGTAAAGGGCAGTGAGATACCAAGGCGGCTTTTGGAAACCTCCTATCAGGCGTGTTTTCCAGGAGCCCATGAAAATGACTTGGCAGCACACGCAAGTTCTAACACCAGTTTCAGATGTCACACGCCATCCCAGAGAAAATGGGTTTAGTGTGCCTGTCTGCAGCGGCAGAGAGGTCAGACGAGCTTTGCACTCGCTGCATTTCCATTCGGCGTCTCCTGTCCACCCGTCGATGGGCAGGGTAAAACGCGGCGTGTGCTTTGCCTTTCAAATAAACGGACAGGGATCAGCGACACTTGTCGTGGCCAAACGCTACCTGTGGGAGAGGGCATGCGGTTCCAAAACTCCTGAAACAGAGCAGCTCCCTGCTTTGTTTTTTGCAAGATGATTTGCATTTCAGTGAACCACGATGAAAACTCGGTATTTGGGGCTCTTGGTACCTCTTCTCATCAGGTTGTTTGAGAGCACAGGAGAATTCCTTGAATCGCAGGAACAAACTCAGAGGTGGCTCAAATAGAGCAGGTGTTGGCCAGGCGCGTTTGTAGGTCAGGGCAGAGCAGCTAACGAGAGCAACAGCCACGGAAACTTGCCTTCTTCTAAGCAAAACACCCTGTGTTCTAACGCGAAGTCTCCAAATGCTCCAGTAATTCGGTTGCATGGTGGTGGCTCCGGACCATGCCGCAGTCTTTCTCCTTTGAGGACTATGAAGTGTTTATTTTTGAACCACGGCTTTTCATTTAACAAGGAAGGCTGGAAGCCAGATAAATGAGAAATACAGGAAGAAGCTGGGAATTAAGTGCTGCCTGTTTCTATCAGCTCCTGGTCCTGTTTAAAGCCTGATAATAGAAAGGCTTCTCTGTGATCTTATTACTAAGAAGGTTTGAGTCTGAGCATGTCATAAAACCCCACCAGCTTGGCAGTTAATAACACCCATATGTACAGTAACGCGCCGTAGGAAAGTTAAGACTGGCCATGAGTTCCCACTGGGACACGAGCATCTTACTGCAAGTTCCCTCTGCCTTTTTTTTCTGACCTCGCCCTAAAGAATGATCTGTTTGGAACCGAAGGCGTCTGTCTGATCTGCTACCAGGGAAAGGAAATCTTGAGAACATTTGACAAAGAACGCGGAGTTGAAATTAAATATCGTAATGATATAAAACAGTAAGCAGATCTGCTTGACAGCCTTGACAGCTATTTGTTATAGAAAACAGCGTTTATGATGTCAGTCCTATAAGGGAATGTGTTTGAATTAAAATAATTACAGCAGATAATACAACAAAGACTCCCTGTAGTCAATCATCCTTCACAAATACACTGTACAAAATCTTCCCAACGAGCGAAGGAAGCGCCGGGACTAGAGCCTGGCAAATAAATACCAATAGGAAGCTGCACCGCAAAGTCAAGCAGCTGCTTTCAGTCATGAAATTTCCTTCTCTTTCCAACCCTAGGTGAGATAAATGAGGATTTTAATTTTTTTTTTTTATATATATATATATTTCTCCTTTCAGCTTTCACCTACTTCCAGACAGGGAATTGAAAATCTTTCTGGAAGGGATGCAGAGACTCTTTCAGGTTTTGAGTTATTTCTTGTGTTGCTCCTCTCCGCATGTCCACTGCCATTGCCTAGATCCATGTTTTCAAGGAGATCGCATTGGTGAGCTTTCTGTTAAAAAAAATACCTGCAAAATATCTTGTCCTTAGTATCTGCACTCCGCATGCACCAGTATGTCGTGGGCAGGTCTGGTACGAACAAGCTGTCATTAAGGTTGTCTAACAGCTCCCTGTGTTGAGTATAAAATCTTGGTCTGCAGTCGTACAGGCTCTACTTCAGCTCCTATCAGATGTAGGGGTTTGGTTTAGTCCTGGGCAAAACTACCATTCAGGAGGCTTGAGGGGAGCAGAATCTTTGCTCTACCCATTAGAAGAAAAAAAAAAAAGGCAGAATACTGTGGTGTCCAATGTCTCTGAAACACTCCTGCCTGTCCACATCATAGAGCAGAGCCCCGAGCCTCGCCAAGGGAGGGGCCACCCTTCTGCTAGGGATGCGCCTCTCATTCTCCCTTAAGAAACCCACTTGTAATTGCAGCTTTTTATAGCTTAAAAATAACGTATTTTGCAAACTTAACAGAGAAATACTAGCATTGAACAGCTGAAATCCGTGGAGATTTTGTCCTTGCCAAGCATGCTTGAGCTTTCTGTCAGATTTTTAACTTAGTTTTGGGGTGCTCTGAGTATTCATGAGTGTGTACGTGCTCCTGAAAGTAATGCGTCAGTGGCTCTTTTGCTGGTAGGTTGAGTCTCGTTTTATACAAACCCCTATATTTTTACTGTTCCAACGTTTGGTTTACGTTGCATGTGAATTGCTTAGCAGGAGAGAAACATTTTTTCTTGGAATTTCAAGGGTTTTGCAGGTTGGCGACACTGGCACGCTTGTCAGCACTTTGGAGCTCTTGCATAAAAGCAATTACTAGCATTTCTTTCTCTCCTCCTTTCTTTTGTTCGTTCTTGGTCAGCCCTTCCCACCAGCGCATTCACTGCAAATATGTGCTCTTGGCGGCCCAGCTGGTGTTTTCACAGGTGTGTGCAGAGTTGAAGAGAAAAAACCAGCAGAGTCCCAACGAAAGGAGCAGAGATAACATTGCATTGCTTTCCTTCTGCATTCCACGCTGTTCCCATTCTTCCCAAGAAATGCTGTCCCTACCTCTCTCGCCTCTGCCTGTCTCGTGCCAAATATTCTCTTTGTAGCTTAATCCTGCTATGGAGGTTTGACAAATGAAAAGACCCCCCCGCCAAAAAAAAAAATAAATTGGTAGCCCTGTTTTCTCTGACCGCTTTAGTGAGAGGGCTTCAAACAGTGGTCTGGTGATCTTCTGTGGCTTCTGAATCCCGTCACAGTCCCAGTGAAAATATGTCATATCCTGCCTTTTTCATCCCAGCAGCAGCTAAGGTGTCAAGATCAAAAGTGAACCCTGTTCTGCTCCCCGTGGCTGCGATTCGTGACCTGGCACTATGCACCCGACAGCAAACCCACCCTCACACAGATCAGCTGCCTCCATGCGCTCCACCCCCGAGGCACCGGACCAGCGGCCGGAGGGCTTTATTGCAGTTCTTTAATTTGCTGAGATCTAAACGAGCTTAGATGAGCTACTCTCAGGTTCCCTGGTCCCGTGCAGTTTGGCATCACTTTATCTCAGTATTGTCCCGCGCTGCACAGGAACCTGAGATACACGTGAAGTCCTTCCATGTGTTAGGTCGGAGTCTAAGAGATACGGGTGAAGTCCTTCCATGTGTTAGGTTGGAGTCTAAGGGGCAGTCTGTCTTTGCCTGCTAAAGGGGAGTTTTGTGCCCGGGTGTTATGGTGGGTTGAACTCTTGAGCCTCGGCATCTCTGGACAGAGGCAATGAGCATTATTCCTGGCCTCGGGCTAGAGCAAGCCTGGAGAAGTGATTCTGGAGGTCACTGCAGCCATCTGTACATGCCCTGTGCCTGGAGATGCTGGTCCTTGTCTGCTCTGCCAGCAGCCTAAGAGATTCCTACAGCAGGGGTTGCATCAGGATCATCCAGAAAATTCCGACAGTGTGAATTTGCCCATTTATATTATTCTTCTGGCCGCCTCATCCTCCTGTGGCAGCGTTTTCCAAAACTTATTATGTGCCAAGGGCTGAGGTGTTTTGTTGATTAAAAGGAGGGAGCCTGTCCCTCTTTCAACCCAGAATTTGCATGTGTGACACCTGCAGTGAGGCAGTTTTATTTAATCCCCTGGAAGCTGTGAAGGTTGAAAATCTGCATGCCATCTCGGCTATGCAGTAACCAGCAAACAGCTCAGTAACCAAGAAAGCGGCTCTGCCTGGCTTTACGTTTCTTGGCTCCAAATGGTTTCAGTGAAACCCTTGATGCTATTTGAACACTGGGTGGGTTGAGATTTTTTTTTTTTTCTTGGTTTGTAGTTTAATTACAGCGAGGCTGTGCACTGACTCTCCATTAATAATACAGTGAATTTCAGCAGCAGATTAAATTTCTCTAAAGTAGTAAATTGCAGGGGAAAGTGGAGGAAAGTCATGGTCGAGGAAAATAAGTACATTATAGGTCCTTTATTAGATAGAAGCCCATGGCATCAGGCAGACGGGTTCTTACAAACACACACATATGAGAAAAACAGGGACTGCATCAATCAGCTTATCAAAATCACTTAAAAGAAATGGGCTTCTGCTGAATGCGTGGAGTGCAATAAAACATCAGTGTAACGCTGGACGTATATTAACTGGCACAGAAGATTATGACATGTCCATTACTGAGCTTCCTCTTCCTGCTGGCTGCAGAGAGGTCCAGATTCCTGCGTAATGTGTTCCTCAACCCCCCCCCGCCCCCCCAATTTATTTTATTACCCTTGTTATAAGCAGGCATGCTATAAAATGACATTAGAGGCAGAACAACCACATGAGAGATGCTGAGTCTGCCCTGAACATCAAATGTACTTCATAAGGGCTATGTAAATAGTCTGCTAATCTAGGGCGATCTGAGAACACAAAAGAAATGAAAAGTGGGTGAAAGCCCTGCGCAAGCACTTCTCCTCTCCGCTGGTCCCCTTCCCACCGCGCCTTCCCCCCCCCGCCCCGCTGTGCCCTCAAGGGGCCAGTCCCGCCGTGCCACCGGCTCTGGGTGTTGGGTTTGCCTTGGTTTGGCCAACGGTTAGTACCTGAGCAAGCATCAATGGACGGGGTGGCAACCTCTAGCACGGGCAGGCGAAGGTTTTCCTCGTGAGCCGTGGGGTCTCAGGGCACTAAAACTTAAGCTGCTGTTAAAACAGGGCGGTGGGACGTGTCCGCGCACAGAGCAGGAGGCGACGGAGGAGCCGAGGTGCCCGGGGTGGAAGAGCAGCTCAGGCTCTTAGCTCTGTCCCATCACCCCGCTTTTACCTGGAGGTACCAGTGCTTCATCCATGAATAATACAGACTTTAAAATGCCACTTAGTAGCTTTAGCCATTTGTGCAGATACTGAAATGGAGAGCCGTTTGCCCTTCTGTAGCTAAATGGGCTGTGCCGATGGGGATGTAGGGACACAGGGACCCCCAGCTCCAGAGGGCTTTGGGTGGGAGGCACGCACACGCTGGATAGATGAGATACCAGGGTGGGGGGTGTATATGTATGTGTGTGTATATATATACATATATATGGCACCAGAAGACAGTTATTAAAACCACTTTTTGGCCCTAGCAACTGCGCTTAAAATCAAATGAGAGATGAAGGAATTT
The DNA here is from genome assembly GCA_030449065.1 of Oceanodroma leucorhoa. NCBI lineage: Eukaryota > Metazoa > Chordata > Aves > Procellariiformes > Oceanodroma > Oceanodroma leucorhoa. The sequence continues at coordinate 4,251,954 of JASVER010000061.1, forward strand.
TTCAACCCAAACCATAAGAGACCCTGGGGGGGACACAAGATTATGGACACTTATAACTAATGCAAAATAAACAAGGCAAAATTATATGTAATTACTCCTAAAGTCATTTGCTTGTTTCACTAATTGACCTGTGCATTCTTTAATCTTTAATGCTCCTTTAAAATTCAGCCTCGGGGACTCATAACATTTATTGACGTTTGTCATGGTTAAGGCTCTGGAGAAACTGGGCTTTATTACAAGTCTTCAAAGAAATATCAATTTAGGGATAACCAGCATTAATATTTTGTACACAACATCATCTGCTTAGAAAGCTTTACTAGATTTCTTTACGTAAAAAGCAAGCGATGGCAAAAAAAGAGCAGTGCAGGGAGTGCCTTGGTAAAGAACCTGCTGCTGCTACTTTAGCGAGTTTTATTAATAAAAATATGAGGTTATGTTTAAAAAAAAAAAAAGGTTGATGCAGGAGACGCTGATGCGTCTGTTCATGGTGGCAAGAGAGTTTTGTCCTAGGTTGGGTGGAGAGGGCATCGGCAGCGCAATTGAGGGAACTATTCTCTCTGCCACAGACTTGCTGTGTGACCTTGTCACACGCCACCAGCCCGTGCTCACGATCTCCTTCTGCAGATATGCTGTCCTCCTTTCCCTAACAGTGGGGGTGAAGTTCATAAACCAGCTTCAAATCTTGGGGATCCCCCAGGTCAGGGGCATTGCAAATGTCCAAGTGCCCACCGGAGTTGATAGGTATTTTTTTTTGTTGTTTCCCTCTCAAATTTTGCCGTTGGAGAACTTTGTGCAAAAAAAACCCCAACCAACCGGGGAGCACAAGCACCGTGCAGCCTGACTGTTCACACGGCTGTTACCCTTGTAGAAACCTGTTCACTTTGGCATTCATAACCTGGCAAGGTATATGTGTTGGGAGAGTGAAATTCCTTGAATATGAGAAGCTGGGAGGACATTGCAAATAGCTCTGGAACTTTGTGCCATTGCTCATTGCACAGGTACTGGCCTTCCCAGGCATCGGAGATCTGCTTTGCCAGGTAACGGCTTGGGAGAAGCAGCCAGTTCATCCCTAAGCCCTCCACGGTGCTGCCTGTGTGAGCTGGGGGTCACTGGGGTGCCGAGTGCCGGCATGGATTAACGGTGCGCCTGCAGCTCCTCGTAGCGTACTTCTGCTGGGAGAGGCTGGGTTGTGCTGGAAAGTCTAGTGGTGAGAGGCATCTTCTATTTCCTCCTCACGGCAGTGGGATCCAAGATAGCTTGAACATCAAGAGCAGGGGGTTTCACAGCTGTGAGCCAGCTATCACGACCTGAATAGTGGTGGTTTCTGTCTTGTTAGTTATCATGAGTAACGATAGGAAGGTGAGAAGTCAGGGTGCTTGGGGGAGTCGTACTCAGCTCAGTCTTCGTGAAGCATTGCTGCATCAGCTTTGCTGGTTGGCCCAGGTGGGACCTGTAAAACGTCTTTTGTCCCAGCGCCAGGACCAAGAGCCCCATTGCTACTGTGGGATGAGGCGTCACTTCAATGCTGGGCTGTCCGAGGGGACACCGAAGGGAGGGAGGCGACGGCAGCTGTACACCATAGGAAATGTGTAGTGCTGGGGCTTTACTATGATAGCAAACATCGCTTGCTGGAGGGTAAAGAGATTCATCTGAGCCTGTCCTCCGGATCTCTTGGTCCTTGGTACTCTGCTAGAGAGGAAGTTGCACCACTTGGCTTCTTGCAAGCTTTTCTTCCTCTTCTTTTTCCTGCAGTATGGGGGATCTAGTTTGGAGATGGATGCACCTTTAGCAGTTTGCTAGGTTCTTAGCAGCAGCTGACATTTGCACCTCCCTGGCTGGACAAGGGAGACGCGGGATCCTTTCCAAGCAGCCACTTGGACAGTTCCCCCCGGGAGCGTATGCTGTCTTCTGCCCAGGGTTCCTGTGGATGCTCCTCAGAGGGCTGTATTGAGATGCCAGATGTGGAGGTACACCAGTGTCCCGCCTTCCTAAGGCTTCCCCATTAGGCAAATGCTCTTATTAAAAGGTGGTTTTGTCATCCAGCGTTTTGTTGAGCCTTCCTCCAGCTTTTGCACGAAGGACCATTTTCCCTTTTCCTTCCTAGGCTGAGTCAGGCCACTCTCAGTATTTTGAGCTTGTTGTTGATTTGCCTTCTCCTCTTCCTTGGTCCCTGGGTTTGTTCAGTATTGAACCAGTGAAATCGCCGTGGGGCCAACTGGAAACCCACCTTACACTGAAAATGGAGCTCAACAAAGGGTGTTTCTGAGGAATTTGTCCTGCTTTTCTTTCAAAGTAAAAGAAACCAAGTAGTTTTGTTAAAGAAATGAGTGCTTTAATGACTGGTATAGCTATGGAGCTGTTAGAGTAATGGACTTGTGTTGAAATACTAGGGTCAGATTGGAAACCCTTGTGACTGAGCAGTCATTTTCAGAAATATTCGGGTTGCTGCCACCAAGCTTCCTCGCAGGTGTAATGTTTGGGGACATCTGCAGTGTTCTTAGAGAGCTTAAAGGTGGTCTTTCTATAGCTATCCATGCCTCTCACCTGGTCTGCCAGCAGATAAGCTGCTATCAGCTGATGTTTGTGAAGGGAGGTATCCCTTTTGTCTTTCATGAAGATAGCTTTCCTTTCCCGTGCCTCAGCGATGCCATTGCTGCGCCAGAACAGGGTTTCCAGCAGAGTGGCAGAGTTGAGCTGCCTCTCGCATTAAGCACCAGAGATTTCATTAAATGGCAGAGGAGGGAGCGTGTGTAGAGGGGAGGTTCACCCCAGAGACATTACAGATTGTCTCATGCTATTTAAGTGGGCTAAAATTAGAGGGAAAGAATCTGCAGCTAATTGGACTTGTGCATTAATCATAGTCTGCTGCTGGAGTACTTCACCCATTAGAATGTGTTAATTTGGTAATTACAAGGTGGGGGGGAGGTCTTTCTTTGTAATCCAAAGCCCTTCTTCATGCTTATTGCACATATCAGAAACAGGTACAGTGAGAGGTTGGAGGCAGGATTACAGTGGGGGGAGCGAGCTGCCTATTACCACCTACCACGCATGTGAACACGCAGTCTCCCGGCTCCAGACACCTATAATTAAACTAGGTTAGATATTGGGAGCAGAAGGTCTTTCATTTTCAGTTAACAGGTAATTAATTGTATCTCAGTTTCCATTGTAACTTCCCCCCCCATCTTGTTATGAGAGGTAATGCAAACATTCAGTGGTCTCCTGCGCTTGGGAAAGGAGGAGTTTCTCCTTGCCCCTCTTTTTCTAAGGTACCTCTGAAGTATGTGTTGGGGAGCTCATGGTGGCCCCTGGAGAACTACTCCTGTCCCCATTGCAGAAGGTCTCCATTTGCAGGCATTGATCCTGCAGCTGAGATGAAATAAATAATTTCCCTCCCGCTGCCATTCATTGGGTTGCCTTGCCGCTCACTGCTGCCTGGCTTCCGCCAGCCACCCTCCTGGCAGGTTTTGCTAGATTCAGAGGTGCTTCGTAAACCAGGGCAGATGGGAAAATAGAGAAGAGAATTAACAAGATGGGAAACAGGCAGACAGCTCAGGCTGGAAAATGTAAGAGACTAAATACTGAGACAGCCAGCGCAAAATATGGATTTTCAGAGGGGTGTAAAACACTAATGAGTAAAAACACTGAGACGTATGTGCTCTAATGAGAAGCAAATCTGACTGGAGCTTGCAAAGCAACACTGCCTCCAGTGCCTTTATTTTAGCAGGAGGCTCCGTTCCCAGCTCTCCCCTTAGAGATGCTCCTTGAGAAAAAGCCCCTTCACCTGAGATCTCATTTTTTCCCTCTCCCTGTTTATTTGCTGGTTTACCTGCAGGGGTAACAACCTTTCAGGGTGGACGACGTCACTCCACCTTGAGCCCGGGCAGGTTCATGTTTGCTGGAGGGATCCCGCGGTGCCGACAGAGCCCTGTACAAACTTCACTGCCGTTCCCAGCCCATTTCCTTGCAATTGCAGCTGCTCTGTAATCTTTGCAAAGGTCGCACCCGCTTGCTATGAGTGACTTCAGCTGTGATATATTTGTGGGCAGTCCCAGGCAGCCCTCGCAAACACTGACCTGAAATACTGACCTCCACAAACCACATCATTTTCCACTTGGGCACCTCCAGATTGGTTCTCCGGATCTGCAGAACCAGAAGGCTAGTTTTGACTCTATCGCAATAATTTGCTGGCTCATTAGCACTAACTCCTTAAAGGGGCACCTTTAATGTAAGTAAGCCTAAAAGTGTGACCTATATCCCCCTCCTCTGTTATATGTCCTTGCAAATTCCGTGTCATTAATCTGTGTATACTCTCATCCCTCCACGCCCCCTGAAAGATCAATAGTCTTGTGAGCAAAATAAAAAAACCTGCCCTAAAATGGGTCCACATACTGTGTCACAGCCAAATAAAAACCTTTCAGAATATATTTGATTTACTAATGAAAAATTGTTGGTAGAAGAACATTAAGGTGAGCTCAGCTGCCTTCTGAGGTCTGCCTGCTCTTTGGTGTCATAGTTTGGGACCACTGAAGAGCATCTTCTCCGGTCATGTGAAATACTTAATAAACGAACAGCAGGTACCAAGGATGGGAAGTGTGTTTGTATAATAGATTTTGTTTTTAAACTTGTACAGAGTTGCAATAAACAGTAAGAAAAGCAAGGGTGGTTAAAACAGCCCAGTCTTTCTAAAAAGTGATTTGCCTTTTCTGGAGCTCATTAAACCAACGCTGGAAGTCAGAACTGTGAGAAGGATCCTTTTAGTACTATAAAGTGTGTATGTGGGCTACAGACTGTACCTGTTGGAATAAAGTGATTACCACCCTCGTTAAGTGGATAAAGACCATTCACTGACTTCTATTTTGGGGATGACTAATGTGAATCCTTGTTCAGCAAAACGGATGATTAAGGGATAATTTTGTTGGAACAAATTTATAACGCACAGCGACTAGGTGTGAAAGACACTTCCTCTGCACAAGCCACTTTGCACATCCAGGCTGTGCTTCTGGACTTAATTAGCAACACCGCATCCATCCTGGTAGGAGTCGGTCCTCGCCAGGCCTTCAATTCGCTTCTTGGCAGGTGATAATCAAGTACTCTTAACTATGTGATGCTAGCCTTGGTCTTTGCCAGAGAAGTCAGTCAGCTGTTTCAAAACTACTGTGAAAAAAGTTTGTCTTTCATGGTGCCAAAGTAAAACTCGGCTGGCTTCCAAGACTTCACTTTATTCTTGCTGAAGCTATGACTTTGACTCACGAGAAATGGAGTTATTTCCAAATGTAGCTCTAGTCATTCGTTTATTTATTCACTGAAAACTTTTTTTTTTTCAAAATTCCTCAGAAGTCTTCAATTCTGAGAAATTTGTTTCAAATTTGAAAATTAAACTTTGGAATTCTGGATATTCATTTTGATTGCCTTATGTTTTTATTATATATCTCCCATGTCTATTTTATTTCATGACATGTCAAACCAGCAGATGTCTGTTACAGAAGGCATTATTCTTTACAGAAGGCAATAAGTTGTTTTGATCAGTATTTAGTAGGTGCCATTACTTTGAAAAATAGTAAATTAAAAAGTAGCATTTCACCTACTATTTTGATAGGTTAACCCTAGTCACAATAGACAAACTAATGCACAATTATCATAAATACGAGAATGAAATACATGTCGCATTGACGTTTTGGGCTGTTCTTGAACAGAAGGCTTTACAAAATGCCATCTTTTCATGGGAAATTTGTCAGTAATATTTTTCAGTGGTTGTCTTCCTTAGAAGAAACTCCCTATTTTCGCTTGTCCTGTAAGCCTGAGGCAGTCTGCCATGCACGTGAGCTTGGGGGGTACAGCAGAGCTGATCTCCAGTGCCTGTGTCTCGGAGGCTGGCGGTTGCTGCAGAGCTGCTTGTTCGTGTTGGGTTGTAGGGTTTTGCTGACGCACCAGAACGGTTTGTTTTTAGCAAAAAGGATGCTGCAGTCCCACAGATGGGGTTACACTGTCGGTCACGCTCTGAACCCGAGGCTGTCACAGACCCAGCTGTGTGAGCTTTAGCTCTGGCGTTTCCCCAGACCAGTTCCTGACCTCAGCTCAGCCGGTCGGCCGCGCTCGCTGCCTGTGCCTTGGGCAAACAAATCCGTAAGGCACCGTGGCCTGGGGGCTCTGCGTTTCTCACAATGCCCCTTCTAGCCTTCTTACCAAATGGAGGTGGTATGGTTGTATGGGTTGCTTGCCACGATTTTATGGACAACCATTGGGTTAGGAAAGTTTTCTGTAATGTCTTGGACTTGGTCATGTTGTACTAGCCCCGTGTGAAAGTGGCGGGTTTGCCTCTGGCAACAAGTGGACATCTCCACTGGGCAGGTGTTAGAGAAGCTGCATCCTTGCACGAGCTCTGTCAGCACCCTCATCCTCATCGGCATTTGCTCTTGCAGTTTGCCTTGTGGCCCAGTAGCCCAAGTCCTACTGCCCAGGGAGGGGGATAGTCCACACGGATTGAATGGGACGGCAGCACCGGCGCTGAGGGAATTGCTCTTGTTGCACGGACGTCCACCAGCTCAGCTGCTCCCTCCCACGCTCCGGCAGTAGAGACACTGGACGACTCCAGCTCATTCTGTATTCCCCTTATTGCAAGATATCAGGGCTGTTTTGGGCACTTTTTTCCTTCCCCAGCGTGCCCTGGCATGGGCAAGGGGAAGGCAGTGCCGTAGCTAAGGCTGCCCTGCAGGGCTCTGCCTGCGCCTGTGGAACGGCTCTAGGACCAAGCCTGCCCTGCCTATGGAGAAGACCGTGATACCAGAGACGCTGGTGGCTGAGCTGGGGAAATATTTGGTGTTTTCACTTGCAGGGAGGTCAAATATTTGAACAAATTCAAACAAAATGCATTTTTTTCACATTGGTATCAACAAGTTCTCAGCATAGAGGCTTAAAGTAAGTGTCTTGGGTTGAGCTTAAAGCAATATCAGGATTCTGGTTGCATTAAAAAAAAAAAAAAAAACAAAACACTGTCACACTAAGAAACAGTAATAACTGCTCAAGAAGTGTTTGTCTGTTTGGTTTTTTTCACCACCTGAGCTTTGTTTGAATTCCATATTAAAAATGCATTTCAGCATGTTTTTAATACAGACACACAGCTGAGCTGACACACGTGTATGTGTGTGCATTTAGGTTTGTGTGTATGTGCTTTGGAGTGAGCTATTGCTATCTTTAGAGAAATGGCATTGGGAACCTGTTGTGTTTTCAGCATTTTATGCAAACACATTGTCTTGCGCAGAATAGCATGTCCTAGAGCATAAATCTTCAGGAAGCCAGCGCGTTTGTGGCTTCTTCCTTCTAATGCATCCTGATGCCAGGCAATTAATCTGGGCCATTTGCATCTCTGAAGGCTTTCTCTGGGAGGACATTGGTGTTTAGCTGGTTTTTTAGCTGCTCAGTGCTGGTGAATATACTCAGAGGGAACAGAGGGATGTGAAATTGGACTGGATTTGAAGGCTGTGGTCTTTGTATTTGCATGGCAGTTTTCGGAGAGCGGATGAGGTGGTTCCCATATAAGCATCCTTAGGTCTTTAGGAGGCAGGTGGATATTGGACCAGATCTTCGGTAAGTGTGGAGCACAAGCCTGTGCCGGTTGGCCCCGCTTGGTCCGTTATCTCCAATTTTTTGATAGCTGAAATGAAGCAGAAAGATATTATTTGCTCCGAGTGCCGCGGAAGGGAGTGCTGGTGCTGGAAACGCGCCGCCGAGTCCTGATTCTTCCTTCTTTCCTTTAATTGTGTCCTTCGAAAGCAGAGTCCTCTAGCGCTAAAAGAAGATGATGGCAAACTGCCTTGTTAACCTATTTTAAGTAAATCTGTATTGAGTTTCCTGCTGTGCCTAAGAGCTGGAAGTCCCAGTAGAGTTTTATATTTTATTCCTGCACTAGCTTTCTCTGGACTTTAATTCCCCACTTCCTTTCTCTTCTACCCCAAAAGAAATGCAAATTTAATTTCACAGGAAATAAGGATATACTTGAATAAGACGAGATTTTTTTTTGCCAATATCTCAGTGTCTCCCACTGGTTAGTAACTAATTTTGAAGGATCTAACATTTTGCCTTTCTTAAAACAAATTCTTTGCATACAGCAGCCTCCCACAGGCTCCTTTAGCACAGAAAGGCAAAGCATTTTAGCCCGGAAAAGAATTTTGTATAGAAGAAAAGAGCAGCGCAGGCCACCTGTATGATATTAGTAGGAGATGAAGGAAAAGATATTGCTGATTTTTATTAATAATTAATTTAATTTTCTATAGCTCTCTTATAAAAGTTCCTCAACAAATTTGCAGAGTGTATAATATAATGTATCACTGAATTGTAGCTATTTCTGGAGTACTTCATCTGTTCCACTGTAGACACAGTGATGGTGTTTAATAGTTTAGGTCACTAAGTCATTATGAAAGCCTCCACTGAAATAATACTCTTGAAATAATAATATTGGGTATGGACTATATTGTTAAAGGTTTTTTTTTTTCGCTTTTCTTCTTCATTATGATTTCCTACTTTCTGTTGTGATGTGACATATGGGTTGTAGCGACAGCCATTGGACCTACAGGGGAAATTGAGTGCATATCTAACTTTCTCTAGAGGGGATTTAGCATGAGAAAATAATAAATGAGATATAGCACTGGTCTGCTAAAAAGTGCTCCAGTCCATGTGTCCTTGCCAAATAAAAATATCCAGATAGATCATTATGGGGGATTTTTATTTCTCATCACAGAATTTGGCCTAGACACGTGGGCACCGGCAATGTTCTTCGAATAAACGTCAGAAAAATTGTAGTTATTTATGTGCCGTTCATTGACCTCGATTGTGCGTTTTCTCTGAAACACCCGACTTGGAAGAACACGAGCCTCCCTACCCCCACCCCGGCTCGCGTCCCAGCTTGCAGATGCCCACCTTGGACAGCCCACGTCTGAACCCAGCTCTTGAGCGTGGCTCAGCCGAGCCCCGAGGACGCGCTTGGGCCCGACCTTACCCTTAGGCTTGTGTTTAATTGCTTTGCTAATTCAGGACCTGAATTATCACCACGTCCCGTAGCGATGCTTGTTTACTTTTTTAGCTTTTACTCACCGAACCTCCAACCTGGCTCATCCCAGGGGATCTGGCAAAACTCTCCACCGGTGGTGTGGCTGGCAGACAGTCGGAGCAGCAGGGCACGGTTGGGAAATAGAGTCTGGCAGGGGAGAGCAGCAGCCCAGGGTGACGGGAGTGTGGCTAGGCAACAGCATGGGGAGCGGAGGAATGATCTCTCTTTGTCAGACAGCCGAGCTGTTAGAGGTTATGAGATTCTTTTATTGCACTAATTTGCAGTGCGATGTGCTGACATTCTCTCCCTGTTGCACAGAGAATATATAAATTATGCCTGCAGGACGATTAACTGTTTGTCCAGGCTAATTGTCAGTATTAAATCTTGCTCAGTCACAGTTTTAAAGCTTAATTTAAACTCTCTATCTTTAAGGAATCTGCACTCCCACTCCCCCTCCCACTACGGGGAAAAAAATAATAAAGATTTAATGGTTTAAGTCAGTTCCCTTTGTAAGAGCTAAAGTTATAATTGGGTGTGTGGATAGTGGAAGCATCTGCACATGATGAGCCTGTGGAGTTTTCCTTTTGCTTTGGCCGATAATGTTCATTTCAAATCCCATTGTCTTTGCTACCCTGTATTAATTTCTGAATTATGTATTATTGTTCTGAGACCCCCGAGCCACAGCTATTCCCCACATCTATTACTGCATAAATCTTTGCTGTGTGCTTAAAACAGCAATGATTCATCCTGAAAGATGGAGAGGAACACAAGCGCTAATGAAAAATCCCCCTGCCCATGAAATGGGCAAAAATCAGATGCGCAGACCTTGCAGGGCGGCTGGGGAGCGGCGGGCAGGCGGACCCGGCTGCAGAGAGCTGCAGCAACAGGCAGGGGAGGGATGGAGCCCACCACGGGTGTGCACGCCGCGGATGCGAGGTGCGGCTGCAGCGGAGGGGATCCTGGCTCTGCAGGTGCTGCCCCGGGAGGCGAAGCTGCCGCTCCCGTGGCCCAGCCCGTGCCGAGGGACAGCCCTCCGCGGGGAGACCGTCCTCGTGGCGTCCCGGGAGATGAAGATCACTGGTCATGCTGGCATAGACTTTCCATTTTCAATTACTTGTGTTTTCTTCTATTATTATCGTTAATTTATTCCCCTGTAAAGAGAGACAGATGTATGCATTTGGCCCATCTCCTCCTAAAATTTGTAGGAGGAGTGCTGTGAAGTGTCTGTTTCTCATCTCTGCTTGTCCCTAGATTTGGTTTTCTGAAGCTCTTTGCCAGCAGCACGGGTTTAGTTGATGGTTGCCCTGTCCTTGTTGGGGCAAAAAGTTAGCTGTCAGTACGCTGTCGCTGCACTCGAGCATGTCTCAGTACCCTAATTAGCTGCTTGTGGTGCAGTTCCAGCAAACAAAAGGCTGGCATCACACCTTGGCCTTAAAATTTATCTAATTGCATTTTCCCTCGCCTTGGCTTGGCTTGCCATCGCCATCATCTGCCAGGACGCGGCAGTGACCCCGTGGCTCGGGGACCCCGTCTCCCACTGGGGAGAGGTGGCTCCGAGTGACCCATCAGGACACGTGTCACCTTGGTGCCATGTGTGCTCCCGGCTTGGTGAGCAGCGCTGAGGATGCGCTGGCCTGTGCCCTGGCTTCTGCCAGCGCTGAGGAACAAGGCGCCAGGAGGATGGCAGAGAGATTTTTTATTTTCTTGCTGTGGTTGTAAGAGACACGGTGCCATCGGAGACCTGGGGCCTTAAGGCTTGAGCCCTTCTGGGCTTTACTTGACCTTTTGCAAGACTTTAACAGGACTTTGCCTTCTAGAGAAGTGGTACAGGAGTGAAAGCGCTGCCCGCGCGGTTAATCTGTGCTGAAGGATTTGTTAATCTGCCAGAGGCCAAAGCCGAGCATGGGTGGAAGGGGTCAAGCTTTTTTTGACCTGGGGCAGGCGGTAATTGAAAAGGTGGCGGCTGTGGGTAGAAATGAGCCCAGTGATGTAACCAACCCAGTCCCTCTGCTCCTGGAAAATTACAGCGGTGACAACCAGGAGGGAGAGGCTCTTGCACCGAACAGCCCCTCTCAGCCCATATACCACAGCCTGCTTCTTATTTAGGGAGAATATTAGTAGCAGAGGCTGAGGGTTGATCCAGCAGCTGGTTTGGAGGCTGATGCCTTGCGCAGCTCATCACCCCAGGGTTGCGCTGCGTGATGGGGATGAGAGATGGGAGCACTGAGCACGATGCCTGCGCACCTCCCCTCTCCTCCCAGTGCTGGGGTGATGGAGCAGGTTTGGGACACCCCCACAGGTGTGGTCCAGGGGCCCTCGGGGACTTTTGCTGGAGAGCGGGGAAAGGTGAGCGGCTCGATACCTGCAGGAGAAAGCAGCCACCTGGGAGCCGAGGAGCAAATGCTTCTCGCTAATCCTGCTCCTTTTGACATCTCGTGGAGAAACAAAAGGGCTCGTGCTGTTCTCTTGCTCGATTAGAGCTCCCTTTAATAGTGACAGCTTTTCTCCCTTCTTTTCTGAAATCTGCAAAATTAGGGTGAGCAAAAGGTGCGGGGAGGAGGGGAGAGCAAGTTAGTCTGGAAGAGAAATGCCTGAGAAACACAGAAGGCTGCAGGTAGGAGAGGAGAAATTAGCAGATGAGAAAGCACGAGGGATGATAATTAGCCAGCTCAGCTGCGTGATGGTAAAGTATTGCCAATGTGACAAGAGAACGTGAAACCTTGGCCTAGTTTGCCGAGAGAGGGAAGTGAAGGAGGCTTTGCAGAGACGCGTACGGCGCAACGCAGCCCGTCTCTCCTCTCCGCCGCTGCCCCGTGACCCGGGAGAGCTCTGGTGTGAGCGGGGACACAAGAGCTTGCTGTCTGTCCCCGGGGCCTGGCAGGACACGAACTGGAGGATCTGTGGGTTGGGATGATATTATTATTAATAATACTATTATTATTATTATAACTTATTATATGTAATATAATATTAATAACAATAATGTTAATAATACTATGCTTTACCACATCGGTAACATTCGAGCAGCCATCTCAGGCCCCATTTGCTTCCATGGTGCGTGCACATTGCCTGCTTCCAGGTCTGACACCCCCGTGTACACGTATTTAGATGTGCAAGGGATTATTTTGGGCAAACTACCTGTGTAACTCCAAATGGGAGGCGGGCACATGTTTTGCATGTGAATTTGAGTGTACCGTTGTAAATTTTAGCATTTCTATTAAACCAGCAAAATGGGAAGCCCCATACTGGGAGAGGCTCTGGGGTCTCTACTCCATGCAGCACAAATCTGCGGCTGCCAAGAGCCGGACCAAGCAGGACCTTGTAAGGAGCAGATCTTCACAATAAGAGGTTTCTGCCTAACCCCAGCACCTAGTAGCTGGCTTACGCCCCAAAACAGATTATTCTTATTTCTGGCTTTTATCCCAGTGATCATCAAAGCGAGTATTCCCACTCTCCATCAGATGTATCTCACTCCCTTTTTTGTGACTCAAATCGTATGTCAGCCAGGTTTGACTGTTCAGGTGTGAAAATAAGAGATGGGGCAGCAGTAATGGCAGGGTTTCAGGTTCGTCTGAAATCCTCGATTGCCTCCACAGGTTTGTGTAATGAGAGAGGGTAAATTCGGGGAAAGCAATCCCATGCTCCCGCCAGCTCATTATTTCAGGTACCATTCCCATAGTCTCTCTTATTTGTCTCCCGTCTGATGAGGGAGAGGAGTAGTTAGGGTACAGCTCTAGCTATAATATATTTGTAAGCAGGCAGTAACGTGAAGTCCTTAAAACCATGAAAGCAACATGGGAGGAGGAAAAAAAAATAAATACCTCTCCTAGGAGAAGAACAAAGGACAGGGGCTGAAATACCTGGGATCGGCAGCCCGTGCTGGTGGAGAGCGCGCAGGGGGAGGGCTGCTCTGGTTAGGCAGGGAAGATGCTGTCTTTAGCATATGCTCTGCATATTTTACTGCCAGGGAAGATGTGGCGATGATTTAATATGCAAAGGTAGATATGGCATTGATATGCATCCACACTGCATAACATGTGCATACATATTTCAAAGGTGGTACAGGAAAGTGCATCGCTGAAGGCAAGCATTTATCAGGCTTGCGGTCAGACGTTTGAGACCTTCACAGCCTTAGGAGATCCTGTAGGAGGAGAAACAATAACACGTCTTGATTATTATTAGAGTGTTTTAAATACAAAATTGTCAAGATGCCGGGGAGCAGGGAGAACAGCGAGCGCTCGAGACGCGTTGAGTGATGTGATGGAGGAGCAGCCGCACGGTAAACAAAGGCTGCGGAAGGCGAGATCGAGTGAGGAACCCGAAAGAGGAAATTATTCACCTGCGGCCCGTGCTTTCCTCTCCTTAGCGAATTTGTGCTCAAGCCACAGTAAATGAGACGAGCCTGTCTGACAGCTCTGCTGCTGGGGTGGGGTTTTGTTTTGTTTTATTCTGGGAACAGAGCTCAGCTGCACAGGAAGAGGGAGGTTTGCCGCACACAGACGCGACAAGTGAAGGGGGACACTGCCCCGCCACCCACGCCACCCACCTGGGGCTGCCCGCCCGCCCTTGTCAGCCGGCTGCTCATAGTTCTGCACTCTCTGGGGACACGCAGGCAACGGGGACGGTGCCCACCCAGGGCAGAGACCCATGAAATGCTGCACCAAGCTAAAAGTAGGCCAGCGCCTTCCTGCAAAAAAAAATCAAACCGAGAAACGCCTGGTTGTTAGGAGTGCATAGAGTGGCACACTGCAGGGTGCCTTGGGTGCTGTCGTCCCCCCCGGCACGGGTCCCAGGGCAGCAGCGGGCGCAGGCAGGGAGCCCTCGGGGGCGGCGGGAGCGCGTCGGCGGGGCGCGTCGCGGGGTGCTGTGCAGATGAAAGCGCAGACAGTTTGTGTTTGTTTTGCTTAGTGACAGCTCTAGATTTGGATGTTTGATCACAGCAGGCAGGGAGGTCCTGCAGGGATTTCAAAAGATACTCCGTGCCCATGCACCGACATGCGTTTTCTTTACGTTCAATGAGCGCATCTCGCCTACCTCGCTGGAAGGAACTAGTTTGGGCTCAATGCAAATCTGGCTCGGTGCAAGCATGAGATACACATTGCCGCTGATCGGCATCTGTCTTGTTCTGCTGCATCTCTAATGCCTACAGACGCCCTTGCGCTCCTCTTCTGTGGACCCTGGGGTCCCCGCCGTGGGGTGCAGGTGACACCCACCTTCTGCCAGACCAGGGCCCCTGCAAACTGCTCTGCCGGCGCACCGGGGGCCTGCCCTGCAGCCCTGCCTGCTAGTCCCGCGCTGGGAGCTTGCGTGCCATTTCAGCACAATACCAGTCCTTCCTGCTCTGCCAGGCTCCTGTAGCCAGCACAGGTCTGCACTTGCTGTTCCTGATGCCGTTAGGTCCTTCTGGAGTAGAAGTGATAGGAGATGAAGTCGTCGGGCGGTTTGCTGGGCACATCCGAGGTTTTCAAGCCATGACGAGGTGGCCCGGCGTGTCTCCACAGCTGGCCGCCCTCGGTCCGAGCCCCTCGCGCCCGGCCGTGCGCAGCGGCCCAGACCCCACGGGGACGGGCTCATCCGCCGAAGCAAAACCAGCTCGGTTGCTTCTTGGAGCGTGTTTTGCAGTTTGGCTTTTGCGAGTCAGTGTCCTGACTCCTCTCAGCATCTTCAAATTGCAGGAGGAGGACGGGGCAGGATTTGGTGGCCGTGGGCCGGGGCAGCGGGTGCCCCGGCCGCGGCGCTGGGTGTCCCCTGGGGAGGAGAGCGCGGCCGGCAGCGAGGTGTGAAGAATAGAGAGGGCTCCTCGGCGCTAATGACAGCGGGCAGCACTCCCACCGCACTGGAAGGCTACTGTAACTCGATCGCTCTTTAATTATCTGGAATTATAGTGCTGCTCTCACCCTTTTTATGTTACGGTGGAAGAAATCAGGACATACATTAATTATCTAATCCGTATGTAAAGTGTCACATATAATTTTCCCAGAGCAAAAGGTTCTAGCTTTAAGACCTGCATCGTCTCTTAATAACCATGTGTGAGGGGAGAAAATAATATCCAGATATATGATTATTACAGTGGTCGTTGGCCACTGTTGCTCCTTTCCCTGCTTTTGGGGCAGCGTCTCTGTTAGACAGCTTCCACGGGGACACTTGCGGGGTGACATTTGAATATCCCCAGACCACAGCCTGTGACCTGGCTGGGTTGCAGGGAACTGAGAGGGCAAAGCTCGTGCTTGTTGTTGTCGTTGCAGAAGTACAGTCTGAATCAGAAATGCCATTGGGTCGCTTAGGTGGTTTTTTTGGTTTGTGTTTTTTTTTTCCTTGGCTGCATTTGGAAAAGAGGGGAAGACCCCACAGCTTCCCTTTGACTAAGACACATGGCAGCTGAAGAAGTCGATTAAGAAAATCAGTATTGCATTTATTAGCCTCCATCTATGATGCATGGTGTTATGCTAATATGCATGAATTAATTACTGTTATTAATTCAATTGCATTAATTTGATATTACTGATGTGCGCAGTGAAGATTTGTTGAGAGCGCGCGCGAGCCGCTTTGCAAAGGTGCGGCAGAGGCGGCCGGGCTGGCGCGAGCAGGAGGGGGAGGACGGGCTCGGCAGCGGCCCCGGCGCATCTGCGGGCACCACCTGATGCAGCGCGCGAGCTCAGAGACCTGTTTATCTCCCATCTCCTTCCCCTCCCTCTGTGGTCTGATCGTGACTTCATCCCGTTCTGCAATTAGCGGTTCAAAACAGGAAACAATTCCCTTTGCCTGCCTTTGGGCCCCTTTGGGGTTTTACTTACGGTTCTCCCCACCGACTTTGTAGGGGGGTAGCGAATGTCCTCAGCTCCTCCGGAAGGTCTGCGGGGAGCGAGGGGTGAAGTCTGATCACAAATATCAGCACAAGCTCCCAAGTGTCACGCAGGGAAACGTCGCAGGGCCCCCGCGTGCACTCAGAACAGTGCAACAAACAGTTTGTAAACCGGTGCCAGGCTGTGCAATATTTGCATAAATTATTAGGGGGAAAGTTTAGCTCAGCTTGAGAAAGCTGCAGCTTGCAGGCTGCTCCTGAGCAGAAGTGAAACTCGTTATGTGAATTATTTGCTAGAGATTTGCTCTCAGATTGTGGCACAGAAGCTGCCTGCATTGTTAAAGAAAAGGGCCCTCGACATACGATCAGAAAATAAAGCCCCAGATGCTGTTTCAGTTGTAAAGCCCGGGCGGTGCCGGCAGCAATGGGACCTGGAATGACGGAGGATGCTCCCGGAGGTCGGGTCGTGCTGGGGACCTATGGCCAGCACAGGTGATGGGTTAGAGCTGTGCAAAAAACCTCCCGCAATGCCTGCTCTCTAAAGTGATGCTGTAAACCATAAGACTAATTAAAGAAAGGTAATTTAAAAAATCTAGCGCCAGTCCTGCGAACCCCCCGGTGCCCAGCGCAGACCCCTCGGGGAGAGCCCGTGCATCCTTGAGTTGGCGGGGCTGTGTCATGTTTCTACAACGACTGTAATTGGTATTCCTCAAGACAAAGTACAGGGCCCACAAAGGCCATCATCACTCCACCAGGTCATTCAGTCGTTTTGAAGCCCAAACTTGAAATTGCTCTGAATGGAAATGCAGAGCCCGGGAGTTCTTCCGTTAGGAAGGGAGAACCTGTAGTTTTCGGTGACCTCTTTTGGGTAGCAGAGTAGCAGCTAATTGCAACTCACAGAGTTGACAGATGTCCCTGCTTCATGCAGCAAATCGGTCACATCTCTTGATAAATATGAGACCTTCTGCTGTTATATATGAGTCCCGTGCTTTAACCATCCTCTAATTCATTTCATTTCAGTTTTCCAATAGGTTGGCGATATTTTACTGAAATTTCCCCCCCTCCCCTGCGTGGAAGTGTTTGGCCTCCATTATTTACTGTATCTTGTTCCCTATTTTAGTCACCTGTCAGCCACTGACAGTCTTTATTAGGTCCTTTACCCGTGGCTCAGGAAGGAGCACAGACCAATTTCATCCTGAGGATGACTCCCGAAAGCAGAGAGCTGCTGCCCCTCACTTCTCCCTGCCCTTCCTGGGGCTGGGTTTGGTCCAGCCTTGGAGGGATGCAAGGATGCATCCCTTCGGCGTGGCTCGCTTTCCTCCTTCTCACCCTGCAGAAAAGCCTGGGCCAACCCAGGGAAGGGAATCTCTCTCTTAAAAGCCTTCAAAGCAGCGAGTCCCATGCAGCTGGTTCTGGGACTTGACCAGAGCCACCAGACAGAAGAGGGTTTCCTTTATATGTACGTGTGTGTGCATGTGACGATGCATTAATTATACATTTATTAAATGTATTTATTATTCATATAGAGATATTAAAGTGTTTTATGTTTATTAATTATACAGTTAATATATACAGGTGAAATGACACTAAGAGTGTATATATATATATTTAATATATAGGTGAAAATATGTACTGTATATATATTTTTATTCCTTTAAGTCCTTCCTGCTAATTAAGCTGATGGCTTTGTGATGCCGCTAAGGACACGGGAAACAATTGCCTGCTAGCTTCATTATAGCAGCCTGGATTATCCCATCCCCTCTCAGCCTTTCGCAGACCAAAACCCGGCGCGTTCAGCCTTTCTTTGCAGGTGGGTCGTGTCTGCTACAGCTCTTGCTTGCCCACCCTAGGGAGGCCCCTGTCCCTGTCCCTGTGGGGCACTGGTGGCACTGGTAGTCCCCAGACAGCCGCTCTCCGTCGGTGGCTTCTCACCAAGCAGCTCCAGGAGGATGCTGCCTCCTTCCCTGGGGGACAGCGGGGACGTTACTGCCCTATGCCAGAACCGGCTGTGATGAGGACCCGAGCCAGCCCCCCCCCAGCCCTGGGCACGGGGGACGCTCATGAGCAGCAAGGGGCTCTCGGACCTGCCCCGGTGGTTTCTGTGTGGGTCGGGAGCTCTGACCTAAACCCAACACAGCCTGTAACAGAGGCAGGGTCCATAAGAACAACATTTTTTCCTTTTTTGGGTTTTTTTTGGAAGTGTTTTTGGGTTTGTTTTGTTGTTTTTTGGGACTTTTTTAGACTAACTGATGTAGCTGGAAAAAGCAAAGGGTTGAGGCACATAAGCTGCTTCTCCAGCCTGAAATATTTTACTCTAGGGGGGCAGTTTCTCTCTATAGCTGCCTTTTTGGGGGCTTCAGGAATTACCCCTAAAGGCTGGCTTCGTGTCCGCAGTCCTCCACAGCCGCCGCAGCACCGCCGCGCACCTGAGCCGGGGAGATCAGCTCCGCTTACACCAAGTCCCTCCGCAGGCCCAGGCGGGTCCGCAGGGGAATTTCAGCTGTGCCTTGTCCAAAATAGCTGCAGAGCAGCCCAGCTCCCAAAAGCACGTTGCAGGGAGCCATATGGTGCACCCACTCCTGGACGTATTCCTGCCCCTGCCCTCTTTGCAGAGCTGCAGGCCAAGATATAAACAAGTAATTAATAGTGGATTTCACTGTTTTTTCTCATATTTTTTTTTTCCTTTTCCTTTGTTCTTCTGCTGTGTGACACATAGGAGACTTGTAAGACTCCACTCTCTTTCACCTGGATTTGCTCTACCCTTTCTGGTGGATAGGAGGGATTTGAGTGTATTAACTTAATTGGCAAATGTATTGTTCAGACAGCTGTGATGGAGACGGCTGCCTGCGGAAGCCGTCGGGTTAATCAGCTCCCAGAAGCATTTCAGAACCTCTCGTGATGGCTGGGCACCGCCCCACCAGTTCAGGATCACCCAGCTTTGAAGCGGTCTGGAGGGGTACTGCACGGTGGGCTTGAAGAAAATGTGCTTTGGGAAAAATGGGAATAAATGGACAAACAAGGAGGAGAGGGAGCTGCATCGCTCGTGCGCGTGTTGGAGATGCACGGGGAAACTCGATGTGTAGCACAGGGGATTTGGATGGGGCGTAGCAGAGTTGGCCACTGCATTCCTGTTGGCGTTATCAGCCATCCAAATCCAATAAATAGGTTCTTAAATCTCAGTTTATTGCCACTTTGTGCTTAGAAAACCTGAGCTGAAATGACTTTTTGTAGCCCAGGTCCCTTCAATTCACTTGATGCTCTGTGTACACCTCGGTGAGGTCGGATTATAGGGCTGGTTGGTCCCAAAGATGACAACAAAGATGAAGGACCCAGTGTTTGGGCGTGGACTTGGCAACTTGAGACATTATCCCCAGGTGATTATTTTGATGGCAGTGATCTAGCAAAGTGGTAGCTTTATCCACTGAAGGCTCTTGCTGGAGCTACAGCAGCCCTGGGGTGACTGGGGCTGGGCATGGGAAACGGGACGTTGCAGGAGTCCCCGCTGCAGGCAGAAGTAGAGGGTGGTGTGAATTTTTCAGCTGTGATGGAGGCAGAAATGCCTCTTCTCTGATACCTTGGGCATGTAAGAGGCTTGAGCGCATGGAGTGATACTGGCATTTCTTGGTAAGGAAGCGGATTTCCAGCAGACAGCAAGCTATGACAAGAAAAATAGCTAAAACTCTCTGACTGTATTGATGGCCTCCCAGAGAAACTCTGTCAATCCAAAAACGAACCAGCCCCTTCAGTCAAATGTGTCTTCAATGAAAAATATATATCCACAGACTTTCTTTCAGTCTGTATTATTAATGTGACCTTTACTCAACTGCTTCCCTCTCCTTTTGATTTCTGTGAATAAACGTAATTAGGAAGGTGTGCGTTTCACACGCCGCCGCGTTTCAGCAAGGGGCTCTGATGCTGGGGAGGCGAAGGAGATGGTTCCCAATTAACTCCTTCAGTAATGCAAAGGCAGTGGCAAGCGGAGGCGTAGCCTGGGTTTAGAAATGCCCTTGAGGAGGTGGGATGGGTGGTGCGAGGAGACATACGCTGCTGCACAGGGACCCGGGGTGCGGCAGAGCTTCACGGCACTGGGATGCTTCAAAGTAGAGGAAAGCGTGACTACGGTTAAAAGCTTTTGCCCAGAAATAGTTTGTTTTCAACACTGCGAAGAGAAGTTAGCTGGTTGGTGTAAGGAGGAGGAATGCGATTTTTGCATTAGAAACATGCAGTTCTGAATTGCTCGGGTCAAGTGCTCTCAGCCAAATGTGCTGCTTGAAACAAAACCATGCCCTGTCTTAAACGCTTTAGCAGCCTGAAAATGAATGTCCCAAAATCAGGATGGAAGGAGAGTTTGAAACAGCCTGTGTCCGAATCCTGCTAGTAGTGAGTCTGGCTTTAAATAAAAACAGGATTTAAACAAAAACAAAACAAACAAAAAAAACAAACAAACAAGCAAAAACCAGCCTTCAAGGCAGCATCTTTTCCATGTTTTACTTGTCCCGGGGCAGTTCCCGCAGCCCGGAGGGCACAGCTCTCCTGTCCGCGCACCGAAAGCTGCCAGGATCGCACCGGCAGGACGCAGCGTCGGCTCAGCCCGGCTCTTCCCGCTGCTCCTACCGTGCCCTTAAAACCCTTTTTTCCTACTGAAAACCCTTTTTTCCTACTGCGGTGCCAAGAATTTGCGTTTCCTCAATGCGCAGAGAAATGCTCGCTTGGTCTTTCTAGTTCTGCCGAACCCGCTTAAAATCTGTTTTCAGAGCTTCTTGTTTTGTTGCTCACTGCACAGTGCTGGGCTCTGGGGTGGCTTTGGTGGCAATAATTCAGTATTTCTGCAGCACTTTCTGTAGGAGGGCCTTGAAATAGGTTCAAAATAAGGACTCAGTGAAGATCCCACCACAGTGCAGCAAGCTGGGAGTCCCGGGTTGCTTATAGCACGGGGCTAAGGGACAAAGAAGTGGTGTGTATCTACAGCAGATGGGTTTGATAAAGAGCTTGCTAAAAACAAAGCAGGAATTTATGGTACTTTGGGAAGTTCAGCCTACTCACAAGAAATGGATGTTTGCAATGCCCTTTGCACAAACAAGCACCTGTGGCCATTTGTAGGTGGAAATTCTCACTTAGATGTGAGTAAATCAATGGGGAGGTTACTCTGAGCTAAGGGCACCTCCTCTCCTCTTGTTTCGGTTTCAGCTTCTGTTGTAGGGACTAATTTGCCCATAATCCTTCCCTCTCCTTTGCACCATTTTCTTCCAGAAAAAAAATCTTGCAGCTGGGTGGGAGGAATCAGGCCCTTCCTTTGCAAGTTGCTTCACTGGAGCTCGGTCACATCCAGCAGTCTCTGAGGTCCTTGTGCATAAACATACTCAAAATATTTTGGAAAATGTTTCTGGAATTTGGCAGGAGCTGGCTGTTGTGGAAGAGCATTGCCTTTTGCTAGTCTAAGTTTGAAGCCTTTGGAAAATCACAATTCGCATGACTCACTTGAAGTCCCTTGGCCAAACTTTTCACTGATGGGCACTCGGTATGTGTTGCCCTTTTTTTGGCTTGAGTTGCTGGGCTCTGATTTGGGATGAAGCTGGCAGGACATGTCCCTCGAGCACATGCAGTGTTGTCTAATGCTACTACATATCTGGAAGAAAACAAGTATCCTCATCCCAAATCCCTGATGCTTTTCTCTCCTAAGTCTTTGTTCCCTTTCTGTAAAAATAAGGGTTTCAGTATTAATACTGCCTGTTTTGGCGTATAATAAATTCATTCATATTTTGGAAGCACTAAGCAGTGTAGTTGTAATGCTGTGGGCAGGCCTGTGAAAAATGAGTAATTCTGTCTTCAAAGCAGGATTGATTTGCGGGAAGGCCTGAGTTTGCCCGTTAACAATGAGGAGAAAACAAAATACTGAAGAGCTACTCATAAAGCGAGCATCCTCCCTCGCACAGCAGCAGGGCTGGGGTCTGGCGTGCCCCCCGGGTGAGACATAACCCGGATCACAAGGCAGCCAGCCCCAGAGTACTCAAAAACCTCATTTCTGAACGCTTGCGTTCGCACCCCTTACATTTATCTTATTGCTTGCAACACCTAAGGGTAAAAGTTGTGAATAAAACAGGCAGTTGGTGCTAGTTTTTAACATTTGGGTGCATTTGCTTGGGCTGCGCGGAGCTGGTTTTCCGCAGGCTGCCGAGCGGAGGGAGGTTGCTGGCAGAGGTGAACCTTTCGGCTCGGCAGAAGTTAACGTGCAGAGGCAGCTCCTGGGAGCAGCGGTGCTGCGGCAGCGAGCCGCCGGCCGCCCGGGCTCAGCGGCACAGCTGGAAATCGCAGCGTGCGTCACCCGTCCCCATGGAGGAGAAGGGGGGAAGGAGGGTTGGGAAGAGATTCGGTTACAACCCGGCGCTACCGCAGCTCGCTGACAAACGCCGGGAACCTGGCAGCGGTGTGCGGATAGGCTGCAAACGGAAAAAAGGGGGTTTGTGTGGGGAAATCATTGCAGAAATTTGTCACTGTAAAGTATTTGCTCCGCTTTAATATGTGTGTGTGCGTGGGGAGAGGGAGGTTACACTGAAATCATCACTCAGGCCACAACGGAGTTGTATTTTCAAGTCCTTTGGTGTAACCCATTAGGGTATTTTTCTTGCCTTCTCGATCTAATCACAGCCAGCAATGCAGGTTGAAGCATTTCAAGTGTGGTGGTTTTTTTTTTTTTTTTTTTTGTCGTCTTATCCGGCTGCCCTTTTACCGTTGTTATTGAACGCTGGGGCTCATGTTGATTTGCATGCCATTTTGCTTTTGATCTCCATGGCAACCGCTACCAAATGGCCTGAGAATAATAGAGGTGCTTTTTGGAGCTGTAAGCAGGCTCTGTGCAGAGCGCTGACGCCGGAGGTTTGCACCAAAATAAATAAATAAATAAAATGAAAATGAAGATGGCTATTGTGGCAAGGAGCCTCGCGAGCGGGGCAGCTCGGTCCCCTCTCCCCGTCCCTCCCTAGTTGTTACATATGACAGATGGTTTTGATAGCCACTTAAAAGAAATAAATACATGGGGAGAGGGATGGAGGGAGGGATGAACCGGCCCGGCAGCGGCTCCTGGCACCAGGCTGGCAGATGAGGCTGTTGTTTGTGTTGGTGGCACTGCCGTGCAGCTCCCGAGCCCACCGGTCTCTCGTGGGGGGCTCCTCTGCAGCCCCCACAGAGGGGGGATGCTCGCCCCTCGCCTGGCCCCATCCCGGTGGCTGCTGCGCGGGTGCCCCTTTCCTCTGCAGGCAGCAGGCGAAGTTTGGGATCGCTTTGGTGCTCTCCCGCCCTCGGATATTTTCTCCTTCTTTAGCACATTTGAACAAGTTGCAGAGTTTGTCAGCGAGATCAGGATCTCACTGGGCCGGGAAATGGGGCACTGAGCTGTGCAGCCTTGAGCAAACCCCTTATTTTCTCTCCTCCGCTGAAGCCGGAGCTCGCCGTGCGGGTGGGAAGGTTGGGGATGGCTCATGGGCGAGAGCAGCCTCGGGCTCGGCCACCGCGCTCGCCCAGCACCGCAGCACCCCAGCCCGCGCCGTCTCCGCACCCTGTAATGTCAGCGGTAATAAAATCCTCCTCCTCCTCCTCCGCAGACCTGAGCTAGCACTCGGCAGCCAGGCACAACCGCTGGGTATTGGCGCGTGAGGTCCCGTCCTGCTCTCGGTTTCACCCAGGTTTTAAGGATGCTAATCGGAGCGCGCTCCCCTGTCATGCCTCCTTTCCAACCCTGTTAGCGTTCAGGGGTCGCGTTGCATCGTGGCACAGGAGGATTTGTACCGATTTCTTCAGGTTCTTGGACACGAGCCAGCATCAACAAACCTCAGGGCAGAAACTCGGCGGGGAGCAGGAAATGAGGGAGCTGTCGGGCTTAGTGGCTGCTTTAGATCACGCCAAAGCATGGCTTAAATTCAGGTTTGCAATTTCCTCCCTTCCACCTCCTCGGCCGTAAGCCCCGTTGCCTGCCTCAGGCTCTTTGCCTGAACCAGAGCTGGGCTCATTTTCCAAGCGCTGGGCTGGCCACGGCGTCCAGGGCGTTAAAGAACGAGGGGAGAGCTGACGGGCGTAGGGAGGGGTGAGCACGGCTGCAAGGATCGACATGGCAAGAGTTGGAGGTTTGTTTGCTCAAAACCTGCTCCAGCCTCCTTTTCTTGCTGCTTTCAGACAGCTTGCTCCAACAGCAGAGCACTGGGTGCCGCCGAGAGAGGAGCTGTGGTAAGCCTGGCCGCAGGAAGGGGTGGAGGGTGCTGGGGGAGAATCATGGAATCATTAAGGTTGGAAAAGACCTTTAAGACCATCGAGTCCAACCGTCAACCCAGCACCCATGCCCACTAAACCATGTCCCGAAGYACCACATCCACACGTTTTTTGAACACCTCCAGTGATGGTGACTCCACCACTTCCCTGGGCAGCCTGTTCCAATGCCTGACTACCCTTTTCAGTGAAGAAATTTTTCCTAATATCCAATCTAAACCTCCCCTGGTGCAACTTGAGGCCCCTGGAGCAGCTTCCAGCTCCTGCGAGCGGACTTCCAGCCTCTCCAGCGTGCTGCTTGGATTCGGCACGGCAGAAGATGGAGAAGTCCCTTCCCTTCAAAGGCAGAGAACCGCATCGCCGGGTGCCAGCCAAGGTGCCGAACATCCCTGCAGCAGGAGCGTGGGTGCTGTGGGGTGGCCCGGGAGCTGCTGTGCCAGCAAGTCCCCCCTGCTCCTCCCTCCTCAATTAACACAGCAATGGCAACTTTGTTCTCCTGGGCATGAAATAAGGCTAATGAATCATGTCGCACTTTGAAGCCACGTTAGATCTGGAACTGACACAAGCTTTTATATCTATGTCACTCCGCCCCTCCGCTCCCCCCAAACCCAGGCAGGCCATCTCTCTGTTTACCTGTCAGTCAGCAGAGGAATTTGCATGTTAGTTAAGCTGTTAGCATGAGTAATTACTGAGTGGGTCAGTGACTCCTCCCAGCAAGCCGGTCTGAAATGCTTTGCCTAGCAAGCGACGTCTCTATCGCTGGAGGACTGGCAGCTTGCAGTTGGGGAAATGAATGCAAACGATGACTCAGGGCTAATTGCACGCTTTCACTATCGCTCAGGTGTACGCTGCGGGCTTAATTAGAAAACAGATTGGTCCCTCAAAGCGTGAATGAAAAGCTGCAAAATCAGTGTGTTTGGGACATGGGTGGAGGGAGAGGGCGAAGGGGAGCCTTCCCACTCGGCAGCTGGGCGACCCGCCGCAGCGAGCAGGGGCTTCTGCAGAGACCGAGCTGGTAGATCTGGAAAGAGAGGCAACAGTCTGCCCCTGGGATTTTGTTTTCCACCAGCAATGAGCAGGAGAAATCAAGTGGCTCTTTGCCATCTTCTCCGGTAAGAAGGGTCATCCCTGCCTGGCCAGGAACCTGCAGGTGTCTGTAGAGCTTGCCTGCAAAGGCTTATTTCCTGAAGCTTTCTTAGGAGTTACCCCCCCCCCAAACCATCTTGCCACCTTTAGTGTGTTCCTCTCCTCCATAGCTCTGTAATGAAAATTCGTAAATGAAAGAAAACAGGGTGAAAATTCAGGAGAATGAAAGCATGCACCAAACTTGCTGTAGCACAGCTGAGAAAGGTGGGTGCTGTTTGCGGAGGGAGCGGGTGACTCGCGGCATCGCGGGAGAGGTGGACGGCCCAGCACCACAGGAGAGGAGTGGGTGGGTGACCCGGTCTCATCCACGATGTAACTGCTGGAAGACAGGTGTTTTTTTTTCCAGACACCTGTGTGTCATTGCACTGGTGAAACCCCAGAGGAGTCTGCGACTTGTTCTCCAGCATCTCGGTCCATGTCGAGGTGCATCTGACTGTCCAGTGATTGAAACTGCAGATTTGCCAGGACCGCTCCTGGAGAACATCAAGCCCCATCTCCCCGGAGTTCGTATTAGCAGGGCGGGCAGGGAAACTTTGGTTCCCCACGTCGTCTCCTCCTGGGGATGTGCAGAGGAGGCATCTCAGCAGCAGAATAAATTCTCAGGTCATCCTGGGCTCAAAAGGAATGATAGAAGCTAACTGGGGAGGAAACTGCCCGGGGACTGGCAGAGGCGGAACAGCAGGCAGGACTCCTGAAGAGGAAATCTTGTGCGGAAGTTTCCCATTGCGGGAGATTTTCCGTAAGTCGGTGCTATGGCTGGGCTGGCGCAGGAGCGGGGGTAACCCAGCCGCACGAGCCGCGTCCCTCGGCTGCGCCCGGAGCCCGCGCAGGCTGGAGGAGCTTTCCACAAACACCAGCAAAAAGACACGGGGAAATTTTTGTTCCTTTGTTTTCAAGTTTGTGTTGTTTTGGCATAGTCAAAAATTAGAGTTAAAAAGCGGGTTTTGTTCAGAAATACCGCTTTTGGTTTTCAGTGAAAATAGGATGCAAAGATAGTATGAACTAGTGTGCAAAAATAGCGTGAAACAAAACATTATTTTAGAAAATTGTGACATTTTGTGATTGTTAACTTCACACAGAGCCGCTGAATATTTTTTTGTGTATTTATATCAGGACAGTGCACTGAACAACCTCTGAGTTATCACAACATGGCCTAAAACTAAGTGTTTTATTAATGTTATTGTTTAGTCATTTAGGGGATACTGGTATTTAGTACTACTTGAAGTATCTGCTTCTCTAGGCCAGGTTTTCTCAGCTGTGCTACAGCAAGTTCGGTGCGTGCTTTTATTCTCCTGAATTTTCACCCTGTTTTCTTTCATTTCCAAGTTTTTATTACGTCATGAGTGGGAATCGCTATGAATTAGGTAATATGTTTCAATCAGGGCTGAGTAACAGGTGATCTGACCAATTTAAAAATAAAAATACTACAGGGTTTCAAGTCTTATGTTGTAATAGGTCTTTAAAGCATATCACTTGCTGCCACTACTTAAATGCTAAGCAATAATGTAAAGTTATAATAGAAGAAGGGTAAAATATATTTTAAAAAATTTCACCTCAGAACTTGAATGTTTTGAAATATTTGTGAAGGGTTTTTTCAGAGGGAATGTTTTGTAGGATTTTTTCAAACACTGGATGGGGTCTGATTCCAATCTTGTTTCAAACACCAGCACTCGGTGTAAAACACAAATCCTGCATTTTGACTGGCTTTGGTGTTGACTGTACTTACCAGAAACCCGTGCAGCAAAGTCCATTCCTTTTACAATTCACGAAGGCTACAGAATAAATCTTTTTAAGGTAATGTTTGTTCTGAGAATAAATCGCGGTTGTTTGGAATGCTTAAACTTTCAAAAGGACCTGCTCTAAAAGCCCAATTTTTAAACAATTGGATCGTGAGTGTAATATGAATGTAGTTAAGATGATAAATGCAGCTAATTTTCTCCCTCTATTAGCCCCTTTCACATGCTACTTACAAATGCCAGTCAAACTCGGCAATCCTTTCATTTTATTATGCAGTGACGAGGCGGTTGGATTAAAAATACATGATGGCATTTTCTAACTTGGATTTATAAGTACCACTACCGTATCTAATTTTGGGCTGACATTTGCTAGGCGCAGGGGGAAGCGTGGTTTGTTGGTACACACCAGGGAGAGCTGCCTTCTCCTCCCCGGGCCACCGCAGAGTCTCTCCGCGGGACCCCGGCCGAGTCGCTTCATCTCCCTGGTCCCCGGCACGCCGGCGGGGACGGGGCGAGGGCTCTCTACTCGCTGCCCGCGGAGCAATTAAAGCCGCTTCTGCGGGAGGTGCAGCACGTTGTTGTCGTGGGGCTCGTCCCACCGTTCCCTGCTTGGACGCTTGCGGTGAATCCTGCTCAGCTATTACCCTGATACTGCACGAAGCTTAATTTCTCGGGCTTCCTTCCTAATAAGTATTCTCAACATTCTCTTAGGACAGTAGTTCCCATCTGCTCATTTAATCTCCAAGGACATCTCTCTTGGCCAGCCCTTCCAGCTGGAGATTTTTCCTTTTTGTTCTGAAGTGGCACAGAGGTGTTGTATGGGTTGTGTCTATGGGTTGTAGGTATGAGGCTGTATCCAGCCTCGCTGGTGGTCATGGCGGCTCTTGCCCTACCAAAAGCTCCATCCTTCACCCATCTCTTCTTCATCAACCTGAAGCTGTATTTCTCCACAGTCCGTCTCAGCATAGCATCACCCAGATGCCAAATGCTAACGAAGGCCCAACTGTGGGGAGATCTCTGGTGTGTTGGTCTGCTTTTATTACTACTACTACATAATAATAATAACAATAATCATAATTTTTATTATTTATTATTATTTCATTATTATTTCCATGCAAGGGAGGCACTTGCTATTCTGGGTTCATCCAATTATAGTTAGGTCTGTGACTCGGGTCCCAGAGGTGAAACGCCCTGTGTCCAAGCCATCAGCTCTCCAGATCAGCTATTGTTTCTTTAAACGAAAGGGACACTAAAGTCCAATTATTGCAATAGAATGGGCTGCTTCTTTAAACTGAAGAATTTGACTCAGCTCAAGGGATATTTGTGATTGCCTCTGGCTTCCCTGGAGCTAAAAAATTATATGCTTTCCCTCTTCACTAAATTAAAACATAGTTGGATTGGTAGTGTGTCTGAAGGAAGTCCCTGCCTGAAACCCCAAGTGTCAGCCTGCTTTGCAAACTGTAAGCTAGTAATTGGTTTGGAAATACTGAGTGAATAGGTAAAAAGGCTTCTGAGCGGTTTGTGCTGGATGATACAGACTGCCGGGAATGGCAGGGTTTGTCTGTCTTGCCAGATTTTGCAGCGTTGAGTTGTTAATTTCAGGTTTTGATACGTAAACACAATTAACATTTGTACTCTGTAAACACTAGATATAATTCTGTTTCAATTGCACCTTATTCTCATTTAAGTTCTTATTAAGCAATTCCTTTGTTTCCCGAATGTCAAACTCGAGGCAGACCCACGGCTGCCATTCTCTGCGCTGACAGTCGCCAAAATGCTTCTTCCTGGCATCTAGGCTGGGACAGGGCAAGACTTGAAGAGAGAGTAAATATCATAGTGGGGAGGAGCTGAAATGGTCATCGTAGAGTGACCACGCTGTGGCCCGGGAAGCCCACCCTGCGTCTGCAGAGAGCTGGCGGTGGTGGGATCCCGGCTGGCCTCTGTCAGCCGCTGATGGTGAGCATCCATGGTCCTACAAATCTGCTGTACCGTTGTCGTGGTTTAACCCCAGCCAGCAACTAAACACCAGGCAGCCGCTCGCTCACCCCCGCTCCGGTAGGATGGGGGAGAGAATCGGGAGGGCACAAGTAGGAAAACCCGCAGGTTGAGATAAAAACAGTTTAATAATTGAAATAACACAAAGTAGAACAGTGATAATAATAATGATAACAACAATAATAATAGAATATACAAAGCAGGCGATGCACAGTGCAACTGCTCACCCCCCGCCGACCGATGCCCAGCCCATCCCGAGCCGCGAGAGCCCCCCCTTCCCAGACCACCCCTCCTAGTTTTTATACTGAACATGACATCACATGGTATGGAATACCCCATTGGCCAGCTGGGTCAACCGCCCCGGCTATGCTCCCCCCCCAGCTCCCCCTGCACCTGGCAGAGCAGGGGAGGCCGAAAAGTCCCCGGTGCAAGCACCACCCAGCAACAACCAAAGCATCAACGGGCCATCAATGCTCCTCTAGCACCAAACCCAAAACGCAGCACTCCCCAGCTACTAGAAAGAAAGTTAACTCTACCCCAGCCGAAACCAGGTCAACCATTTCCACGTGCAGGATGACTGGGATATGGTTCTTTGAGCAACATCTACTATTTAAGACAAACAAACCCACCTTTATAAAAATGTGTGATTTCTGGCTTACTGGTAGAGCCTGAGCACCAGGCTCCTGCCGTCACCTGCCTGCTTGCAGCCAGGGGCATTTCGAAAAGGGGCAAGTTATCCGCGTGACCTCCTCTGGTTGGACCTGTATGAGTCCACGGCCAAGATGGAAGCTGCTTTCCGGCAAGTGGTGTTGATGGCGCCTTGTCTTTCTGGGAGTGAGCGTCTGATGTGTGGCCACTGAAGTATATACCGGAAAATCGTAAACCTCTGGCTGAACCGAAGTCATGGGGCCTATGTTTTGAGAATATGGTAAGGGTCTGTAGGAAATGCGTTATCAGAAACGCTGCTAAGCAATGCTTTGGGAGGCACCTTTGGAAAAGATGCAGCTGAGCTGTGGCAGTCGATCTGAGCAAAAACCTGCCCGTCCTCCAGAAAGCTCCGGGGCACCTTTCCCTTTGCTCGGGGCTGTCGCCTGGCGTAAGACACGGGCACATTTCATCCATGTCAGAGCAAGGGATGGGGGTTGGCTCCCAGAGCCGTATGATGAAATTCAAGTCTCAGAAGCTGTTTTAGATGCCTTTGGAGACATGAAGGAAAGCTCTAAATCTGGTCTGAGAGACCTTGCACAGCAATGTTTCCATGGGAAGGCTGAAACTTTTGCTCAGAGGGTTAAATGGCACCATTCATCTTAGCTGAAAAACCTGCTTCTCTGGAGAGGTCCTTCCATACTTCAGCCCAGCTTTGAACACTACTCCACCATGGTCTAGCTCAGGTGGTATCATCAGACGGTTTTGGGAATAGAAAAGCCAGACTGACTCCCCCGAGTGCTGATGGTCTCTGCCTCATCCCCCAACTGGGACAGTCCCCCAAAGGGCAGAGGAAGATGCTCCAGGCAGGGCCAACACGCGACGAGCCGGTTTGCAGATCCGCCGGAGAGCGGGCGTGCAGAGCTGCGCCCGCCGCGGTGCCGTGTCCTGCAAGCACAGGTCTGCGCAAGCGCAGCCAGCGATGCGCCGAGCCTCTGGCTCGTTGTACCATTTACTGAGGTTATAACATAATAGCTATGCAAAATAGTGTCTTTTTTCTTTTTTTTTTTCCTATAGTAAGTGAAAGTAAGTCTTCTAAGCCAAGGTTAACAATATATATTTATGAGTTGTAGCCAGCTGCTTCTATGTTTGCACATGTGTTTGTTAATGAAGAGTAACCTAAGGGTCAGGTTATTATGTAAATAACCATTGTCAAGGGTAAAGGTGAAGAACCCAGTAATGAGTTGTGTCTCTCTGTCTCTCTCACAAGCCACTAATGAATATTGGATATTGCCATTTGCAGGGCTTTTTACCCTCGTTTTATCGGGGGGGAAGGGCAGGGGTGGAAAGAGAGGAAAGAGAAAGAAGTAAATTTGTAATTAAGCCAAGACAAGTTCTTTTTTCCCTCTCCCCAAACCAGCTAAAGCAAGTTATTTCTTCTGTAGGAATTGCGTATATATATAGATATAAAAAAATATATCCATATATATACATAACTGGCTTGGCCTGCGTTTGGACAAAAATCGCCTTCCATCGCCGGCTCCAGGCTGCGTCGTATCCTTTGAGCCTCTGCAGCTCTCACT
The DNA here is from genome assembly GCA_030449065.1 of Oceanodroma leucorhoa. Classification (NCBI taxonomy): domain Eukaryota; kingdom Metazoa; phylum Chordata; class Aves; order Procellariiformes; genus Oceanodroma; species Oceanodroma leucorhoa. Next base: position 4,283,160 of record JASVER010000061.1, read on the forward strand.
TTAGAAGATGCCCACAAATCAACAGTCTGCATCTCTGCAGATAATACTTAACTAAGGCAAAGCCAGCAAGCCATCGAACAGACTTTCCATTAGGAAGGTTAACAGCAAACCTGCCTGCACGGGATTACTGACAGAGTGTGAACAGAAGGTGCAGTCTCATTGCATATGCTTTTAATATCGTGCCACAGACAGGGAAGCCTTTAGCTCGCAGACACCTGACACCCTGCGCTGTCGTTAGGGTAAGAGTGCAAATAGGAGCGGGAAGTCTTTCTCGCTTCCGTGTGAAAGCACAGATGCCAAGGTAGCGTAACGCTGATTTTATTATCCGCCGTGCAGGGTACGGCCAAACGGACTCGCTCCGGGAAGGTAATGAGCCTTGCCCAAAAGCAGCGTAACCCTGCAAGCCTCCATTTCCCAATTTTTAAATTATAGATGGTAACTGGCCACCTCTAACACATTGAGTCAAAGGATTTGATCTGTGCGTCTGGGACAGGGACCGTCTTTGCTCTGCGCTTTGTGCATAGCCCGAGAGGGGACCCGCTGCCCATGGCCCACACGGTGTGACCGCCGCTGCCCTCGCAGAGGGGCCGGGCACCCCGCTGTCCTCGCAGAGGGACCGAGCACCCCGCTGCCCTCGCAGAGGGACCGAGCACCCCGCTGCCCTCGCACCCCGCTGCCCTCGCAGAGGGGCCGAGCACCCCGCTGCCCTCGCAGAGGGGCTGGAGCGCCCAAAGCCAGGGTCTCCCTGCGGATTTGCACATTAGGTGCCCAGCTCCCACCGACTCCACTGGGACCTGGGAGCCAGACTGCTTAGTTGGCAAATCCCGGTGGGTTCCTCCTTTTCCTCCGGGCATCCTTTGACTCCCGACTACTTGCGTAAACCTGGTCCTTAGAAACCCCTGGGCCAGGGAAGGATGAGTGGCGTGTCTGTAATTCAGGCACAGATACATCCCACAGTACCTTATGGTGCTGTCTGTGATGAATGGCGGCAAGGCAGAACCCCAGGGGGCATCTGTCAAAAAATAAATAGTAAAAATAATAATAACAAGATGCAATGGTCAATAATTACCCACTAGACAATGACAGCATTTGTTTTTAAACGAAGCTTTGCTCACCCTCCCTAAATGTCGAAGCCAGGAGTTGGCGGTAATGGGGGAGGCTGGGGTGATGGGGGGAACAGAGGAGCCCCAAGTTGCAGGGTGGGATCTATAAACTGCTGGAGGTGCCGAAGGAGAAGGCTGCCTTGTCTGCACAAGCCTCATTTGGTGGTTTGAGTAATGTCATGTTGCCACTAGGGTGTCTCTGCAAACAAGATATTGCATCTCCAAAGAGTTCCTCGCACAAATAAAAAGCTAAATAGAAATGATGGGCTGACTAGCTGAGCCCGTGCTTTTTACTTTTATGATTGAGAAATAGTTGTTGAAATTGTCAATAAAAATAAATAAAATTAAGTTTCCCTAGTTAGGTGAGGAAAGGCGAGCCTACCTTTCTTTGCTGACAGGCCTTTTTGTTCTGTGTTGGCTTTTATATACGTGAAAAAAACACCATTGAGAGCTTCCAGGGAACTGCACTGGGGCGGTTATAGCCATTTTTACATCCTTTATATGGGCTTAAATCCATTTACAGATGTGCTGTAGACAGAGAGACATTTTTTACAAGTAATTGTCATGTATACAAGGGTCCTTATGTGTCACAAAAAGATCTCACTTAAGAGAAATAAATGTGCTTTTCATCTTTTGTTGGCAGGAGCAGTGGTGGTTGGGAAGAGGGTAATTGGTGATCTTTTCCAGTCTGATAACCAGGACAAATAGGGAGGAGCAGAGAGTGGCTGTGGCACTGCTCTCCTCCCGGCTTCCCTCCTGCTGGAGCACGGTTCGGAGGCACTTTTCTGGCTTTGCTTTTAGTCTAAGCAATAGATATGATAAATACCCTCAGCCGAACCGCAGGGGTAGGTTAGAGGAGAGCCGCGCTGCCCCGGGGTGACCTCGGCGATGCTCAACGGCCCTTCGCCAGCATAGCCGCGGTTTTCCCCTGCGATGGGGGTACCCCTTCGGCAGCTAACCAGGACGTCTCCGCTTGTTCTGAGGCCGTGTTAGATGCGATTGGGATGCAGAGGTCTGCCTCTTCATTGCCTTGATTTGTAGGTTAGAATTTCCCTTTTGTAATAAGTCCCATGTGGTTTTTTTTTTGAAGGTTATTGCTCTTCTCAGGGGCTGAGATTTAAAAGACTCCCCGGAGGCAGATGGAGCTTTGATAACATTATGCATCACCTGTACCCCAACGTCTTGGAGGGGCTGCAGGGCTGCAGGGGCAGGACTGATGCGAGGGGCACTCGCGTTGGGAAGGTGCTGGTGCTCCCGAGCGGAGGTGGGATGAGCATCCCTGATTTTGCACAAGGCATTTCACAAGATCTGTGTGTTTCCCCCGGGGACGCTATTCCGTGATATTGCTCCAGAGGAAGATGTCAATAATGCAGTCGGGCTGCGTGCAGGAAGCCCTGGTGAGCACTCAGCGACCGGTTAGGCTAAGGAAATAACAGATGTAGGCAGCCTTTGCTGATGGAGGGTTAAAGCAGGCCACAACTCCGGCCAAACAGCAAAGGCAGGTCTTTCATTGCATAGATTTACTTACAAATAGTTTTTCTGTCAATAGAAGGCAAAGCAGGAGTGGGACTGGGGGCTGAGGTTGAGAAACGCAGGATGTTTAAAGTGGTACCAAATCCCTGTCTGCAACACAACCAGCTTCATTTCTACGATTCCTGACTTCTGTTTAATAAATGCTTTATGTCAGTAGGTGCTTCACGCCACAAGTGCGGGCTTGAAGGTGCGTGTACCTTTGAGATGTAGGGTGGAGCATGGCCTTGAAATCAGGGACAGGTGAGCAGTAAACCTGGCTTGATAAATAATGGATGAATCGCGCTTGGTTTTGCTGATGATGTAGTGACCTTTTGGGAGGCAAGAAAGAAAGAAACAGCAAATGACCAGCAATACTGATGAACAGGCTAAGTGAACTGGACACATCATTAACACCAGCATACCAAAATAATTACATGAAACTGGGAGTCACGCGGTCAGCAAAAACGGAAGCGAGGAAACGGTTCTGTGTAAATTTGATCTTTCCATCTTTCAGCAGGGAGGAGGGTTTCAGGGGATACAGTTTTGGGGTGGTTGGTGCAGTCGGACTTCGGCGTTACTCGCGGTTGAGCGTTTGATGTTTGCACCAGAGCGGAGATGTGGCACATGGGTTTGCAGAATTCCCGTAGACCAAACTGATTTGACAAGATGAGGTATTATAGAGAAGCCCCCACGAGAGCAGGAGTTATTCTATACTGTAGGGAGAAATTGCCGATGCCCGGGAGAGACCAAAACACCCAGAGCACTATGTGGCTGGTTAACGCACACTGTAAAAACAAGGGTATTCATTTTTTTTATTGTCTCGTCTTTGTAAAGACAACAGGTCAACCCCAGAGTGGCCACCTCAGTATTTCAGGCAGGCATGTCGGTAGTTCTGGTAAGACAGTAGAACTGGAGTTTGTGAATGGCCAAATATTTGGCTGAACCAAGAATCTGCTTGCTTTTCTTTATTGGAGGACATTATTGTGAACGGGGGTCTGTTGGCAAGAAAGTGGGGAGAGATGCTGCTTTTCACATGCTCATCTGTTTTCACATGAAAACAAGAGTATTCATTATTGGTTATTCATTATTCTCCCATCTAATAAACTTTCTGCCATTCAGGCAGCGAGCGGAAACAGCAACATGCTGCCTTGTGTAGCCCATCACGCATCCGGAGTAACAGATAATGAATAGGCGAATCAAACATGTTTCCCAAAAACTCCATCTGAAAATTATTCAAACCAGCAAATGCTCCTGAATAGCAAATGCATCTGCAGAAATTAAGCTTGGTTACAGTGGACTTATAAACAGAAGACAGACCTGAATTTGCAATGGATGATTGAAGTAGCATTGCTTGGCAGTTTCACATAAGCAGAAATAATAATTTTCAGTTTGTTTAGCACCTTCCATCAGAAGGTCTCCAAATGCTTTACAAACTCAGTTAATTAGTTCTGGTAAGACCCCTCCCCTGCTGGTTTTGGCAGTGCGTGCACCCATTTAATGCTGAAGCTTAGAGTGGATTTCATACATTTGCAGACAGCAAAGCACTGCCCCAGCTGCGGGCACACCCCAGCTCTCCTCCCTCCCAGCCCTCTTAGACCCTATTTCTTCTTTGTTCTTTGAACTGACCTAAAACTTTCTGGTAATGTTAAAATTATATCACATAAGCACCTATTAGCACCATATTTAGACTACAAAGGAAAGGGCAAAATAATCTTTATAACTGGAGGGGAAAATGTAGCAACTTTTAAAAAGCAATCTCTTTTGCATGAAAGCAGCAACAATTTCATTTTTTTTTTTTCTTTTTGAGGTTTCCAGATTAAAAAGAAGTCAAGCAATTAATACTATCGGTTGAAAGAGTAGAAATATTCTGTGGAAAATCCACTTAGACTTCTTCTGAGTTTTCTGTGTATTTAACAGCTGTGCTTAAAAGCAAAACACACCACCAGAATTAGCATATGTTGCTCAGCTCCCCTCTCTGGTCTGAACAAAGCCCCTGGTTCGCATTGTGCCCGGTCCCCATCGCACCTAACCCCGCTCCTGCACAGAAGCGGGGAGCATTTGCCTGCGGGCTGCCGGGGAGGGGGCTGCTGTGAGGCTGCCTGCATTTGGGTTGGGGTGAGAGCGGCTGAACAACCGGCACTGGCCGCGCTGCAAGAAGAGTTAATCCACTGCCATCTGTCTTTATTATGCTTCTATTGTTGGACACCGTAGCCTGGAAATCTAGCAATGAAACCCAGTTGGTCGTTGCCATTCATCATAGTTATTGCTGGAGTTGTGTAATGAAGAGGGGAAGTGCTGTTTATTGCTCTCCCCTCTTTAGAAACTATCCTTAGGGGTAGTTATGGATGGTTATTGGATTCAAGCGCAGGACTCTGGGAGGTCCTCCCCTCGCTCTGTTTATGTGTCGAACCATGAGGTTTAATGGGTTTTTATGCCTACTTTTGCTTTGAGGCTGGTCTGCTGCCTGCTTTTGTTCTCAGTGGCGTGAAGTTTGGCTAGCTGGTTTCTGACACAAAGATGAACTGAAACAGGCCAGGACTATTAATATGGCAAAAAGGCTGTAGGTGCGTGCCCTGCGGGGCAGGCACGGCTCTGCTACGCGTGTAAGCCGCGAGCGTGGACCACAGTCAGAGTTTAGGCATCGGCGTGGTCAGGAATGGAGCTCTCTGAGCCTTTGAAAGTAGCTGATCAGAAATATAGGTGCTTTAGGTTACAGCTCTTATCTCCAGTGATTTCTGGAGGTTGAAAAGTCAGACCGGACACCAGCTGTGAGGGTGAGGGACGGAGGGGGACTAGGGAAGGGTGCGGGAGGTGGAAGACCCAAACGTAGTTCTAACGAGGCAGTCCAACATGTCTCCCTGGGGGTTACAAGGATAAAAATTTGGAGGCATTCAAATTAATCTGTAAAGAGGTACTTCAATAAGTTGGATAGTCAGCATGCTTGCAGTGCAGCAGACTGTGATTTCAGAGGATTTGGGGTGAAATGTGCTCCCTCTGGGTTTTACGAGGCAGTTCCTAGACTGGTGGGTGGTTGATCCAGTTGAGATAACGTATTAAAGGATCTGAACTTCCATCCAAAACTCAAAATGGCCCTTATGCAAAGTTTAAAGAATGGCTAGCTCTTCTTTTTTAATAATTTAAACCGGTTCTTGCAATTACTCTTAGAAACACAGGAGAGGTGTTGATGCACCGCTCCTCCCAGCTGCTCTGCTCCTTTTGCGCACCGGCGCGGTGTGGCTGGGTGCCTGCGACAGACCCTTGGTGGGGCAAGGAGCGATCCTGCCTGCGCGGGTCGCTGCTTGCTCCAGATCTATAACGAAAGCAGTAGACTTCAGGGAAGTTTGCAGAGCCCCAAAGCTGATGGACCAAAACTGAATGAAAATAGGGTTCTGTGCAACAAGTAACACGCTTGGGAGCTGCCTGGTATGCAGATAGATAGCCAGCACGACTGAATCATCGGCAATTTATTTGTGCCAGCAGCAAGGGAAGGGTGTAAGGATCCTCTGGGATGATAAACTACGGAGGGAAAGAGCTGCCTCTCCGGGCATCAGAGCCCATACTCTGGCAGTGCTTCTGGGCACCATGTGTAATAGGTATGAGACAAGCTTTGAGGGCTAAAGAGATGGACGGAGTTAGAGATCTCAGTTGTGTTTCCAGATAATGTATAGCCTGTGCCTGTCAAAGCTACTGCTGATAAGGAGATTCTGCAGAAAGTAATTAAAACTCAAGCCCCTGGTATTTATTTAAAGGGGAAACTCTTGGGACTTGATAGGATTTTGTTGAAATGGACCAGGAAGCTGCTTCTTAACGCGCTACAGAAAAGCTCAGAGAATTAAACGTAAAAAGAGAGGCCAGGCAAGTCTCACACTGCCTCACACAATCAGTAATGCTGCAGAAGCTGTTAAGGTCTCTGTTACATGCTGAAAATGCAGGATAAGTCAAGTAAAAAAACCCCTCTTGGTGACATGGGAAAAACTTGTTTCTAGAGAAAAGTAGAGATCTGCGTATGTTGACTTGGAAAGAAACCTGTGCCATTATTTTGGACTACAGTTCTCTTTTCCCTGAGGTAGATTTACTGGAAGACAGATAGATCTAAACAGACAGCTTTGCATATTAAGTACATTTTGCTAGACGCCGGTTGTCTGAGAAACTAATTTGTGACGATAGACTATAGTTTAGTAGACATTATCTTAAACAGTTTGCAGTGAAGTGTGGGTTCAGCAATATAACCCTACTGCCTGTTAAGTCTCATCCGGGGGGTGGTGGAAAATTATGCCCAAGTAATAGAGTACTTATTGATGGGGTTTGCAGACTCCAAGCCTGATATATTGCTGGCTCTTTCAATTATGGAATGGCACCAATGAAGCATGGATTGTTATCTGCTGACATCTTGTACAGCAGAAAAATGAAAAGCAGAAATTCCTATGTCAGAGTCACTTGGGACACGGAGAAGTATAAAGAAACAGATGAGGCAAAACAAAAAAAAAATCAGCATGGCTTAGGTCCCAAGAGCTGCCATCACTTTATAGTTTTCCACAGAGTCCCAGCACTGGGAAACAACAGTTTTAAAGAGAAGTGGTGTCACATGAAGTTTCCCACAGTCGTGTGGTTTCGTCCCCTCTGGCAGACTTGGGAAGAGTGTTAGGTGATGCTGTGGCCAGATCCCGGGGGGGAGAGGAGAAGTCAACGGTGCAAACTGCCAGAGCAAGTGGCCTCTCGGCTGCTCCCTGACAGTCCTAACGTTTGTGTCGGGCGGGCGAGCGCGAAGCCGAGCAACGGCCCCGCAGCCGTCGAAAGCGAATCGACAAGTGCAACGTGAGTGATTTCTTCTCGAGTGCTTCTGCCACTGAATTGTGGAACGGAAGATGATGTTGGAACTTGTGCCTCTAAGGCTGAGCTTCCTACGCAATGGGTGCCCACAACGATTAGGATGTAGCAGCATAATTTCATTTGGATACAGGCACAGAAGAAAAAAGCCCTTTGCAAGAGGTCTTTAAGCATTGAGAACGTGCTGAACTTCCTGAGAAAGGCTCTTTTGAAGGAGAGTGCCTGTAGGAAGGTGAGACATCACAGATCCAGCTTGACTCCAAGCTGGGAAATTTTTCATTTTACTCCTGTTGCACCCTAATACTTCATTCTAATGAAGTACACCCTAATATTGCATTCTAAACATCAACTTCCAGGAAAAAGACCCAAGCAAATGGTCCTGCTACGCAAGGCCCCAGTCAGGAGGGATTTAGGTGCACGTTCACCTTCAAGTCCCTAATAAGCCTTTTAAACTTATGAGACAAGTCATGCTTCAGGTTGTAGCAAGACGCAGGCTTTTCTTATGAATCATTCTTCCTGTTTACTTTGAAATTAAAGAAATCTCATGAGAGATTGTTTTTAGGAGATACCCAGAAAATCTGAAAATGATTTTAACATAATCTATATAATTACTATAATTTCAGAAAGTTTATTTGAAAGAAGCCACTGGACTACAGCTTCCTCTCACCTTAATAATAGTAAAATATATCGTTGCATGTACATACGCAACTGTTCTTGATTCTTGCAAGAAACAGCCCTGTGTGGCAGTGCTAGAGATAGCAGCTCTACCTTGATGCCTTCTTGACAAAAGCTGCTTTTTCTTGTTAAGACAATGGTCCAAACACCCTTTTCCAGGAGAAAATCATGGCATAATCAACTACAGACATGGGAAGGGGAAGGCAGTGATTTTTGTAAGACATCAGGGACGGGGTCTCTGGGCCCTGCGACCTACTTTGCCACGAGTAACTGTTCCTCCATCATTCTGCTGTTTGATCTCACCTCTCCTCAGCTTATTCATCTGGAAGATTCACTTAATTATATTAGTCAACTTCATGGAGGTGTCTCGAAGCTTAATTAAGGTTTGGAAAGCCCATCAAGAGTTGCTGGCAGAATGCTCTGAAGTGGTTGATATGAGGCATGGACATGGGGAAGGAAAATATATCGTGATGGGTTTGGACATAGAGCATAACATAGCATAGAATAGTATAGAATAGAATGGAGCTATGGATTCGCTGTGACTGTCACGGACTGTGTTTTCAGGGTATTGCCATGAACTCTTGCGAAATCCCCGGCACGCTGATGAGTTACCAACATAAACACTCATTTTCCTGTTTCATGGTACCTAAGGATGTGTGTTACCCTTATTTACGCTTCCATATAGCTAATTTTGCGAGGGGAACGTATACACCAGCGCCGTGCGTGGAAATGCGACAAACACAGCTTAATTTTTTCCTGACTCTTAGCAAAACCGGCCGATGTGTGAAAGTTGGTCCGGGCACCTGTGGCCAGTTGCTGTCAGCTCTCGTTTCACCCTCGGGAGGATTTTCACCTGACGCACCCCAAGGGGTGAATTGACATTCATCGCTCCTCCAGGGGAAGAAACATATGGAGGCTCCACCGGGACAACCTCTGTGATCTGCATTGCCAATCAGTGCGTGTCTGAGCCTCAGCTGGGAAAACCTTGCCGCTAACAAGCCTTCATGCTCCCCCAGTTCTCGCGGCAATCTGTCAGCTGCTAAGTGCGGTTTCAGCAGCGCTCGAGCCGGTGAGCAACCTACGGCACCAGCTTATTACGGAGAGGTGGTAGCCGCTGCATATTTTAGGTGCAGGCAGTTTCTGTTATAAAGACCGACTAGGTCTTCCTTATAACTTGGTAAAATTGGATGGCCTTATAAATGAAATATTTAGTTGGAAAGTAAAAGAGAATGCTTTCTGCTTAGCTTGAGGAAAATTTTTCAAGATTGTTGCGTTTGGGGCATTTAAATATATCAGTCTCTTCTGAAGCTCTGAATTTTGTCTATTTGTTCATGCTCCTTTTGCTGGGGAATGGCATGCTATTGTTTCCTTATAGTTTCCACAGAGCTTGAAATTGCTGGCTATGCAGGAGGAAATTAGTTTGTAATTAAAGCCAAGTTAATAACGATTCCCATGGAGTCTGCTTGGTCCTATCGCTTGGAGCGAGACGCTTTGCCTTTGCTGTTGCTGTGAGCGTGGTCAGGCACTGCTGCCCCGCCGGCCGCGCGCGGGCAGGGGGATGTCGGAGGGGTGGGTATCACGCTGCGGCAGCCGCGCCGGCACACGTGCAGGCAGGACTTAATGTCTTTCAAGCCCTTATGCCTCACCAATTAGAGATGATGGCATTATATCAAAACAAGATGACAAGTAATCGAGCAACCTGCAGCCAGCAGTTTACTTTTGAGAGGTTTAGAAAAGGTAACTGAGGAAAGAAAGCTTTGGGCTTAAACTTGCTGTGTGCGAATCTGTGCCTTTACCAGATTTTGGGTTTTTTTTAGGGGACATTAAAATTGGAAAATGCTTGGAAACTCTTTCATAGCAGTGCGCTGCCCTGTTGGCGTGGACAGAGGTTGGGTGCCACCGATGTCTGCCACCGCGGTGAGGACCGAGGGGCTGCGGTCCCTGCGGTGCAGGTGTTGCACGTGCCGACCAGTGCATTGCCTCTTGCGTTGCTCAGTCCCTGAGACTGTGTGTGGCCCCTCATGCGATACATCCCTGTGCACCACAGTACCTGGAGGAGCCCATTCGTGGGGTACGCTGTACCCTGCATCCCGACAGCAGTTCCATCCTGTGTCCCACCAGATCAGAACGAGCTGAGCTGCCTCAACTGCAGCAGCAAGGAGTTAGCCAGCTTCTGCCTCTGAGATTTTGGGCTTCAGAGTCCAAAAAGATGGTGAGAAAGTGATGGAAGAAGAAATTAAATTCAAGACTCTCCGCTCCCTGTCTGTGTGCAGTCAAACTCCTTGGCTAGTTGACTGCTGATTGAAGAAAATATAAGTGGGATGGGTTTTGGGTTTGTATAGTTGGAGACACCCTGAGCACTTGCTAAAGGGAGTCCCTTGAATTTCCAGTGTGACCTGGTCGTGTTTTTGAGGCTGATTTTAATTCCCCCTTTACACTTAAAGATTTTTGTGCTTTCGGATGTTGAGGATGAAGTCACGAGGGCAGCTGGAAAGTTTTCTGGATGTTTTGACTGAGCACCTTGTTTCTCAAGGAAACAAGCCTTATACAGTCATGTTTCTCGTGCATGCCTGCCTGTTTCGCTTACGAACTTCAAAATCTGTTGGTCATTTTCTAGGCAACTTGGCACTGAGGCGGGAGACGTCAAATATATGAATTCCCTCTGTAGAGATGACCAGCAAACTGCCTTCCCAGTGTGCAGATACCATGGGCATGGTTTAAGTACCTGAGTTTAATGGGAGGGAGGAAGGGGTGCATATGTCTGGCCTGAGATCTGGACTGCAATAAAAAAAAGTTTAAAATCTCAACAGAAATCCCACTTTCACAAGTGACCTCAGCACTTGGCCAGAATCACACGGGGCTTGGTTCCAGCCCTGATGTAAGTACTTAATCTCGTCCCGGAATTGGTGTATATTCGGCACATGAAGTAGCATTACACACTTGCATGCTTTCGCATATCGGGTCTGAAAGCCCGTGTCTAAGTGGTGTTTAGTTTCCCCAGTGTCTAAGTCACTCTTTTTGAGAATGGGGTGTCGGCTAGGTTCAAGTGGGCTCAGAAATCTGAATATAAATTATGACACTGAAGGCTTTCGCCCAGCTCCTGCCATACCCTGAAGGCACCCAGCTCCATAGGTGCCTTTTTTTTTTTTTTTTTGGTCTTAAAGCTTCCCAGAGCTCCCTGCCCATCAGTGCTGAAGAGCTGGGTGTGACCAGGAACAGAGCATCTCCCCGCTAGCACTCTGAGCATGGGGATCTCCATACCAGGTGTGAAGATATTGCCCTGGAGAGCTTTTCCCTTTTCACAGAATCATGAAATGACTGAGGTTGAAAAGGACCTTTAGAGGTCATCTTGTCATCTCTGGTCTTGTTCTTTTGCCCTGGCATAGCTTGTGTTCTTCATTTGGAGGAAGGGAGTGTTTGCCCACCCCAGAAGAGCTTGCAGCCAGCCTATGGAGATGGGTTTGACCCACTCTGGAGTTGGATCTCTGCCTAGGTGAGCCCTTGGAGCATTAAAAGAGGCTCTGGGCTGGGCTGCAAAATAAAACCATGGGCCCCGCTCTGTTCTGTGGAAGGAAAGGCCCAGGGCTCTCTCACCACCATCTGTTTCCTTTAGCAGCCCGGTTGCCATACCTGAAGGCCTGTCTGCCGAAATGGGGAGAAAGACCAAAAGACACTGGTCAGAAACAAAAACTTGGGAAAAACCTAAAATGGTAAAAAAAAACTCCCTCGCAAAAAAAAAAAAAAAAAAAAAAAAGGCGAATTTCCTTCTGAAAGGTTGCAATTACGCTGGATAGGATCCATCTCACCTGACTTGTGAGACGGCGCCTGGGTCTCGGCATCCGCACTGAGCACTCAGACCTCATTTACCGTCAATGGAGAGAAATGGGCACCTCCAGCCGGCAATTGCTCTCATCTTGAGGTGGTTGCCTAAAATAGGTCAGACAAATCACTCCAATTTCTCTCCACTTATGCATTTAAGAGACTAACTCAAGTATAGACACTTGCCTTGTGGACTTCTGACACCAGGTGAGATGAATCCCTCCTGAAGTGACAACAAATGCTGTGCTCTCCAAGCAAGGAAGGGAATGACTGGGGACGTCCCAAATCCTACACTGACAGCGTGATGAATCAACACATACGAAAAAGTGAATATTTCACTAGAACATCTCAGCTTTAGCTCTGACTGCTTGGAGGATTTGGGAACATTTGAAGGGGTGATTAGGATTAATCCATTTACCTGAGTAAGTCACTTTGAGAGCCTCAGCTGTAAAACAATATTAGTTATCAGCATCCTCCTGCGATGATGTGGTGTTCTGTGAGTTCTGAAAAAGGAGATTTTCCTCTGAAACAGCCTCTTCACACTTTCCCCGAGTGAAGTATTTTGCTACTCAGATTTGTGATTTAATAATCATAAATAATAGAGCCCTTAGTGCTATATTTTTAAATGACTGAATGGTGAGAATCTACTTTAAGAAATTGTATGAATGCCTATCACTTGTGTGCATATAAATGTATTCAATTAGCACTCAAATCTTGAGTTATCTCCTGATGGAAGGCAAAACCTTTTGAATTCAGTCCCATGCAAGAAATACTGTGTCATTTAACTCACAAAAGGATGCCATGCACTTAACAGATAATGACTGAAGAGGATTTTGCTGTATTGCCTGCTCAGCTGCTTGTGAGGACAAAGAAAATAATTCCCCTTTTAGGATCCTATGGGGTAATGAGGAAACCCTCTCTGCACTGATCTCAAATAACACTGAGTAGGGGAAAGGAAATAGCCCGACAGGCTAAACTGGCTGCAATTTCATTGTCATGGTCTTCCATGTACTTTCCATGTTTTGTCTGTGATGCTAAGCCAGTGGTTAACCTGTCTCTGAACCTGCCACCAGCACACAGAGATTACTCACCCTGGATACTGCACTTCAGCAAATGCAGAATTAGCCCTGGCTAAGTAATCTTGTTAGCGTGATTCAGTGTTAAATGGATCTCGATTAAATGGGCCTTTATATTGTCCCAGCTGGAGGTGATAAGCCTCCACAAGGAAATGGCAGGAGACCGAAGGAAATTGCTTTACTTCAGACTGGGACGTTTAACCCCATAAAACACTTTCTGCTCCCCTTCTGCCTTTACTTCTGCTCCTTTGCATGGCACCGTTTACTTTTGGCGATGGGGGACAGGAGGGACCCAGGGCTGGAGCATCTCTCCGTGCCACCCGTTTGCCAGGACGAGAGCTGGGTGATGGAGATGCATGTGAAAGAGCAGGATGGCTCCGATGGGCGACGTGCTGATGGTGGTTTCCCCCTGTGGTTCTTATATGAGACTAATAATTCCTTTTTTCAAACGCTCGCTCCAGATGTTGGTGCTGGGGTGCCTGAGCATCTCAGGGTTGGCGCAACTAGTGCCATCAATAGTTTATTAAGCATCAAACACCACCAGTGGAGAATCTTCAGTCTCATCTTAGAAATAGATTGCTTAAATGTGCCACTGAGACTTCTTGGGAATGCCTTGGGGTTTATCTCTGCGAGATAGATAGAAACCAGCGCGATGCATTGGTGTATCAGAACCTGACACTTCGTTTCTCCTCGTTATTAGATTTGGCAGTGTGTGCATGGTCTGGGTAAGAGGGAAACGGCATTAAAATCCCCAAGGGACTTCAAAGGCGGAGGCAAACCATGGGGCGGTGGTGTGGTGGGGACGGAGAGCTGGGACTCTGCAGTACCAAAGTTTCCTCCCCTGCGGTGGGAGCCGACTTTGCCCTCCCAGAGCTCATGTCGGTCTGAAGCAAGGACTGGGTGAGATGATGTGTTGCAGGTGAAAGCAGGCAAGGTTAGAGAGAAAAAAATATCAGATAAAACACCTCATCTATGGCCCCTGCTAATGGTCATTGTTAGTAAAAGGCTTCCTAGGACAGATAACAAGGTAGACATCAAACTGCCTGTCCTACCCCCACATCAGCATATGCTCTCCTCCTGCCTCTGCTTTCGTCCTGCTCTGTATTATCTAATACATTTTCTCTATCCATGTCTGATGTGACTTCAAAATATGGATTATCTCCATGGAGTCAGAGACCCTAACAGGACACATGGAAATCTTTGCTCTACAGCAAGTCAGATAGTCTGATCTTTTTTCCAGATCTTTGACAGAAATATGGTAAACATGCAATTACTGGAATTTTTCCATAAATTTTGCATTTGAGGTGGATTTACATGCTTGTGATATTTTCCAGACATGAATCCCAGCCCTGCGAAAGCAGCCAGTTTGAGAATGGCTGCAGACGGGCAAGAAATGATATAATCTATTAGAGATTTCCTTCATTATCCCTCTAATCAAGGCTTCTATCAGTCTCCTTTGATGCACTGCTGGAAAAAAAGATCTTCAAGTAAACCGATGCTGGAGATAATTAATTAACTTGCCATCCTCCTGCCTTGCAGACAGAGACAGTATAAGAAAGAAGAAGTGTCCTTTGCAATTACTGATCTGCAGTTTTCCATTCTAGTGCTGACAGCTTGTAGGACATGAAGTGGAAAAGCATTTTACCAAACTTTCAGGCACTGACCATCAATTCCTTCACTTGAGAATATTTTCTCCTGCTTGTATTTCTCATGCTGTTGGATAACACTCTTGATGGTGAAAAATGGATTTAATACTTGAACAGTATAGTTGTATGTAGTCTAGCCTGGTAATATTATCTTCCTTATGCTTTCCTTACAGCAAATACTCTCACTTCTGCTATCCTCAGATTATTGTACATGAAATCCACTTTTATTAGGATAGAATAGAAAATTGAGAGTAAGAACCTGGTCAGTGGAGTAATATTGATGATGCAGGTTGCTATAGGCATTCCTCAAAATTTTTCCTAGGGGCTTGGCAGTAGATGCGGGGAACGATTTCTGTCGTGGGAACCCAGCTTTTTCATATGAAACTCTCTTTCCAAATACCTGTGCAATCTCGGGTCCTGTAGAGACATCGTTTCCCTTTCTAATGATTTAAAGGATAAGATTTAAATTTCTCTGTCATCTCAGACCATCTCAAACCTGGGACAGCAGGAGGAGGTTTGCAGCCCAGTTTACCAACCTCAGACGACTTCTCCTTTTACAAAGTGTGTCATTTTGGCTTAGGATTTCCTGTGTTTCTGGCTCTTTGAGTCCTTGAAATGCCATTTCTAATTCTAAACTAGTCTATCTCTCCTTACATTTCCCATTTTTGGTACTACTCGAGCAGCTAGACGGGAGAGAGCGTGGCTGAGCGGGCAGACTGACAGAGCTTTAGACATGGTGCCGCTCGACACCGCTCAGAGCTGATCCAAAACACCATCAGCAAAACACTGGCAATATCCCCTTTTCCAAAGGAAATTTCCCCAGAAATATCAAGAATGGGAAAAACGAGGGGAAGAGCACATAATATAGGCAAGACTGAGTTTAGAATGTTTTCTAGCAAAATCAGGGATTGAGCTCGTTGTCAGCAGCCAGCAGTGTGTACGTGCAGGGTGGATTTATGACAAGGCAAAACTTCTTTCATTTGGTTCAGGTTTGGTCACCAGAAGCTTGTATGTAAATCAATTAATAATTGTAGGAGTTATTAAAGACTAAAGACACCAGGGATAGTATTGCTAAAGCGGCAGAAAGTCGTACTTTTCTTTCTGGAAAAACGCTGCTGTCGTTGCGACGAAGCAGCCTGGCAGCACCAGCCTCGCCGTGTAAAAGGAAGACCAAGAAGTGCCAAGGTGCACCACAACGTATTGCTTATTCACGTTTTTTAATGCATCTCTTCCTTTTCCATGTGCTGGTGGGCACTGCAAGCTCCCGGGGAGGTAGCACAGCGCTGCAGAAGGCAAATACCGTTGGATGGTATCGTAGTGCTTCACTTCCAACACTGAGGGATCTTCCCTTGTCCTCCGGAGTGGATGAAAAACTTTAACCTGTGGATGTGTCCTCCCAATGCTTTATCTGCATTTTTCAAAGTTACTACTAAATTAATGCTTTTGTGAATTGTTTGTGGCTCTAGGTGGCTCCTGACAAAGTTAGGGCGAGGGTGAACCCCCGAAAAGGTGATTGAGCTGTGCTGCCAAGCTTTCAAGGACCTGCGGGCCTCTCGTACGGGGTTATTTCTGGGTGGAAAAAGTGTGGTTCCTGGAAACCACGCTGCCGGGGAGGCAACCCTGCTCCCACCAAAGCCTCACCAACATTTACTCTTTTTGAAAACAACTCTGCCAAGGTCAAGGAATGAATCAATATGGGAATAAATGTTTGAAGACTATTTTTGAGTTATTTGCTTAACTAGACAACTTTCTTACTACCTATCCGTGTTTTTAGAGCAGTTATGGTGGGTGCTGTTGCAGAACACACTCAGTAGTTGTCTATGGTCAGCAGCGGACAAGTCAGCTCTCAGCAGCTGAAGATGGTGTTGGTTTGCTCGTTGAAAGGTCCTCTTCCATGGCACACCATATATCAGGTCTCGTCACCTATCCACCTCCCCAGTGCTGCTGGGTGACAGCTCTCTGGGAACGGGGACCAAAGGGGACAGATGCTTTTTGGTGAAAGTGGTCACCTTTAAAAAAATCAGAAAACCTCCCCCTTCTTGACCGTCCTTCCAGGAAAATAGGGAATGTTTTCATCTCCAAGGCATCTGCTTGCAACCTTTAACAGTTTAAAATTGTTGGTTATAAAAGGAACTCTCTTGCAAACTGTAAATCCTCGTCTTGGCCTGTAAGTACTGAAAAGCTCCTAATGAATGTCCTTTCTCACACACTCCTTGTACACAGAAGTCTTTAAAAAAAAAATCTGCTAATTAATTTTAAGCCTCTTTGTGGCAAAGCCTAAGAACTGGATTTACCAAGAGACCAGGGGGTCCATCTGGTGCAAAAAGCTCGCTCCCATGCCAAGGTATTTGTTTCATGGAGGGTTTTAGGCCTAGAAATTTCCAGTTGGCAGCGATATCAGTTGTACTAACCGCTGGCATATTTCTTAACCTGTTGAGGGAATGGTGAAAAGGGTCCTCAGCCAGAAGCCGGAGTGGCTTTTCCTGGATTGCTCCCATGCGTGGAACACATGCACGATGGCTTCTTCCCACAGGATTGCTCCCAAATAACGGGATCAAATCTGATGGCAGTGCTAGGTTTTAGAAATGGGACAAATAAAGCATAGTGGAAGCCCAATGAAGCTTTTGCAAGTTTTATTGTCCAGGTTCCCTAGAAGCTCCTTTAAGTAAAGATAATTAGATGCAGCATCATTTTATATCACCATAAACTCTACTAAGCATGTCTGCATCGCACAAGCGTTCACTAGAAGTCTCTGTAGCTGGGAGGACGAGCAAGCGGGCCCCCAAGGTCTCTGCCCTTCCCCAGCCAAACCAGGTTTGGCCAGGAAACGCAGCAGCTTGGTAACGAAACTCATCGGTTTCACACTGCAACAAATTCAGACATCGGAACTTTGTGGTGGCAGAGGACGTGGATGCAGGTCACACTGCTCCTAAAGCAAAGGCACTTATTTTACAAACGAAAGGAAATTCAGCCAAGCAAAACAGCATCTGCAGCACACAAGTGCAAGGCTTGTCCGTGGCAGAGCGCAGTGGCACACACCTCCCCTTTTGCAAAAGTTGTTCTGTGTCTTTCATCATCTTGGTCATCCTTCCTCACACAGTTTCTAGTTCTAATTTTTTGAGGATCGCATTATATCCATGTTAATGCAAATTTGCTTGGATTCCCCAAAAGATTTGGATTGACTTTGGGTTGGAGAGAGGCAGGGAAAACAGCAGCGCCAACAAGGAGACCTACTCATTTTAACTTAATCTGTTCCTCTGCTCTAATTAGCAATATACTTGCTCATGGAGAGAGAAGAGTTTAATGAATGGAAAAATAAAATGAAAGGGGTGGAGAGAATTATACAAGTTTTTAAGTATCGCATGCAATGAAGAGTAATGAAAGTAAACATGAAATGCATCTTTTCTCCCCATGTAGGAGCGTCCCATCCTTTCTAACAGAAATGCTGTTTGACAAGCATTTGATCTTTGCTTTTTTTCTGTCTTTCAGCAAAGGATAAACCATCAAATAAGCCCTTACCAGAAAACAGCCTTTGAAGGAGTCAAGAGCAGGTAGGGATTTTGCTTCAGACAATATCTGTGGAAAATATTTGCTAGCATGTTGAATGACGAGCTGTGCAACCATGCAGGACTCGATCAGGAGGACACGGGCTGGTCTGGCATGGCCATTGCTCAGCCAAAACCAAGCTCAAAGCAGACCTCTCAGCGTACCCCAGCGCTGGCACGAGGGCTCATGCGGGGGGCTGGCTGGGGGCCGGCAGAGCAGCTTGCATGCACGTGTGGGGGGGTCACACCCGGGGGCCCAGCTCAGCACCGTGCTGCCCACCTGGCATACAAGGTGGTGTGAGACCAGCGTGTGACTTCAGTGCTGGTCATGAGACTGGCGGGAGAGCCGGAGATATAAATAGAGTCAAAGTGAGCTAAATGAGTTTTTTTCTTCCCCTTTTTGCATCCTTTTAATGAACATATTGGACAGGGAAATATGCTCCATCCCATATTGTGTGTATAAAAAATAATGGAGCTGTGAACGATGTAGTATTATCTGCTTGCATGTGGTCACCTTGAAGGGTTAAGCTTGAACACTTGGGTTAGGAGAAATCAGACGTTGTGCCATGTGTCACTCAAATGGCTACTTCAAATGTTTGTAATCTC
Source organism: Oceanodroma leucorhoa (assembly GCA_030449065.1). Taxonomy (NCBI): domain Eukaryota; kingdom Metazoa; phylum Chordata; class Aves; order Procellariiformes; genus Oceanodroma; species Oceanodroma leucorhoa. Next base: position 4,301,969 of record JASVER010000061.1, read on the forward strand.
GACAAGGCTTTCTTGCAAAGACAATGTGAAATAATTTTCATTACGTGCCCAAAACACTCTGTTGAAGCACTGAAATTGTTAATAATCTGGACATGCTGCTAAAATTCAACTGATTATGCTATATTTTGTTTGAATTTTTAATTCCTCTCCTGCTATCTTTCCTTGGCTAGTGGTCAAGTCTAACTTTACCTCAAAGCTCAGCCTGGTGAGACACAGCTTGTGGCTGATTGCATTTGATGGGGGAGAAAGGGGCTTGTACTGGAATCTTTTTAATCTTTGTGGATAAGTTAGGATAAATTAGGGCTGTGTGGGCTATGCAGCTGGTCATGGTTTGACCATGACGTGATGCCAAGTGAGCCCCACACCAAATACTGCTGGCGGGGAGAAGGGCCTGATGGCTCTGCTGGCAAACCGTACCCATGTGAACCGAGGACAGTCTTGGGAGAAGCTAGGGAAGTTCACAGTGGACATGGAAATGGGCTAAAAAAAACAGAGTCATCAGTCACCTGGATTTCAGAGCTGGTTAAAACTTCACTGCCTGAGCTTTTCTTTTGGGAACAAAGATATGAGAACAAAAATCAGTCGTATACTGGGCTTGCTTAATGCAGATGCGAACTTGTTCTACTCATACTCCAAGTCATCCAGAAATGATGCAAACATGCTTTGGGCAATGCTGAGCTCATCAGCTGGTTGAAAGACAGGGTATTTTCGGTTCAGCTAGGTGCCAGGTTCTCATATCCTCGTTTCTTCAGGATGTGGGGAAAGCAAGCACGCATCTGCCTGCGGAGTGCTGTGCAAGCACTCCCGGGGTGGTGGGCAGGGGATGGGAGGCTCTGCAGAGCAAACGAGGCTGCAGATCCATCTTGGGGAGCGCAGCTGGAGAGCGACAACTTGCCCCTTCCCCACAGCATCCTGAGCCGTATTCCTCTGGGTTTTGAGTCAGAAATCTCGCTGCGCTGGATTGGATCGCTGTGTTGGGTTTTCACGTCCGTGCGTTGCTGAACACACAACCCTGTGTTTCATTAGCTGGAAGCTTGTTCAGTAACGTGCTGAAGTTGTGCTCTTCTCAGCGAGACGTACGTACGGGTGCCGGTCGCCGGCTGAAGAGCAGACCGTTTGCCGACGTGCGTGCATTTACACGCGTGTGCCATTGCCTTGCAGATTTAGCGGTAGGTGCAGTTGTCACTTGATACAACTGAAAGGAAATGCAGGTTCCTTTTTCTTAATATAACCCCGGGGGCTTCGTGCTTCTGGGCACCCTGTTGGTTACAGGAGCCGATACTGGGGCTGCCAAACACGGGCCAGAGCTGAACCCCGGGGGAGCAGAGCAGACCTTTCTAAAGGGCTGGGTGGCACAAGGGGCACTGGCACAGGCAGCGTCATTTTGGGGCACGTTTTAGAGCGTGCATTTATGTGTTGTTATCGGGGGAGACTCGGCGACAGGTCATCTGAGGGCAGCCACCCGCGGGGAGAGCCAGATCGCCTTGGCTGTCTTTAAGGGGTTTATCCCGAGAGGCAGCTGTCCCGTTTGAAATCCAGCCCAACAGCCAGGTAGGATCCAATATTCCCCTGCCGTAGCCAGGCGCTCACCGGCCCTGACCCACAGCCTGCTGGAATGTTTGCATCAGCGGCGGGGGACATCGCTGGGTTTGGGACAGGCCGGTGCTCAGCTCTGCTGGGTGTCCCCCCACCTCCTCCCCGGCCGGGCAGGAGCCAGGAGCCGGGTGTGAATCTCCAGATTTCCTTCCAGGAGGGCAGTGCTGAGCTCTCAAGAGCTCTTCCTCCTGTAACAGATTAGAATATGCTGAACTATGAAGACTTGTCTTAATTAATGCTTTAAATAAGGTTACAGCTAGAGCTGGGGAAATAATCAATAGTGAATCATCTACTCGGCAAATTCAGCTCTTTTCTGCGGGTGAGTTATCTGTAAACAGCTTGCAGTTTTCTCCATTCATTCATTATTTAGAATTATTTCCCAAATAATTCCTTCGAATTGCTTTTGGTTTGCAGCTTGTTTGCAAGCAGCGTGTTGAGAGCGTCTGATATTCGCTAGTCAAGCTGTGATCATTAGTTTTCGGTGGGACGAGCAGGTTATGTGGCCTTGCGCTGGGTCCCCGAGTGGAGCAGCCCAGCTCTTACCATCCTCTTTAATTAATTCAGAATAGCTTTGGGCAAACACTCCCCGCTCCTCCTGCAGCATCCCCGCTCGCCGCCAACAGCCTCGTTAGTTAAGTCCTTCACTAGGAGACTCGTCAGGGTAAGGGCTGCAGCCACGGATTCGGACTCCGTCTCTTCTGGGTTTTTCCTGAGCCGGTCCCCATTTGCTCTATTGACTTTATCAGTAGCAGGAGCTTCAAAATAAACAAGTCCTAGTGGCCGCTGGTGTTTCACGGTAACGAGTCTGCTTGGGCCACCAGTGAGACAGTGATGAAGATGCCAGAGGCTGTCTGCTCAGCAGCCCAGCTTCGCCCTTACAGCCCCAGTTAAACCTTACTGGTGTCCAGCTCCGCAGTGCACTGGTGTCCGCAGCCGAAGACCAACCCTCATTTACACGTGTCGCTGTGTCCAAAGTGGCTGTGACCCTGGAAGAAAATCAGCAGCAATTCCAGGGCTCTTGCCACGTCCCTGGCTTGCAACATGCCTTCCCCTGTTATAATCACCCCACTATCGCAGCTCCAACAAGGCTGTGGCAGCTCTGATGATTAAAAGGATTTCTGCTTGATAAGAACTGGAGTGAAACTCATTTCAGGTAGCAGCCAAACAGCTGCTGGATGGTACACGGTTCCATTTACTGCTGACACGAACTGGATTGTTTTAAGCAGAGGACATAAATAGGCTCTGACATAAATCAAAGAAAACACCAGCTGCGGGTCAGCCGCGCTCTGGGGATTCGCTTCTGGGTATCTGCTAAGAAACCAGACAGGAGGAGCCTGCTGCCTCCCCAGATGGCTCAGGCAGGTTTCTCTGGGCTGCAGTAGGTAGGATCACCCGGCGCTGGGCGATTTTGAAAGGTCCCTTCCCCTTCCAGCACGGTTATAGCCCCCCGAAAGGCAGATCTTAAGAGGTGGCTGCAAAACACGAATGCTGGCAACCGGACCGAAGTATCTCCTGGCAGCGTCGTGCCAGGAAGCAGCCGGTGCTGGCACGGGAGCCCAGCCCGTTCTCTGGACACGAATCAGAGCCCTGAACATCTGATAACTGAATTGAGGGGAAACTGTCATCTGTTGGCCCGTGGGACGTACCTGTCACCGTCCCCGGGGTTGCTGCTAGGAAGGGTCCTTCACCCCTCCGTGGTGAAGCCACCACTCACCCTTCCCACCGCCAGCAGCTGGCAGGGGCCGGGCATCACCTCCACCGCAGACAGCGATGCGGAGAATTTGGGGAGGTGACAGAGCGGTTTTCGCTGTATAGAGTGACATAGTCCAGAGATAGATAGAGATCACTCCAGCTATCTTTTCTCTGAAAGACAGAAGAAAGAGAAAGGAGTGCTGCCTGAAAATGAACAACTCCTGACCTCAGTGGAAAGATGAGTCCAGCGCAAAAAGCCACCGAGCACCCGAACGGTGCTGCCTGCTATCCGGGAAGCATCCCCACAGCCAGCGAGGGTGTCCCGGGGCCGGGGCTGCAAACGCAGTTTGCTGGGCGCAGCAAACGCTCCCGGCTTGCTGCCTCCGTCCCTCCACAACTGAGGGACAGACAAAACAGAAGCCGTCCCCTTGGCCTGCCCCTTCCCTGCGCCAAGTCCCCGCAGCAGCTGTGCATCACCGCCCTGGTGCTGTACGAGCGGGGGGAGAGGGCTGGGATTTTTTTTTTTTTTCTCTCCTTAAGTCAAAATCAATGATGATGACAGAGTTATAAGGTGAGCGATGGGAAAGGAGAAGAAAGAACCCGGTGTCAAATTTGATGCAGGAGGCAGTTAGAGGAACCTATTACTAGTTCTGTTGCCTTAGGGTATGTTGGTGGGTACATAGGAGAGTGTAATGTCAGCGAAACGGGAGAGCAGCCTCTTTCCCCTTGAACCCTTATCATTAATGTGGAAGGCATACATTGTCAGCTATTAGTCTGGAGGGGAGGGAGAATAGCACGCGAGATGTCTTAGTTTGGAAATGGAGTCTGACTCATCGTCGTCTGGTGTGTGAAGGATGGAGGGTTATTGTGACTGTTGTTGTTGTTGCTGTGATTATGATCAGTATTAGAGCATTTGGGAGAAGATGGGGCTCTGAGGGCTCTGCTGCCTGTCACTGCAGCTTTTGATGAGTAAAGACTGAAAAGCACGGTGTGGTGAATGCTGTGGGCGATTTGAGCCCGATTTCAAAGCGTGATGGTGGAGCCAATGACAGGGATGCTCTGTGTGACCAGGGAGGGAGCAGGTCCATGTCCCCACCCAGCAGTGACACTGGGCGCTGCTGAGGGGACATTGGTTGTTGTGGGAAAGACTTTGCAAGAGAAATTAAATAAAAATGTAAGAAACTGGTCTTAATTATTCCTACTGCTGCTGTAATCACTGGTGGAGAATGAGGGGTTGCACCCTGTGACGCAGGGAAGATCTGCAGGCACAGATTTGGGGTCTGAACTTTGCATGACGCCCTCCCTGGAAATGAGCCCGAGGACGGCGTCAGTCCGTCTGCTTTGCGCCTCAGCGGCAGCTTTTGTCCGAAAACACCAGATAGTTTGTGCAACCTCAGATGAACCCGTTTTCAAGGTGGCCAGTGGCGGTGGTTCCTGCGGACGCAGGCAGCGAGTCGCCCTCCCGCACCTCGGCTCCCCGTCTCTGACTTACCCACTTGATAGAGCTTCCCTCATTTAAGAAATGTAAATAATTCCTTGGGCTCCGTTAATCCCAAGATTACATGGGTAATTCCTGTTTGCATTAATGGGAGGCTCGCTCTCAAATTCTCTGCAAGTGAATGAGCGTCAGACGGGCTCGCACACCGAGCCCGAGCGAGTCGCTGGCGCAGACACCTCCCCTCCTCCAGCCCGGCTGCGTTCAGCGGCGGATCTGAAAGGAAACACAAAATTAGATCTTTTGCCTGGGGACGTTCGTTTTTGTGGAGGCACATTGCAAATGATGTCTATTATTAACTCCAGCCGTTAGTCCCTTCCTTCTCTATCTGGCTTTGCCATTGTGGCTTTCAGAGTCATCTCACAGGTGCCGCTGCAGCAGCGCGGGGAGGTGGAGAACGTGCTCCTCCTCCACGAGGTTGAGAAAAACGGGTTACAAGCAAGGCAAATCCATCCCTTCTGTGCCTTCACATGCTGAAGTGGCACGTACAGACTCCCCAAAAGCCCACATTTTGGGTCCCTGGCATGCCCATCCAGGGATGCTGCATTACCCCAAGGCTTTTGTTCCCACACCCTGTCTGGATGGATGAAGACAAGCGTAAAGGTGGCTGCGGCTCCCCCGAGCCCATCTGCAGCTCCCCTCGGGCCCAGATCCGAGAAGCCAGGGGAAATGCCGAAAGCTGCCCGCAGCGCCGGGGCCAGCCGGCAGCGACGCGGGCAGAGCGGAGGACTCGGCTGGCTGCATCGCGCCTCTTTGCTGTTGCTCATGACCGAACCTCCCGCTGCTGCTCACAGGGGAAAATAATTAATTAAGCCAATTAATGAAGATAAATTGGAGTAGCAGCTTTGGAAAAATACCATCGGTCAACAGCAAGGCGTTCCCCGGGGCGGGCTGCAGCGGCAGCCGTCTCCCGGCGGTGCCGTGCCAGGGCTGGGCGTCCCCCTCCCGCCGGCGCCGGCACCGCTCGCCTTTCCTCGCCTTTCCTCGCCTTTCCTCGCCTTTCCTCGCCTTCCCTCGCCGCGGGGCCACGGGCTGGGGCAGTCACCCCAGCCGTCGGCTTCCACCTGCGGTTGTGGTCAGGAGCCCGAGGTAGGGATGCTGTTGTGTTGGGAGCTGGGCGTGGCTAAGGTAATAACAAAATAAAAGGAGGGAAAAAAAAAAAATATCCCCAAAATACCCCAAAAAGCTGTCACGCATCTGTCGGTGCTCCCAGTGCAGTCCCTTCAGCTCGGCCCTGAGTCGGGCCAGGGGACGCTGCCACGGTGGCACCAGACCTCCAGCCTCGGGGGCTGTCACTCAGCCCCTTCGTTAGGAGGGAAAAAAGTGCTCTGAGCCGGCGCTTCCCACAGCGATTTTATTTCAAAGCTCTTGCAAATCAGGGTACAGAGGGTATGAGGTTCACTTTTGTAAGCAGGTTGCTGACTGAAAAAAAAAAAAATGTTTTATCTTAATTTTGGGGAGTGATTTAGTAGCTGTAAAGAGGCAGGAATCCAGCTGGGCCTGGGGGGATTTGAGGATGTTCTTGGGGTTGGGGTGAGAGGAAGGTGGAAAAGCCAGAAAACCCTTTATGCCGCTGTGAAATCTGTGTGCCATCAGTATCCACCGCAAAAAAAAAAAAAAAAAGCTGTTAGCTGAGCAGCAAGATTGGTTTTCTTGTATTATTCCAAAAACATAGGGCTGATATTTATTTCATTAGAGTAAACCTTTCTGTAGCTGGTAAATGAATTCCAAGAACCCCAGGATCAGGGACTTTACTTCATTTGGGATTGTATGCAGCTAATATTCTGGTTAAATAAATACATTTTACTAATTGGATTACTCAGACAGTGTAATATACTGCTGGATTTCCAACACGATGCTAATAAATTGTGTGAAGAACTTAATCATGTTAGCTTCCAAAAAGCTTGTAAGAGATGAAATTAAAAAATAAGTAGAAGTTGACATCTATTGCATTTCACAGTGTCTTCATTTTCCTCATCCTTCTTAGAGTTCTCCTCACCGTGGCGTGGCTGATGTGGATTTTTTTTTTTTAATCTGCCTGTGATTAGGGAGGACACAGTGTTAGAATAGGTCCTGTGGGATGGTGGCACCCGGCTTGTGTTTGTCTCCTCTTCTTACGCTGATCCGTATCGAGGTAGAGGGAGTGAGACCTTAACATCGTCTTCTGGGGGCAATTGGGGTTTATTTCCTTGGACGCAAGCAGGGGGGAATGAGGCTGGAGAGGGGGCAGAGCTCCCGATGCTCCCAAAAAAGGCTGATGCTGAGGACGCACAGCGAGCCCGTGCCGGGGTCTGGCAGGGGGGGAGCGGGGTGTAGCCCTGGGCTGGGAACTTCACCCAGCACATCCCGCGGGTCGGTACGAGCCCCCGCTCGCCATAGGGGAGGTGTTTCATGGCAGCGCGGGTCGGGGTGTGCCGTGCATCCCCGTTCCTCCGCATCGGCAAAATGATGGAGCACGCAGCGCTGCCACCGTAATTCATCATGACTGAAACACCGCTTCCCTCACGCCGCTGCTCAATTCACCTGTATGTTTCTACCAGAAAGAGAAAATGGAAGAAATCCTTTTCTTTCTTTTTTTTTTTTTTTTCCTCCTTTGATAAAAATATACAGTGAGAGAGCAAATGGCTCTCCCTCTCCAGGAATCGGTGACAAATGGTCTGTTAAAAACAGATAATTTGTAGCCCCATCAATAGAATAACACTATGGGTTATACAGAGAGCTCAAGATGTAACAGGGAGCTCAAGATGTATTATTTAAGCCGCAGCCAGCTGTCAATAGGGTCTGCTCTTTACTGAGAAATAAATGCCAGGCAAAGGGAGTTTTGTGGCTTGAGCCAAGGGGCCGGGGAACTTGCTAATTGATGAATTCTGCTCCGAGCATCCGGCAAGAAGGAGAGCCCGCTCGCCTGCCACACAGGTCAAATGCAGGGCTCCGACACCCCCGGCGTTACCCTGGGGTAAGGATGCTTGCTCCTAACTCCGATTATACCCCAGCGCCTTCCCCGATGGGTTCCCTCTGCTGGGTAGGGACCTGTCACAGCCTCCCTGTGCGGGACAAGGTTTGCTGTGATACCAGTTCACGTGGACTCGATACCAGCACCTCCGTGTGATGGAAACAATAACGTGTGTGTGCGTTTGCCTTTGCAAAGAGCTCACCAAAATGATACTCCAGCTCTAGGAGCTAAGGGGTTAAAGTACCCCTTCCCTTGCTCACAAGCCGCCTCTTTGGACTCCTCTAAATTTTTCGGATGTATTTGAAGCATCAAATGGTGATAATTGTTGTATCAAAGGTGCACGTGGGGGAATAATTTGCCTTTCTGAAGTGCTGCGAGATCTCCAGATGAAACGCTCGGCTGCTGTGATTGGCACTAAAAAGAAGGAATTGCCAATTCTTGTTACAGAGTCGGCTCCCCAGGAAGGTTGAGACGTGTCTTGGTGCATGCGTTTTGGTAGCCAGAAACCCTGCCCCCCGCCCCTCCAGTGAGACCTCCTGGTTTTTAGGATGAGGCACAGGAGGTAAGTGAAGGCAGGCTCTGAACGGGTGATTTCCACGGAGATGGCAATTCTCACGCGAAGGCAGGAGCCAGCGTACAAGCCAGCTCCTGTTCCCAGCTGCTTTTGGAGAGTCGAACCCAAAACACCCAGATCAAGCAAAGTACCTGGGAGCAGCAGGGACTCCGAAATCCAAAAAACAAAGTCCAGGCTGGCATCCGCAGTCGGTGCTTACAGACTCGGAGCCCTTGGCTGAGCAGCACTGTGTACACAGCAACAAAATCCCTGCACTGCTGCGCTCCCCCTCTCCCCCTCTCATTTGTATCTCCTCCTGATCAAAGTTTCCTTATTTTTTTAATTCCCCGTTTAAAAGAAGTATTGTCTGCATGAGGCCTCGCCCTGCATTTATTTATATTTTCGCTCACAGTGGGATTTAAAAACAACAAACCAGCCCCTGAAATGGCAGCAGCTTCCCCATAACCTGAACCTCATTGAAATACTAATAACTAGGTTTTGATGCAGCTTTGCGGGTATTAATGCAAATGTTTTTCTGACTCTCCAGGTTTAATAGCAACAGCTTATACAACTCTAATTAGCATAACAAAATTCAGTGATGAGGAGTAAAATGCTTATCTTGTTTGATGTTCCCTGGTAATTAGCAAGAATAATGATTTATGCAGCGTTCCTGGTTCTCAGCTCACAAAAGATGGCAGAGAGCACTCTCAGCAGTTAACTCCGGTCCTGTGGGGAGGACGGAGCTGATGGATAATACGTGTGCCTGCGCGTGCCCCCAGACCCGGACGCGCTCGCGCGGTGCGTGCCTTGCCGTCCGCCCGCGCACGGACGCGGTCCCAGGGCTCGGGGAGGTTTCCCTGCGCAGGCTCGCGTGTGTTGGTCCATGCGGGGTTGGACGGTTAGGCGTTGTGGGGGCACGCGTGTGCTCTCACCGAGCCCTACACGGCTGCCCTGCCTTTTGGATAGGGATGGGCAGCAATCGTGCAGAGCCAGGGCACGGCGTTTGGTTTAGAGACTGGCTCTGTGTGTGTTTGAGATGCTAAGTTTTCCCTTCTGCATGCAACCGGGAAGGTTTCCTTCTCTTATTGCGAATATTGGAGACGGGGACCCCCCGAAGTAGGTCTGCTGCGGAGAGGGGAGGTTTCCACCCTGCTGTGCCCTCTCGGTGCCGGCATTCCCACGGCAGGAAGGCAAAGCCGCGGTCGCACAGCCTGCGTTGGCTCATTCTGGCAGCAGCGTGCAGCATTCATCCCAAAAGGAACCTTTTCTCCATGCCTTTGGCTAGATGTTTGACCCGGGGCTTTGTAAAACACAGCGACCCGACTTGTGCGCTCTGCTTTGGGCCAGGAGGAGTTAAAGGTCAAAAGAAGAGAGGCTGTTGCTGGCGTGGCAGACACTGGCATTTCCCAGGTTGCAGCCCTGTCTGTTTAGTCTCTGTTTGCAGACCCAGGGCTCTGTATCGCCTTCAGTATTTCTCCTCAGCTATGAACCCTTCTCCCTGGGTCCATGGGGAACGGCCCGGCCAAGAAGCCCCCTTCATTCCCCTTTTGCATAAGAGGGGAAGGATTAAAAGCCGCTGCTGCCTTCACTGCCGCGGTGCAGCCCCAGTGGTACCCGCAGCACTCCATCACCCGCCGCGATGGTCCGTGCCATGAACCTCTGGGGAATGCTCTCAGCGGTCCCTCTCCTTGCCCGTGCCATTAAATGTGTCATGAGTTATGGTCTTCCCGTCGGGCTGGGCACGTGAAGCCCTTGCATTAGGCACAGACTGTTATCTTTGTCTCCTGCTAGCTCCTGCCCGATCCCCCAGCACCATCCTCTCCTTACAAAAGCTTTCATTGTGTTAACAACCATAAAGTAAACCATCCAGGGCAGTAAATTTTGAACTAGTAAAAAGAAACCCTCCTTTTATGTGGTACGTAGTTGGCTTTATGGAGGGCAGTGCTGAAGGTACTTATTGAGATAAATGTTCCGGCTGAGTTTTTAAAAGGACTAAATAATGTTGGCCGTTTGTGGGTATGTAAGATAACAAAATTAGGAGAGAAGTTAAACTACCTGCTACTGAGCATCGGATGAATTTCCGTGGCAATCGGGAAGCAATCTCTGATGTGCACGCAGCTCCCCGGGCAGGGTCTTGGCCAGCACAGCAGAGAGGAGAGCCACTGTGTTTCCTAAGTACCAGGGCTCGGATGCAGCAGCAGACATGTCGATAGCCTGATCTAATACAGCAAATCCTTTGTCTCCTTGCTAAGAAAGCTAATTTTGCAAAGCAAAAGATTGAATGACGTATAATCTGTGAGTGCCTCTAGTCTGTGGCGCTCCTGGGAGAGAGAAATTGTCGTCTGAGGAATAGGACAGGTGCAACCAGGGCTGCTCAATTGTATTTCCTCCTTCCCTCCACCCTCCCAGGGCTTCTGAAATGGCTCCTACCACGAGACACCCCGAGACAAGATGCATTCATTCATATTAATAACATTTGAGTATTTGCATGGGTAAGGTGGCTCAGAGAGAGGCATTCATGATGAGAAGAATAATTTGGTCCAGCCAGTCTTTGCAAACCACTCTGGGGAAAAGCTTTCCCACCCTGAGCGCAGCGGGAAGCCTTCGCTGTGCTGTTGGCGTAGGAAAGCACCAGCCGATCTGACAAGCTGCGAATGCCAGGGTGGAGATGTCCCCTCCATCCGTCCCCTGCCCAGCGGCACCTCGCCGCTTCCCCGGGCTGCTGGCACCGGAGGCAGCGCGAGGGCCCCGCCGGCTGCTGGCGACGGCTGGGACTCTTCGGGAGATCTGGGGTCACACTTTTCCAAGCCACGCAAAAATGACGGGGTGGCAATCGTTCCCGCCGAGGTGGTTACCCGCTGAACCCAGGGCCGTGCTGCCCGGCGCTGGGGTGCTCCAGCCCCCGCCTCGCAGCCGGCTAGGGGCAAGGCTCCCTGCTCCCGGAGGTGGTGGCAAGGCACTGAGCTCCCATCTCCTCCCATAGCGTTTTCCAGCGTCTCCCACAGAGGAAATTCCTCCGGAGTGAGATCATGCGTCCTCTCCAAGGGAGGTCAGACCTGCTGGGGAGCCGGGAGCTGGCGATGGGGGAGAGATCCTGCCTGCAGCCTCTGAGCTCCCACTCACCCGGCTCCTGAAAGCTGTAATAGCGTCCCTGCTCTTTTTATAGGGACACTTATTTGTTAGCAAAGATTCAGCATGCAGAGGTGGCTTATCCTGTCTTAGTGGTTGGTTGCAGCAGGCAAGCATCGCTAGGTGCTTTGGTGGTTTTTCATGTTTGTGCCCCACTGAAGGATAACAGCATCCTGCGGTGAGCACAGCCCCTGTCCTTGCACCCAACCCCTGCTCAAGGAGAGGCATCGCAGAGATGCTTAGAGTAGCGTTCTAACCTGATGCAATGAGCCTTACGCTGGGTCTCACTACACAAATGCTTGTTTCGTGCAGGGGGTTTATTTGCTGTAGAAATATCTAAGTTTTGGTACAATGCCTTTAAGGTCTTGTTAGTGCAGAGTGTAACCCTGAGTTGCAGGGTTAATCGGAGAGCTCAGTACCCGCAGGAGAAGGACCCTGAGAGGCAGAGGGACAGAGCGCGGTGTGGCCAAACTGAACACGCATGCAAACGTGGGTAGATATGTGGCTGCATATTGAAAAAATTCCCCTTGCCATTGTGTGTCAGCCAGCAGGCAATGGCACATATACAGTTTGGTGCCACTTTCTGTGGGGTTTCCAGAGGGTCGCGTAATCTGCTGCAAAATACATTGTGAAACTTGTTGCTCCTCCAAATTTCAGCCAAGACACCCAAGCTTCCAGCAGCTGCAAGGCAGGGTTGCCATCTGGCTCATAGCATCCGTGTTCATGGGTTTCAGCAAGGCTGGAGGACTATGCCGGTTGTGGATGCAACTGTAAAAGGTTATGGCAAGCCACGTGGGCTTCAGAAGGTGTGTGGGGTGTGAGTTGGTGGCAAAGGTTGGACTGGGTTTTGATCTGAAATGCCTCACCCTGTGCCCAGAGCGCTCTCTCTCATGGCCTTTGGAAAAGATCTGTGTGCTTTAAATACAGCTCTCAAAAAAGTAAATGTCTAGTCTGTGGACTCAACTAAGCTTTTCTGCAGGCCGTCTCCGAGGCGGTCATCCTTGAATGGGATGAGATTTCTCTGCAGATGGCAGCTGGTCAACCAGCTACTGACTTCCTACTGCTAAACACTGCCAGGTAGCAGAGACGAGCCCCACTGGTGTGTATAGACCCACTGGTGGGACCTACCCGTGGCCAGAAGGTCCCAAAGGGGCTCCTCAAGGAGACTTCAGAGAGGGGATTTGCAGGTACCTGGGTTTCCAGCACGGCTGCGGCAGGGAGCCCAGCATCAGCTCCAGCACACGAGGTGACAGCCGGAGACAAGGTGGAGGGAGGAGAGCCCACAGCGGGTGCTGCTGTAAAACATTTCCATCCCTTTCTGCTTCGAAAGGCTTCCCAGAGCCTGCGTGCGCATGGATGAGAATGATATAAATGTAAAATTGGCCTTCTCAGGTTCTGAAGAGCGCAGTTTGCAGCTGGAGATGGATCACCAATCTTCCAGGGAATTGTGCTCTACAAGGTTAAGCATGTTTGCAGAAGAAATATGGATAATGCTCTTATCATGTATGACCTTTACTATATGTGTAACATTGTCAGTGACAAAAATGCCATTTTTTAAATGGTTTTCACACTATGGTATCTAGCCATTAATCATGATGTATGTGAGTGACTCTATATTGTTTCTCTGAAATTGCAGCATTAGATTACTTTCCGTCCTGGCTGCTCACATGAATTGTACCCCCTGTTACCATGAGCAAGGTTCCTATTTTCCATGCCTAATGTCATTCTGGCCCTACGTTTACCCAGAGGACTAGAGAGAAACTTCCAAGGCACAAAGACTGCAGCTCTCCTTCCTCAGCAGACAATTTTGTGCCTATGTGCGTATAAATGGTGCACTTACTTTAAGATGTCTCTCTAATCCAGGAGTTGATAAATGACTCTTTCAGATGCCTCTGCTGATGTTGCATTTTTAATATAGACAAACCGTAGCTTTGGCTCTAGTCTCTGTATCCCTGCTACTGCCATCTCCACTCTTCATGGGTTAATGTTTCATCTTGCCTGGTATAATTTGGGACTTTATACTTCCAAAGTGTATTTTGATTTACAGAAGGTAAAAAGCAGTTGGCAGTTTGGTGTTTACTCTTTTTGTGGGCTGCTTTTTTTTTTTTTAATGCAGTGAGCTTTTAGGCGTGAGTGCTGTTTCCTGCTATACATAACTAATTTTTATCTTCCCTGCCTGAAGAAAGATGCCACCCAAAAGGGATGTCAAACAAAGCCCCTTACGTCCTGCTTGAGCTGCGGTTTTGGGGTCACCGTGTGAGCTGAGGTCTAACTCCTCCCTACGGTGCAAGCTCTGACTATTCCTGCCTTTTCCCCGTTTATTGTTGGCATTAAAGCACCCACTCGAGAGCTGGGCTGGTTTTAGCAAAGTCACAGCTGTGGGCACCCCCTTCCCAGCCCTGTGCCCAGCCTCAGTGGGTGTGCGAGCAACGGAACCGGTGTGCACGCCCCGCGCCCGCCCTGCACGCACGCGCGGTGCAGGGCACTGCCGGCGGCTCCAGAGCCGCTGCCCGGGGCCGGTGCTTCTGCTGGCAGCTGGAAGATGGCATCGCGGGCCACGTAGACGCGGCTTTGGAGGTATCCTTTGTCTCTCAGTTAGAAAGGAGTTAGCATTATCCATGGTGTCACTATGGGCTTCTTGGGAGCTGACCTCCCTTTGCTGCTGGAGCGGGAGTGAATTTAATGAGTTGAAGGGAAGACTTTCTGATGGAAATAATGTGGACGTGCTCCATCCATGCAGAGCTGTGTGTACCCATGGGGGCAGAGGGATTCCCAGTGTTCCATGTCTCCGAATGTAACTCATTAAGGTCTAATCTTGCTCATTCTCATCAGCATCAAACAGGAGTGAGGCCACTGAGATCACTGAGCTCTGCAGCTGGAGTGGGGGAGCGGAGGATTTGTCTGTTGGGATGAAAATTATTTTAGAGTAACAAAAAAGGTCTGTGGTTTTCTAGCCCGTTGCTGACTTTGAGGAAGACCTCACTAGGCCTTTGACATCCTGAATGATCTTGGGTGAACCGCAGGTACCTTTGTCTCTGGGCTGGAGTCTCTCTCCCTTCCTCCTACTTTTGCGCAGAGCTCTTGGCTTCAGAAGCTTTCCGTCTCTTACTACCCGCGTATGTTACGCGCAGCACAGTAGGGACTGGTTTCCTTTACACCACTTCCCCGGGGCTCCATAATCTCTTTATTCTCCTTTCTTACACGACTCTTCAACATTGCAGAGAGGCAGCAGGTCCCCAGGCGCGGGGCGCTGGACCTTCCCCAGTGAGCAGTCTGTCCCCACCAGCTTGATCCCTCCCTCTCTCCCCCCAGACCCTCGCAGGCTTTGCTGCTGTCCCCAGAAATCCCTATTGCTTGTTGATAACTTTCTGGTACCGAACTGAGCGCTTGTGGCCATAGTAGCCAACTGGATTTATGGGCTGTGAGCTCTCACCTGCGTCTCAGGACGTGGACGGATCGGTTTGGGCACGGCTGAGTGCTGCACCCCCAGGGGGGAAATTGGGAAAGGTGACAGCCGGGCTCGGTCCGCAACACCCTGAGGGAGCCCCGTCCTCCGCAGCCCCCCAGCGCTGCCCTCCCCGTGCCTGAGCCCTGCTCGCCGGCCTCCCCCTGCAACTGCACGGAGCATCCTCGGATGAATGAATTATGGGGGGGGGGAGCAAATGCAAAACAAATTGCACATGCACAGGAGATCAGGCGTGTCTCTTGTCTCTTTGTCTCTATTTCGCCGTAAGCTTTTGTTTCAAACTCTTGCTTTTCTAATGAGTTTCTCCATGCCACGTGCACTGAACTTTGAGACCAACAATATTGCAAGAGTTTCCCATTTGTTGGTACCGTCTAAAGAATTAATGTGCCTTTCTGTCTGCCTGCCTCAAACCCGTCTTAGACTAATCCCAGGCCTTATTTTCTCAATTTACTCTGACTTGCTCTTTCTCTTCCCTCATTGCTTTACCTTAATAATAAGCCCTGGAGAACGGTTTGGGATCTTGACGTGCATACCCAGTCCGGCTGTGTACGGGTGCAAAGGGCGTTTTGGGGGGATGGACCTCCTCCCTGCCTCCCTTCTGTGGAAGGGTTGATGTTGGAGGCATCACTCCATGTTCCACACCACGCGATGAGTCAAACTCTGCTAAGTAACTAAATAAAGATGTAATTTTAATGATGATTAAATTGAAGCACCTCATTAATTTCATGTGAGAGGTGGGGAAGTACACGGCAGCTCTTTCCCTAAATTCATTGTTTGTCTGGCCGCGAGACGTCCCCTCTCAACGTCTGGTTGAGTCTAATTTAAGTATGTAAATTTAATGGTTCAGTAAGTAAAATTGCCTTTATTGTTTGGAATGGTTTGCACAGTAATTTACGAGCTAGCAAGGCTCATTTGATAGGAGTGTATGATGGAGTAGGTGACTACAGTGAAGGACATGTTTATCTTAAGGATACAGGGGAAGAACGCAGATAGGTAGCATCCGTAATCAGAGACCTTGGGATAACAGCGCTGCCGGGAGACTCAGCCATGACCCGGGACAAAGGAGCCCTGCGAGCTCGGTCCTCGGGCACACGGCGGCATGGCATGGGGCGGCATCGCTCGCCCGACGTGGGTGCTGTCACTGGAGATCACACCAGCAGCGAGAGGTGCCAGTGCACCGGCCCATCTGGGGCAGCCACTCTGCGTGGGAGCAGCGTCACCCCGATGCTCCAGAGAGAGATTTTTTATCATCAAAACAAAGCGCAAGAGACCTCGCAGACCGCACGAGGGGCAAGGAAATGTTTTCAGCTGCGTTCAGGTCTTTTTTCCCCCCTGGGGCTGCTTGGGAAGCCTTTTGCCGGGATGCATGGTGGGCTCGGGCAGGCCATGTTAGCAAATGAGAGGGTCGCTCTGCATTTGGGGTTGGTTTTCCCCAGCAGCGCGCGGAGCTCAGGTCTCACCTGAGGCTGGATCCGTGGTGAAGCCAGGCTGAGATGTGGGGGGTCCCAGTGACCTCCCGTAGCCATCCTGCCACTGCCGTGCGTCGCTGGCCCTCTCCAAGGCTCCTTCATGCTGTAACCAGCTTGTTGCTATAGCGTTTCGTATTTAAAACGGCTTGTGCTGAGGAGCTTGAAGTGCTTTTCAACTTTAATTAAGCCTCACTACACGCTTGCGTTCTGTATCACTCTCACCTTGTGGAGGTAGGGACGGGAGGTCAGGGCTCTGCCCAGGGGCACCCAGCTGGGCAGTGACGGGGCTGGGCAGAGGTCCAGGACACCCACCCCTCCCGCCCTCCGACAGCATCCTCCCTATCAGACACCGCTTCCCGAAGCTGTCCTTCGAACAGACAAACTAAGGCAGCAAACTCTAGTTTGCTTGACTATAGTCTGGCTTCCAGAAAATCTATGTAAGGTATGTTGCAGTCACAGAAAAGTAAAAAGAAAATGGAAGTGTTACAACGAGCATCTTCTCTTTACAAGGAAATGTGGTGATACAGGGACAGGTAGGAACGCCTAATCCTTAGATAGGACAGGGACTTAGCGTTTAATTGAGGAGGGCCCTATGTCATCATTATCGATATAACCCAGAAAAACTCTCCACAAATTTTTTGTTTCAATTTTGCCCATCTGCCCCGCTTTCGCAGCCTCCCTGGGTCAGGCTGGACAAACGTGTGTGCGCCAGACCCTGCCGAGGGTTCCCTCCTCCGGCAGCGCGGGTGCAGGGCAGGAGCGGGCACCCGGAGCAGAGCTTGCCGGGCACCGAAGCCCCAGGGCAGACACGGGGCTTTGCTCACGGCTGTGTCCCACTGACGGCTGCTGCGCCTGGGGGAAACTCACGGCATCGCTCCTGGTTTTGCAGCCCGCAGTGGTGTCCCTTCCCCGCGGCAGGGACATACAGCAGCTCTGGCAGCATTTGCTGCAGCTTCTGGTTGCTACAGGCGGTGGGAGCAGGGCCATGGTTTCAACTCAGTGTACAAGATGTACAAGGAGTATTTATGGTCCTGCTTTTATCCCAAGGGTGAGAAGCAAGAGGGCAAACACCACCTTGACGTGCTTTGGCCCTTCGAGTACCTTGTGGGTGGCCCAGACTACAAGAAGGTCACTACCAGGAAAGCTTTCCAGATGGGAGACATCCTGGCTGCTCTGCCTGTGCCCTGTCTACCTGTGCTCGGGCACGGCTTCTGGAGCTGCCAAGATGTATTTAACCCTGTGGCTGCTGCATTGCAACGAGAGACCGTTAGCAAGCCGAGCAGCCGTTGCATCCCTCTGTGCTGAGAGTGGAGGCATTTATTTTGCTAAGTAGACAGTGTGTAGTCAAGAGTGTGATGAGAAAGGAGGGAGGGCTGGGCGAAGTGGAAAAAAGGGATAATTAAAAAAATGAAAGGAAATCATCCCAATTGCATGGACTGTTTTCAGGGGTTGTATTCCTCAGGCTGTGTTTGAGATCTCAGGGTGTTCCCTGCAGTGCGTCCTGCTGCTGGGTTGGGTGAGGGAAGGATGGGGCAGCTTCAGCCAAAGAGATGGGAAACTCCTTTTCTCCCGCTCTCTCTTCCCACGTTTGGTTGGTGGGCAGGACCCGCTGACTGCCATGGTGATCTAAAAGGAAACAATGGACCTTTTTTCGTGGTGGTCTTCCATTGAGGTCAGATGGTGCTCTGCTCTCAGAGACTTTAAAAACTGAGTTTTGGGGGTTGGTGCTTTCCCATTCTCCTTCACCTAATGACCATCCACCAAAAACCCTGGAGCCAGTCAGTTTGAGCTGTGCTGCTGCGAGGATTTTCCTCTGCTGATACGAATATCAAGCTAAACCGCAATACTTGTTTATTGCTGTGGTTTCCCCTCATTTGATTTGCTTCTGAGCCTCAAGTATGAGAAAGCACGCACCTGGGTTTTAAATGGCTGTTCGTTCTTTGCAGTTATTTCTTGGGTTGCTTTCTGAGGTCTTGCAGACCCCAGCTGGGAGAAGCTGCTTCAGGCAGGGACACTGCCTGCTCCTGCCTTATGGGAAAGAGCTTTTAATGCAGTGGAAATACAGGGGAAAGGGTAATATCGGTGTGGGGAAAGTAACGTGTCCACTTCGCAGTATTAGGGACAGAAATATGCAACTAACACAGAAATTAGCCAAGTTTATTCCTAACTGACTTAAAAACTGTTCCTGCACTCAGTGATGAGCAAAGAGAGACCGTATCCTCCTCTGCCTGGGTGTTGGGGAAACCCCAGCTGGGGCCACCAGCACCCGCTGCCGGGATATCCCGAAGGGGCCGGAGGGATTTGATGCTCCTGCTCAATTTTTTTTTTGCACCAGCGTTGCATTTCTGCTGACAGCGGGGCTCCCCGCCAGGCAGTCGTGCAGATGTGCAGCCTTTTGTCTCCAGCACTGGCTGCAGCGAGGGGCAACTGCCGGCTCCTCCGCCTGCAACGCCCCGAGCGCCGGCGACGGGCGGCAGCTCCTGCCTGAGCGGGACCCTCAGAAGGACGAAGACAAAGTGCAGGCACTGAGGACTGCATACAGAGCCGCTACCGAGGGCCTGGAGACCAATTAGACTATATTAATTACTTTTTGAGCTAGCCTGCAGCTTTTTGAAATTCCAGCATCATCCCCACCACGAACACCTTTTAGATCCTTCAAAGGGGCAGAGCTGCCGCGTACCCCGGGCAGGCTGAAATCTCTCGAGTTGCCCAGGCTCAATTATGTCTTTCAACACAGCTTGTCACCTCTAATCCTAAGGCCCAAATGTGAGGGCACTGACCTTTTCAAGTCTTGGAAAGGTTGCTCAAATGAGGATGACAACCCAAAAGGAAAAAAAAAAAGGAAAAGAAGAAAGGGGAACAGGAAACTCCATGTGACATGGAGATAATTTCTCGTGTCCATGAAGGGTTTTACTCTGCTTTCACTTACATAATTTATCAATTTAGAGATTAGTAAAATTGTACAGTCTGCAAGGAGAGGCAAATTGGTGCATTGCAAAGCTTTACAAAAGACCTGTCCTCACCCTGATAGGAGCAAGAATGAACTGCCACCCCCGGACAAAGCTTTTTAGTGCTAAAAAATGATAATGTCAGTGTTGGCTTTGCCTCAAATTTATATTTTATGCAATGAAATGAGGGAGATGTCTGCCAAAGTCTTGAAATGGTGGTAAATATTTTCAGGTTCTTTGTTTTAAATTCATTGGAAGGGGAGGTTATGGATGCAGTGGGGGTTAATCTTTTGTGGGTGGGGGTTGTTGTTATTTATATTATGGTATAAGGGTGCTGAAAGGGCTGGTAGTTTGGTTGGTTTTGATGGAGAAGATATAAAAATTTAATGATGGAAAACAGATATGCAAAGCAACAACAAATTATCTGCCTGAGTTGCGCTGCTTTTTCCTGGGCAAAACACAAATAAAGAAAGCGCATAAATGATAATGAACTAAAATGTCAATAATTGAAGATCTGAGTCACATGGGTGAGGAAACTTTTGTACTAATTACCCAAGTTTCAATCTTGCAGTGTCTCTTTCAGGAACAGAGCAGCTTTAGCTATTTGAATCATTTCCTGATCATGCAAACATCCATTGAAATAAATTCATTTTTCTTCCGTGCTTTTCAGCTCTTTTCCATAGCCCTGGGATGTGACTGTCTTTATATTAATAGGAACTGCTGCCTGACAACCATTAAATGTGCATTTAAGCCTTTTGCATACCCTGAACATGCTATAGCTGTTCCATGTCATGACTGCTGACGAGCGGGGTCAGGCCCTTTCCTCAGTAGATATTGCTGAGCCTATTAGGCTCTAACGGGGTTAGAACAATTGATATTTACAGCCCTGCCGCGGCCAGCCAGATTTCTGCAGCCGGCGCAAGGGCTGGCAGCACAAGGGGTCCCATATCAGGCCGAGCCGCTGGCTGAGGAAGGTAGAAAGGGTGTTTATCTCCGTTCCCAAAGGGAGACGAGATGAGGGGGAGGAGGTTGGTGGCTGGCTGGGATGATTTAGGCTGATTTACTGACAGCACCAACTCGTTAGACAAAGTCTTTTGGAAATGCTATGGCTTGTCAGGCTGGAGTTGCGAAGGCAGGGCTCTGCTCGCCGTTTCTCCCCGGGATGCCCAACGCGCCCTTTGCCCGGTCTCTGGGCTCTGCTCCGGCCCCATCCGAAAGGCGCAGCGCTGGCACCTGCTTGTGCATCGCGCACGGGGATCCGCGGGCGACACGTGCCGGGCGAATGCCCGGCAGGGATCTCCGCTTGCTGAACACAGCCCGCGCTCTGCCTAATCGAGGGGTTTGGTGGTGGTGCGACTATAACACAACCCGTGAGTTCTGGACGATGAATGCTTTTGGGTGAGGCACAGAAAAAGGTCAGAAACTCGGCGTACACAGGAATGGTGCAACTAGAGCCTGGCTAAAGCCGGTGGTTTGGAGTTGTCGCGCTGTGCTGCTCATGCCGCGCAGATGATTCCCCAGGGGTGGAATCTCCAGGGCTCCCCAGAAGCTGGAGCTTTGCACGTCCAGGTGCCACGGCAAAGACCTGGGGTGACACTTGGGAAGGTGATTAGTTGGAAGTCCATTACTTGAATTCATGGGTTTTTTTTCTTTGGCTTCAGACAGATGTGGAAACCAGAGCAGACCCTGACCTGGTTAAGTAAGAGAAAATGTAAAAATAACCCACAAGTGTGAGGAGGGAAAGCGCAGGAGAAGTGGACCCGTGTGACAGTTCCCGGAGCTGTCCCGGCTCCAGCAGAGATGCTCCCGCTCCTCGGTTGGACCACTCTTATGGGGTGATTATTTCAGCCTACAGAAGCCTGTTATTGCAATCAAACACTCAGAAAGAGTGGAAAACAGAAGGGAACAGAGTGAATAGAGAGGTGAAGGAGCCTGGCCACGGCGAGTATTAGGAAATTATCTTCTGCTCTGAAGTGGTTTTGGGCCCAGAAGACAAGACAGAGAGGGGAGATGATAGACTTTGCTTGGAGCTGTGACTTTGGAGGACAAGAGGGACAGCTCTGCCAAACAGGGTCCAGACAGGTTTTTGGATTTCGGCGTTAGGATGAGACTCGCTGGAGCACCTGCTTGGGACACTTCTGGTCCATGCCTCACATCTGCTGCTTTTCCCATTTGTAGAGACGACTTAGGGAAAAGGATGAGGAGAATGAAGAGAGGCCTGGTATTTCCTTTCACCTAGGGATGTCACAGGGCTTTGCAGAGGCGGGCAAGTCCTGTCTGATAAAGAGAGAGCTTGCGAACAGAGCGGGTTAAGTGACCAGCAAAGTGAGGCATTTGTGTGCTTAGGAAAGAGAAAGCAGAGCTCCTGAGCCCCAGGCTTTCTGATCCATGCTTCTAAACAACAAAAAAATATAGAAGAAAACTGAATAAAACTCATTCTTTCAGCTAACTGCAGGTGACCACTTTCCCAAGGTAGTTGTTCTCCTCTTTATTCCACTCGCTTTAGCATTCACGGTGCACAAGCAGCCCCCTCGCTCCCTCCCAGCAGGATATAAATGTCAGTCAAGACAAGGAAAGTCCGAATCCCCCATGTCACAGCGTGACAAGGAGGCCTGGATGGTGGTTAAGTGAAGAGAGTAAAGGCTGATTTTGGCACCCTCCGTGTTAAAAAGACTTTGAACGGGCAAGTAGGTGTCAGTGCAAGGTGACTGAACAACAACCCCGGGCACCCTTAGGGTGCACTTGCTGCTACAGCAAGAGCTGTTTGTGTGCAGATCGCCTGCTGGAAGTGCCAGGCATCCGGCGGAGTGCCTGGTGTTGCTGCCACTTTTTCTTTTTTCCCTTTTATTTTTAAAAAACAGATGTGTTTTGGAGTCATGGGTAAGGTGGAGATGGGAAATTGCATTAAGAAAAAACACCCAAACCGTGCAAGAAGCTGCCCGAGGCAGACGGACGTGCTGCGGCTCGTGGCCCAAATGCCGCTGGCGATGCCGCAGGGATGGGGCTGGGCTGGGTTTGTGCCACCCCAGGGTTCCCTGCAGTGGGGAGCCCCGATTTCAGCCTCCCCCTCCTTCCAGCCGCCCGTCGCCGTTTTGGCTGGCGGTGCAGCACCGTGCCACATCCCTGTGCCCGGTGCCAGCCGGGCTGGTGGCAATGGCTGAGGCGACCCCCCCGGCAGCAGGGTTGGATGTACGGCCCCCGGGCACCCACAACCCGTTTGCAGCCCCTTCCCCAGCCAGGGCACCCGCCGTGGGCAGCGCTGCCCGCCCCGAGCTGCCAGCGCCGGCTGCTTTTGTCTCGCTGGCCGCGCGCGGGGACGACTCGCTTTAATTAATATTAACACTGCGTCAGCGGCTCCTTCCCCACCGTTTTAGCAGAGGACTTCTCCTTCAGCATTCATCCGCCCTGCGTCCACCAAGGAGGTGAGGATCAATAGGGGAAATGCGGGCACAGCTCGCCTGCCACCTTTTATTTATTCCTCCCTCTTATTTATTTCTTAGTTAATCTGATTTATATTTTTCCAGCAGCTTTCATCTACCGCAGGGCAGTCTGGTCTGTCTGGGGGGGGGTGTCAGTCAGCCGGTTGGCCATGCGGATGGGCTCTGTCTGGCAAAATTGCCTGCGAAACAGTGCAGTCCTCCATCCGGCAGTCCATGTCTGCCACGGAATATTGTCATCCCGATGCCGTTTGCTGGGACGGCGCTGCCGGGCACCCCCCACCCTGCCCGCCATTGCGCAGCCCTCCGCCGCGCGCTCCCCCCCGCCGCACGCCTCCTCTGCTCGCAGCATCTCTCCCCTCCGCATCCGCTATAATTGACATTTTCCATCTGACAGGTTCTGTTTTCCCTTCCCGCAGTTGCTAAGGAAACCGGAGAGAGGGCCCGGGAGCCATTAGCTGCCGTCATCGCCTGCCCGTCCGCAGAAATGTCACTTCTGCTAACGAACACCGGAGGAAAAAAAAAAAAAAAAAAAAAAAGTTAAAACCCGAACAAAACGCAGTGCCAAGCTGCTGTCGTGTTAAAGAAAGGGGGATGGTGTAAGGGCCCCCCCGTCTCACCTCCCCGTGCACCCCCAGCCCGATGCAGTGGCGGGGCTCAGCATCCTTTGCATCGGGGCGAGGGGTCATCCCGGCCGGGCACTGGTGCCTACGGGCTGTCCCCAGCCGTGGGGAAGGGCAGAGAGGTGCCCGTGGGGGTTTCTGGACCCCCAAATGGAGGTGTCGAAGCCCCAGCTGCCCTCCTCAGTGCATAGCCCCCGGGGCCGGGGCTGCAGGTACCCAAACAGCCTCCCCCGGGCTGCTCGCTGCCTCGCTCCTGCTGCCCTGCTCTGAATTTAAGTTCTCTTGAAGCGCTTTGTTATTAAAAAGTAGACGGTGGCCCTTAGCCGCTCCCCCACCCGGCGGTGGGAGGGGAGACGGTCTGTGGCAGCCCTTACAACTCCCTGTCGAATTAAGTTTACAAAAAGCAAACATCGTTCACCAAAGCGCTGTGGGTCTGCGTCGTGCTACGCGCAGGTTGCTGTGTCGTGTGGAAGTTAAGGCTTCGCTGCCGTCTTTATAAATCCCTGCTGTGTTCCTTCCGCTTCTGTTCAGAAACTTTTATTCCCCGTCATAGCTTCTTCATTCCCTTCCCCTCTTATTTAGAGAAATGCCAATATTCTAGTAATTGGAAAATGAGATACAACGTGATCCAGCGGCTCGTTGGAAATCCCACATGCAATCTGTGGTGGTGGTGGGGAGAAAGCTAAAATTTCCTGCATCCCATTTTGGAACATTTTCCACGCTACTGTAATTCTTCACTCCTTCATCCAGATATCAAACTGAAGGAGACGCGGGCTCCTCAGAGACCCTGCCAGCTCCACCCCCCCCCCAGGTTGTCCTCTACAGCCTGCTCCAAATGCAGACAGAAATCCTCCTCTGTTCTATCAAGTCTGTGTGGCCAATGCGATTACTGTAGATTCCATGAAAGTTTATTTCTTTTGCTCGTGGAAGTGTTCACGTGCAGCAAAATCCTCAGGGACTTTTGCTTTATTATTTGACATAACTCAGTGCACACTCACAAAATAACGTTTTCAAACATTTGTCACAATCAGGTCTGGTTTTGGTGAGACTGTGCCACACTACCTCTGGGACCAAGAACGCTATCTTTGCCAAATCTTGAGTTTTAGGAAAATCTTGAACTACTTGGAGGTTCAGATGACCTCTGAGAAGTTTGAAGTTCTGGTCTCTGGCAAGTTAGTGTTTGACTTTTGTGCCAGGTTTTGTCCTTTCCTACTGGTGCTCCTTTGTGGAGCAGAGAAACGCAGCCTCAGAGAGCAGAAGGCACCGGACCCATCCTCCCCTTCTGAAGGCCTGTCAGCAACGCCAGGTAAAGGGTTTCAGCCCTGCCTTTCCCTTCACAAATCAAATACCAAACCACAAGCCAGAGCTTTTCACGGGGTTTCTTGTGCCGTAGCTTTGCCCGCTTCGAGCAGCCAGCTGCGGGTGAATTTGGCAGGCTGGTGGCTGAAGGCAGCGGGTGGCTGGGTGCCGAGGGGGGTGGTGAGTGCCGTGCCCTCTGCATCCCGAGAAGCAGCCCGACTCGGTGCCACAAGCATCGTCTCCGTTACCCAAACCAGGGTTCCAGCTTCTCCCACGCGCTTGGGTGCTGCTCGCCGCAGAGGCGCGAGACGCAAAAGACTCCCTCAGCTTCTTTAGGACGGGCAGAGGAGGCCAGCAAAGCTGTGTGGCGTTGGAGGGGACGGGAAGGTGCGTGGCGGGGTTTTCTCCGTGTTTTGCCACCACGAGACACCTCCTTCCCCCAAGCGCCTTGTGTTAGCAGGGACGACGCATCCCCCCGTCCAGCCCCGTGCTGGTCTGGGACTGCGGAGCCCCCAGCACTACGGGTACGCTGTCACTGCCTTCCCGCAGCTACCGCCGGGGAGCGTTTCCCTGGATTTAGAGCAAGAAATGGCCACGTAAAAGGAAATCAAACACTTCCCTGAGCGAGCGAGGCAGGTCCCGGGCGGCTCAGGGCCGGCGGGACGACGTGCAGGAGGAAGAGGAGGGACGCGCTGTGCCGTGCTCGGTCCACCCGGCTGGCGAAAGGGGAGCGGGACCCCGGAGACCCGTTGACTGGTGGTTTGGCTGTTTGGGCTTCTGATTTTATTTGTTTTTTCTTTGCGGAGAGTGAGCAAGCCCCAAGGAGAGACCTGATGTATAGAGCTTTATTTCTGTCTCCTGCCTGCTTTATGGCATTCTTCCTTACCTCTGTGGGTAAATGTTGGCTCTTTAGTGGCAATGACTGCATCTGTTATGCAAGGCTGAGGAAGTGGTGAAATAACAGCATGAGAAATGTGCTCGAATGAGTATTCAAATGCGAACATAACGAGTGCAGTCAGTGTAGCACCGAGTCCTGAGGGACCTGGGAGCTTCGGTTCGACTTTTATTTCTTTAAAAAGAAAGCCTTAACCCTCCCACCCCCTGGGTATTATTTTCAAATTAATTACTCTCATTACATTAATTGTGTGAGTGCCTGTTCCATTTTCCCCCCCTTTCAGCGGGTTAGGCTAGAACAGGACTGCTAAAAATATAAAACCTAGGAATCACACAGCAACAATTAATCCAGAAAAAGGAATGCTATTGCTGCACACACTGTCCTTGTTTAACAGATAATAAATAACAATTAATAAATGATCCTGTGCTGGAGCACTCCCACCCCCCAGATGTAATGCTGATAAATTTCTCCCTCGCTTGGGGGTTAGGGAACGCCGGCTGTTTAAAGGCAAACTACAAATCTAAAATGAAAATTGAGTTCTGCCTTGTCATATGGCTCAAATGCCCTCCCGTCTAGGCTGGGGTGGGCATTCACCGCAGCTGTGATGTATGTTTTAATTTACCTAGTATATGTTATTAGATTATAAGCCCCTTAGGGCAGGGATCTCATGTTTTATACCTCTAAAGCACTGCACACACCTATTGAACTATATAAATACCTTTTACAAAATGAATTTGTCCTCCTGCTGTGAAATCCTGCCGTGCCTCCTGGTTTGCATAAATATCCTAGGACATATCAGTCTGCGGCGATTTTGACACGGGGGCTCCTGTGGAAATTCTGGTGGTGCCGATGTCCCAAACGCCGTGACAGATCTGACTGTGCCAGAGAGGGGAGAAAGGGCCAATAGATTTTAAATGGTTTTGTTGTTTTTTGGGTTTTTTTGGTTTTTTTTATTTCAAAAACTGTAGTTTTTCTAGTATGTTTTATGGGGGAGATGCTGGAAGCCTGGTAAACTGGAACATTCAGTGAGTATTTCATGTCTTGGCTCCATTTCCACTCCAGTGCTGCGTTTCCCAGGGCAGCCCGGGGGCAGGCTGGGTTCTCCTCCCACCCGAGTTCTCTCTGGCTTTACCCTTGCTCTGAAATGTCACCAGCAATGGGCGACCTAACCCTCTGGA
The DNA here is from genome assembly GCA_030449065.1 of Oceanodroma leucorhoa. Classification (NCBI taxonomy): domain Eukaryota; kingdom Metazoa; phylum Chordata; class Aves; order Procellariiformes; genus Oceanodroma; species Oceanodroma leucorhoa. Next base: position 4,328,702 of record JASVER010000061.1, read on the forward strand.
TTTTCACTTCTCCTGTGTTTTCATTTTTTTAATCCAACCCTGCTAAGTTTCTGGTTTAATACCAAAGCATCCCTCTCCCCGCTGCGGTAGTGCAGCATCTTTTCATTGGGGTTCTTCAAAGCACCGAAGGGGTTGACGTGCCAGGGCTCAGTGAAACACGGTGGAGGTGGGCTCACCTTCAGTGATGTCTGCCTGAATTCTGGGAGCAGTAGATGAGGGTGCAGGCTGCTGCCTATCCGTATAGGTGGTTGTGTGGTCTGGACTCACCTACCCTGACTCAGTCCCCAAGCGCTCCATCAATAAACCGCTCTGCCAAACTCACAGCTTCTGCTGAAGTTACAGGATATCTTAATGAAAAATATCCACACTGCAAACACTTGAGAATCAACTGTATCTCGTAAGTTGATTTTACTTAAGCTTTTGGGTTTTTACATTAACATGCATCTCTCTTCTAGTCTAAGCTATTGAACTTTTTTTTTTAATCCATTTGTATTGAATTATTAAGAGGAATGGGCAGATAGATTCATGTCTCTAAACTTTCTTCTCTGGTCACTGCCAAATGCAGGCTTTGTGTCCCTAGTGTAGAAGTGCTAACTCAAAAAAGTTCATTAGTTTGTTCTCATTAAGTCAAAATATATATTATTAAAGCAGAGAAATCTGGAGTTAATCCCTGACTTGAGTAGAGGTGCTTGCTATTTACACTGTTTTAAATGTCGTAAAACTTACCAAGTGCTCACACCTCCGTGCTCCCAGTAAAACAGCATTACAAGAAATGACTGATTGCCTGAACTATTCAAAGAATACGTAGAATTTCCTACTGTGTGAGAAAGGCAGAACAAAAGGTGAGCCAAGAGCTAAATGGGATTAGGCAGTAAAATATTTTTGCTTGCCCTGCTTCTGCAAATATGGCTCACGTGGCTATGATATTCTGGGAGGACTGACCTTCCTAGTGCAAAATTCGAGCCTGCTTTCCATGGGTTGATCTCAGAGAAAGATAACTTCAGGGCTGCCAGTAGCACGGAGGTTGAGCACAACTCTGCTCATCTCCAGGTCTCAGCAGAAAGCTTCAGCGCTGTCTCCGAAATGCTTCTCCAGGCGCATCCTCAAATCTTGGGGAGCCTCTGTGTTAGAGGCGAGACCTCCGGTCAGTAAGCTCCTGCAGTCCAATCGCGTAATTAAATAGTCCTTAGGATGTTTTGAGAGGATTTTCACAGTAGTGTTTATTATCTAAACTCTAGGCTGCTCTTAATGTCCCGGCTGCTGTCCGAAAGGGAGCAAGGGGGGGAGCAGCACCTTGTTCTTTGCATCAGCCCAGACTTCGGTAAGAAGCTGAGTTGTCTGGAGCTCACAGCAGAGCGGGCGAGATGAAAACCTGGCAGGTGACACCACCATCCTGTAGGAAATCAGTCACCGGGGCCGTTCCCTACTTTCCTACCACTTCTGCACTGGGAGGATGGACCGGGGTGCACGCCAGGCCAGCGTACAAAGTCATGAGAGCAAACCAGTGTGCGGGTTTATACGGCTGACTCGTGACATCAGTGCGCTTGCTAATCAGCTGGTGTGAGATCAGCATCCCTGTTGCTATCGCTGAATAAAAAGTGTTTCCTTCATTGCTCGCGGAGGACGCGGCTGAGCAGAGCTCTGCACGATGTCCCACAGCTGCTCCTTTCGGTTCGGTCCCGCGTGGATCGCGCTGCTCCAGCTGGCCACGTGCCTCCGGACAGCACAGCGCGTGTGCCGTGGGGTGGCACCGGAGCCGTCTCGCCAAGGGCAGGTCCCGGTGGGGACGCTGGGTGGGGGACAGCAGGCTGGGCCAGTTCCGTGAGGTGGCCCCAGCCACGTCACGGCTTGGCCGTTTGCGTTGCATGAACCGGGTGGAAAGTGATTAATTAGTTTTCACTTGGCTCAAGCTCACTGCTCGATCTGTGTGTGCCTTGGAAAGCTGTGGACAGACCTGGCCCAAAACCAGGGAGCCTGGAGACAAATTGGGAAGATGGAGTAACACAAAACAAAACGTGATCCAGTAAAACAAAGGAACAATGTTTCCCAACTTCAGATTTTTAGAAAGGTTCATTTGGGATTTGGTTTGGCTGGGAGCGATGGCGAACCAGCCCCTCTCCAGCTTCAGGCCATGGGCAGATGTCCTCTCCTGGGTCCAGCTGTCCCCGCGGGGGCTGTAGCACTGCAGCTGTTGGGGGTTCCCATGCATGCGGCTCTGGTGGTGCGAAAAGTCTTTGGAGGGTGCGTTTCTGGCCCGGCGATTCCCCAAAAGCCACCCGTAGGGGTGCCGCCCTCCCCAGCTCGCTCCCGTCTCCAGCACGCTGCGGCAGGACCAGCAGCGCTGCCACGTGTGTGACCGTTTCCAGATGATTTTGCACGTGTTGGCAGTTGCCTGGAGAGAGCTTTTTCTCCTGTTTTCTGGGCAGGTGTTTTGCTTCGTTCACGTGTGTCTCGGCTGCTTCCCCCAGGAAGGAAACATCAGGCGGGTTTTATGCCTCAAACAAGTTGGGGCATGAGCCAGGGCTGGGGCAGAGGCCCCTTAGGCAGTGGGGTGGTCCCCCGAGTCATTGGCCACCACACAGGACAGACGCTTTGCGCAGCATCAGCGCCTGGGCTTCGCCAAGGGTCTGCTAAGACCTCCACGGTGTCCAAAGCGAGGAAGGTGCAAGTCCCTGTGTCACTGGGCTGAGGCCAGAGGGAGCTGCGGTTGCTGACCACCCCCAGTCTTTGTGCAGCCCCCTGGCCGCCCCCAAGCCTGCCCCTGCTCACTGTCCAGGTCCCGGGGCCCTCCCTGGTCCTCTCCAATGCCACACCATCTCCTGGGTCTTTCTGGAGTTTGCTGTGGGAGAAGGGGGGATGTCCACCCAGATCCCTCAGGAGAGCAGTTTCCCATTAGCAGGTTGACCCTTTGCCATCAAATGTCTATTTGGGGCAGCATTTGGAGCTGGTAGCACCAGCGCAGGGAGGTGGCACTGAGGAAGCACTCCCTCCTGGCACGCACGCATGCTGGCCAGCCATTTACCTGGAGCATCCCTGGCCACCAACGTGGGCTCCAGGTGTCTCACAAACTAGATCCCATGTGAGGTCCCTTCTGTAAGCAGTGTGGACCTGGCAGCCATCGGCTTCATCTAGACTGTGTCTAAGCTGCTTCCTGCCTGCAGAGCGGGGTCCAGTGCTGCCGGGATGGGCAACTTAATCACAGGTGCCCCGAGCTACCTTCATTCTCCATGGACTGGACATGAGGACTTCACTGAAAGGGTAGTCAGGCATTGGAACAGGCTGCCCAGGGAAGTGGTGGAGTCACCATCACTGGAGGCGTTCAAAAAACGTGTGGATGTGGTGCTTCGGGACATGGTTTAGTGGGCATGGGTGCTGGGTTGGTGGTTGGACTCGATGATCTTAGAGGTCTTTTCCAACCTTAATGATTCTATGATTCTATGAGACTGCGGCTTTGCTCTGTCCCCTTGAAGGGTTCCTCTCGCTGCCTCCCACCTCCTCTGCAGGTGCGTTGGAGGTCAGACCTTCATTTTACGGAGCGGGAAAGGACCGAAATTCAGCTATTTCACACAGTGAGGAAGTCATGGGAAGGGGAGGTTGTGTTCCCGTCCTCCAAGCACCGTCCAGCCCCTCTGGGTCTGCAGCAAAGTGCACGGCAAAGGTTCCTGCTGCCTGCAGGACCGGCAGGGCTGGCACGTGGGGACCAGGGCCACCTCGCTCCCTTCACGGCACAGATTTGGGGTCAAGCTGGTGGCCGGGGTCTGTAGGGGCAGACCATCAGTATAACCGCACCCACATGGTAACTGCAAACCAGGGTGCTGGTTTTCTGCCTGCACGGACACGCGCAGCCGCCGCAGCGGGAGCTGTTCCCGGGGATGCCGGGGCTGGCTGCGGTGCTTCGGGCACGCCGGTGCGCTGCGACTCCTCGTCCCGGGAAGGGAGGCAGACCCGCTGGTTTCATGGCTGGCCGTCGGCTCTGTGCCTTGCTCTCTGTTCTTTGCACGGCTTTGACGCCACGCTGAGGCTGGTCTTAAGGGAGATGTCTGTTAGCTCGCAGGGCGAGCTGGGATGGAGGCTGCGGATTTGTGTGCTGCTTCCTTGCTTTGCAAGAGGAGAAGCTGGGGAAGCGCAGGCGCCTAAGCCTCTGTGCAGCTCTCGCGCCCTTTGTGCTTGCCTGCAAAGATTTGGGGAGGATCCCCAAAGGCAGGAAGGTCTTTTTTTCTGGGGAGTTGCCGTGTAATTCAATGGCACGGGTGTTGAGCGTGGGATTTTAACGTCGCTGAGCATCAGCGTCCACCGTGGCATTGTTCCCGCAGCCCCGGCTGTGCGCTCACAAGCCTGCTGCAGGCTGTACTAAAAATAGGATGCAAACATCATCCCTCCGCCACCATCCAATCAGTGGCACGGCGCGGGGACGCGCTCGCCGTCAGCTGCCTCTTCCCTCCAGCTCCCAGGCTGTTGACAACTCCGGACAGACTGGAGAGGGGGATGGTTCTCCTTCTAGGAGAAAACAAGAGCTTCTCGTCAGGAGTCAGAAGAGAGCTGGGCGTTCGAGCGTCCGGGGCCGCACAGCCGAGTGACTCACACCCAGCCTTGTGCCCTTTGCTGCCCCAAAACTCTGCTCCGGCTGCTGATGTTGGAAAAGCAATCGGGATAGGCTGGAAGCTAAGGTGAAGAGTGAGATCATTTCCAGTGGTGTAGCCAGAGGTCTTATCTGCAGTGTCAGCGTGCAGATTTGGTTATGAACGAGCAGGGTGAGGTTTGCTGCTCTCATCTGCAGGACAGCCAATTTTTTCCAGCATGCTGCTGTGACCTGGAGTCCCTGAGACTGGGAGGCAAGGGTTTGGAAAAACTGGCCAGGGGGGTTTGACAGTATTCTTCTAACATGTGCAGCTAAGCATCACCAAGTTGAAGATCATTTGAAGTAGCAAAGGGCAAAATCCATTTTTTCTTCCAACACGGGTTGATTCAAAACTGTTACTCCGTTGCCTCTACCATAATTGTTCTGTCGATAGCTCTTTACGGAATATTTACAAGATATAGTAAATGCCATAAAGTACCTATAATCTTAGACAAATACAATATACAAGCCATTGCTTCAGATGCAGGAACCTTTGCTAGAAATGTAGATCAAACCTTTGCTGAGCCTCAGAACACGGAAGATAATATTTAGGTTTTATTAGGTTTCATTTCTATACCTTCTGTACTTTCCAAGGTTGGGTTAGGAGTAGACATGCCAAAATCCTAAGGGGGAACCTGCGATTACAAGATTCACAACCTGTTTGTACAGGCTGATGAAACCTGAATAGGTCTGACAGCTACTGCCTTCACTTCCAAACTCACGACTGCATCTCCCACCCTTGGAGCACAGGCAGCTTTACCTGTTGTTCACAGCAGGGTGATGCTGTAGTGGTTTACTTTGCAAGACAGACCCTGTAGGCTTTTCCTCCTCGGTGAGGTTAGGAAAGGGCCAGCTACCTTTGCTGTTGCAGCGGCTGGGGTGGCACTGCTTGCTCTGGTTTGTATGTGTTGGCTGGAAAGCTGTGCGTGACCGGGAGGATGTTCTGGCAGACTCAGTGGATGCACAGCTCTGGTCTCTCCCTGATCATGTGTGTCATCTCCACAAACCCCAACAGAAGTCTGGGCATCAGCACCCCAGAAACACGCGTCAAAACCAGCCGAAGCCGAGAGAGGTGACAAGATCCTAGAAGACTTGATGGAGGTACCCAGGAAAGTGTCTTTCCATGGGCCTCTTGGTTTTCTAGGGCTTAAATCTATGCTAAGATTTCTCAGGAAACGAAGTGGGAAGGACAAACCCATGGCAACTCTCCCTGACCCCGCTCCAGGCAGGAATTACAGTACATTTTAAAAGCGACTAAAAGCAAAGCTGCTCATTTCTGCTAACCCCATCCTCTGTGTCCCGTATCAGGCTGCAGCTGCAAGGGCTCTCTGCCTAGATTTTGACTAGGTTTTGGTATTTGAAGTCTTCCAGATGTCAAGATGCAGCTGAGAGCTGGAGCCCTTTCCCTGCAGCCCCTGGTGCAAGGAACCGTGCTCCTGGACCAGCTGCAAAACGGCCAAAGTATCCCAACCCGGGCAGATCTGTTTGGGGATGAAGGGATAGAATACCTCGGGAAAAGCTCGTGGGCTGACACTGCCGAATGTGGATATTTTGCAGCTCCCATGAGGGGCAGAGCAGAGATATTTAGGTTCATGGTTAGCGCCTTGAGTGGCGATGCAGCTCCTCCACCTTCTTCCCAGGAAATCGATTCCTGCAAAGCCACATCCACATTCAGCCGGGATCCTCTGACCCATCCAGATGCCCCCTCGCTCCCTCGCTGGCTTTCCCAGCAATTTTTCCTGGAGCAAAGAGGATCCCGTCCAACTCCATATTGGGTGCTTTTGAAAAATCAATGCAGGAAACCCAGTCACCCCAGTCCCCTCCAACCCCTACTCTTCACCAACAAATCCCTTTTACTAAACCTCATTCACCACGAGGAGCCTCTCCTCTTTCAAATACAGGAAAGGATTTTTTTTTCCCATTCCCAGGACTTTTTCCTACCACGCTCCAATCTTGCCCTGGGGGCCTTCCTGCCAGCAGCCCGCATTGCCACCATCAGTGCCTTCCCATCCACAGCCAGCAAACCCAGCTCCTCCTCCTCCTCCTCCTCCTCCTCCTCCTCCTCGCCCTGCTGCTGTATCAGCGTCCCGGGATGGCTCCCTGCGAGCAACAGGCTCTGCCCAGCCCCAACCACATGTTTTATTTCCCTCCAAGAAATAAGTTGTAAGTAAAATAACATTATCTCATTGCATTACATCTCTCCATGCCAGGGGCTCTGCGGCTTTTTGTAATGTCAGAGCAAGAGCCAGGGAAGGGCTCAGTGCTGAGAGGGGAACAATAGGCGTTTAAGAAAATCACCATTTCTTTTGTATTAGCTGCATACTTTAAAAGGATCGTTCTTACCCTTTTAAAACACTATCTAAGTTTCTTGCTGGGCAATTAACATTCCCCAAATGACAGTAGCTGCGAGTTGTATCTGTGGAAATGGATGCTGGTGGAAAGACGTATTATATTAAAAGGTTGGTTTGGTTGTTGTTTTTTAAAGGAAGGATGTTTTCTATTAATTATCTTTTATATACTCAAACACTGTCTCCCATTACTCTTCCAAGTCAGGGACAGTGAGAGATGTGTCAGGGCTGGGGAACAACACACAAGCGGTAAGATTAATTGACACTTAGAAATCAGATTGTGATGAATAGATCTCAGCCTCCCAAGGAGATCCATCTTCTTTAGGGTGCATTTAGGGCTCAGGCTGCCTTTAATATATGCAATGAAGCATCTTTACCTTGCATATGATACTGCTGCTAACCCCATGGCATGACATCCTCGCCGCGTACGGCTGGCTGGTGATAGGATATTTTACGGTCCACCGGTTAGGGGTTTCTAGCTTTTTTAGGCACTTTTTAAAGTGCAAAAGCGCAGTGTATGTGAATCCTATGGCCAGCAGCCTAAGCGCTTCTGAACCTCCGGAGGGACCAAAGTTTTTCGCTTTTCTTTCCCACTCTTCAACACAGACCCATTTCATTTCAAGTGTAAGAGACATTGCCACCCTCAGGCAAACTGCCCCCTCCCCAAACTCCTTTTTAATCAGGCTATTTTCCGATGGTCTGCCTCTCAGTTCAGCGTTCAAAGCACCACGGATGCTGCTGTGGAAGTGATTACAATTTCATTAGCTGTACGAGCCAGGCAGGAGGAAAAGCGATAGAGGAGGGGTTTGATTCAGCGTCGGGAAGAAGGACACCGGGTATGCCTACCAAGGGGAAGACAGAAAAACAGATGCCCTAGACGTGTAAAGCCACATTTAAAAGAGCAATGCAAATAGGTGAGCCTGCAGGAACAAAACCAGGGTGGGAGGCAGGCAGCTGGCGTGGGGCACCCCTAAACGCCCTGCCCTGGCATCTGCAGCACTTGCCAAGGCAGGGGCTGTGGGGACGTCTTTGGGGTTCTCCCCAGCCCTTCCTGACTGGGAAGCTGGGGAGAAAGGGGGAGGGAAATCTTACTGGTGGCACCTGCCTTTCTCCGTAGGGTCACTGCAGCCCTTGCTGCGACACAGCAGCTTCTCCCATCCTCTACCTGTCTGACTTCAGCTCTGCTCCACGTACCAATTACTTATTCCGCTGTGTACTTTCCTGTAACTACCCCTTTGAAAAACAAATAAGCGGTTGAAAACAAACACATTTAGCTAGCCGTTTACATGGCACTTGACAAACACAGATTACAGCCTGTTCCTCTCCCCAAAGACTTTACAGTCTCAGGAAGGCAACGCAAACATAAAACAACAGATCCTGGGAGGAAGAGCTGAGGCCGTTGCTGATGATGTGCCTGAAGGAGGGAGGATGGGAAGGGAGAGGAGAGGTTCCTCCTGGCATTTGGGAAACGCTGGGAGGGAGACCATGCCTAGCTCGGCTCTGCCAGCTGGGGCTCTGCCGGGTGAACCATCCTGGCTCCCTCAGCACCACCAGTTTGCCCAGGCTTTGGGGAGCCAGCATGTGCCTCAGTAGCTTCAAAGCACTTTGGTTTTCAGCAGTTTTTAATTGTTTGTTTGGATATTTTCAAGATGACTTGATTTTCCTTGGTCCTCGCTGTGGCATCATCCCTGCCCTCCGAGGGACACGCTGGCATCCCTCCCTGCCTCGCAGAGGGGACAGGGGTGGCGGGGACAGCAGAAACCTGGTGGCTTTGAGAAACAGAGGGCAGGAAATGCCGAGGAGGAAGGACAGAGGAGGCTGGAAGGAGCAACCCCTCGGCCCTCGCTGTGCAAAACCAGGGGGGGTCTCCTCCACATGCAGGGCTTGCTGCTGAAAGGGGATGCTGCATTCCCAGCATATGTTTTCTTTTTGAATAATGCTGTGCTTTAAAATCCAGCGGTGACAAGGAGGGAGGAGAAGGGGATAGAGCATTTCAGCATTAACACTGCTCCTCTGTTCATAATAACATGCTGGTACTTTTAGGAGTGTCTCAGAGCTTAAGGGGTGAAAGGTGAAGTTATCTTTCAAGAACAGCACTAACACTGCAGAGCTACTTAATGCAAGCTGGGAATAATACAGGGCTGCGAGTTTAACCGGACAATGTTGTACTGGGTTGGTTTCATCCCGTCTGCGTTGGATTGTAGTGTTTTCCCATTGAGTCACGGGTTTAGCCTCCCCCCCCCCCCCCACTTCCTTTCTTCCCTTTTCTCCCTCCCCCCCTTCACTTAGACCCAATTAGCGCATCTGCCGCTTCGCTGCCGTAGCCACGGTTCTTTCTGCCGCCGGGCCGAGCGCGGGGCCGGCACCGGAGGGCTCTCCGGCGGGCCCCTGCACCCCCCGCCCCGCGCTGCGCCCGGGGGGCAGAGCCGGTGGCTTCCACAGGGGCTTGTCTGCAAATCCCTCCGTATTCATCACTTTTCCCTTGTTTAGTAGGGCATGATGCAAGGAATACCCTTAGCCCTGCGCGGTGTGGGTCTCCTCCCCTCCCCCCCGCCCCAGGCGAGGCGGGGGGCTCTGAGCGGGCTCTCCCGGGGGTGCCTGGGGGTCTGCGCTGGGCAGGGCGCTGGGATTTTGGTCTTCTCCCTAGCTTTGGGGGATTCATCTGCATCATTCATTCAGGCATTGGAACAGGCTGCCCAGGGAAGTGGTGGAGTCACCATCCCTGGAGGTGTTCAAAAAACGTGTGGATGTGGCGCTTCGGGACATGGTTTAGTGGGCATGGGTGCTGGGTTGATGGTTGGACTCGATGATCTTAGAGGTCTTTTCCAACCTTAATGATTCTATGATTCTATGATTCCATGATCATCCACTGCTGCCTTGGCAGACTGAGCAGATGCTTTTGCAGAGAAACCTTGTGTTTCTCAGTCAAAATCTTGGGAATGTTTCCATCTCCCTGCCTAGGACGTGGGAACAAGTGAAGGAGAAGCCCAACGACGCTGCCTCCCTCTTGCAATACTCCTTTTCTCATTTTATGTTGGACCTGGGCAGTGCAGGGCAGGTCATAGGAAGTACCAGGCTGTGACACAGCCTGGATGGAGTGGATGTTTGTTAAGACGGATGGGGCTTTCCATGAAAAACAAGTGCCCTGTTTTCAAACTCAGGGTCATATTTAAATCTGCAGGCTCTGGGCGGTGGAAAACAAGCTGCTCCTTGAGCTCCAGCTTGCCACAGGCATTGAAATGTCCTTGGTTTGTGCCAGAGCCTGGCAAAGCAGGCCGGTCACAGCTGCCACCGTGCAAGAGGCGAGAGCTGGTGGGAAATGTCAGCGTGTCACGAGGGCATGAGCAAGGATCCACATCAGACCTTTACACTTGTTTTATCCTAGAAAATACTAGACATCCCATCTATATAGCCTTTTCTGTGTTATTTTTAGTTAGACTCCTAAGAAGTGTAGCTTAGGTGATCGCACTCCTCGTACTCGGCTGAGACTGGTTGTCAAGCCTAACCTGCTAACTTCTCAGCTCAGTGCTTCGCTTCAGTGGCAGGTGATTGAACAGGTAAAATCTCAGTGATTTTAGCTACACATTTCATAAAAGTTGGTGGGCAGGTAAGGGAAAAAGACTTTAATAGTAACAGACCCCACTGAGAAGGGCTGCAGCATGGGTTCTGGTGGTGTGGAATATCAGAGGACCTACCCAGGAAAAGAGATCTTAGACACAGGCAGAAAATAGTCATGTTATGAAATATTAGGCACCAGAGAATCTATTCCTGACTAAGGTTTCTCTAAGTGCAGTGTCTGATGTCTGTAATGGGATGCTCCGTGGTCAGGACATTCACCTCTGTCTCCCTTCTGGATTCTGTAGCGTCTGCTAAGGGGTTGAACCCACAATCCGCCTTGGATAAAATGCCAGGCAATGCGACGTGATGCACAGCAAATCAGGATTCCTTAGTCCTCCTGCTGGCAGTGGGATAATATATGTTCAGCAAGTGACCACCACCTCGGTGCCCATCTCAGCCAGTCTTCTTAACGCACAGCCCTCTGCCCTGCGATCCAGATGTGACCTGATACACATGGTGAGGCAGTCCTGGGACTTCTGGAGGGGCTGCAAAGCCGACAGTGCTGAGAAAAAGAAGCTGGCGTGACCTTTAGTGTCCTGGCGCAGCAAGGAAGGTGTTGGCTGATTTACCACTCGGCAGTTTGGCTTTGTATGCTTTGAAACCACCTCCTTCCCCCTTGTTCTGTTGGTTTCTTCAAAAGAAAACTAGACCAAACACTGGGAAGGTACCAAGCTGCCGCGATCCCAGAGTGTCGGCAGCATCAGTGGGTTGAGTTCTAGTGGAAAGCTGGATTATTTTCTTCTTCAGACTTTCTGTGCTAGAAAGCAGGGTAGCCAGACAAATATTTGTTCACTGACTCCCTTCCTCCTCTTCGCTGTGCAGCAGGGATTGTGTGGTTTCGATTTCAGTGTATTTTGGGAACGTGCCTTTCCCATTGGCACCTTGCAGCAGCATCCCAAAGCGGAGGTTGTGAACAGCCGAGCTGCTCTCTTGCATGGAGCTGAACGTGAAGTGCCGGAGGGGGAATCGCCGCGGTCGGCTGGAAAGGTCCCCTGGAGCAGCCAGGCTGCAGCGCAGGATCTTGCTCCCAGGTGGAAGAAGTAATGGAGGAAAATATCACGGAGTTTTAAAGATTTGAGCCTCCAAATTGCCCACTTGCTGCAAGAGGAGCGTTCCTGTTGCTCACAGTCTGGATCTGGTCCCAGGGCACGGGATAGGTTATAGCATTGCTGCTACAACCCGGCCTTTCCACCTGCACGCATGGCGGGCGTGCAGCAGAACTGCCCACCATCACCATCTTCTCTTGCCCAGGTTATGTATGTTCCCTTCCTGCCCAATGCCAGGAGCATATTTTTGCAGTGACAGCTAAGGGATCGGGTACGTGGTGTTTGCTGGAACCTGCTTGGGATGAAACTGCCCTGAAGGAAGCACAAAACCCACACGGCATCGGTGTCCATCAGGCAAGGATGTTTAGCGTGGCTTCCTGCGGCACCAGTGGTTCCCTGCAAGGCTTCCTTGCCCCCTGGGGTCAGCATGGAAATATCATCCCCATTCCTCACCAAAATATCTTTGCCAGCATCAGGGTGATTAGCCAGAGGCTCCCGGTCAGACTCATTTTCTCCTTGTCTGCCTGTGCCTGGGGATTTGCAAAAGCCCCAGGGCTAAGCCTTCCTTTGGGCTGTGGTATCTTCTTGGTGCAATACCATGACAAGAGAAGAGAAGGGTGTTTGGCAGAAGGCTCTGGCTGCTCCTGCTCTCGGGCGATGCTGCAAAGGCAGCAGGCTGCTCGCGCCCTCACGGCCCTCCTCGGGCCGGCGGCTTCGCAAGGGGGAGGAAGACTCTGGCTCTTGTGCCCGATGGTGCCGAGAGATAGCAGAGCTCCTCGCACAGCTGCGGCTTGTATGATCCCTCTGGTGCTTCCTCCTACCTGCAACTTCTTCCCACCCGCTTTTAATGAGCGAAGGCGACAGTGCACTTACATAATGAAGGGCAAAGTCTAATTGAAGCTTGATCTTTACTTTGCAAGGCTCTGTTTTGTGGCTGCGAACCCCATGCCAGGCTACGCCTCGCCCTGCCTCATCCGCTTGTCCTGGCCGATGAGATGCTGCCTCAGGAGGGCCCGTCGCAGTGCCGAGCAGCTTAAGGCAGATTAGGGTCTTAATTCTTCAGAGAATGATCTTCTGATCTCCTTCCCTCCCTGCCAGTCGGCAGCGGCTCCGCCGCCCCACACCTCAGCTTTCTGCCGCTGCGTGGAGATGACAGCTGAGATGTGCTGGCAGGGCAGCCGAGAAACCCAGGGTTTGAGATGCACGTGAGGAACAAGAAGAAGTCGTCCCAAAATCCGGAGGTCCTCGGGTGCCACGTGGTGTTGCTGACCCACAGCCGTGAGTCGGAGGTGGAGGATGGTGGGACTGACTTTGCCATCCCAGCAGGATGCCCTCCCGGCTGAGTTACCCCCCTCAGCCAGCCTGGTGATTAACCTCCTCCTTTTGTTGGAGGTGCCTTACATATTAAGGACAAGCAGAAAGATCAGGTCTTCAGCCAAGAAATGAGCTGCTGGGATTGCAGGTGATGGCTGGGAAGTGTCATTCCTCCCATGTGCACCGGCTCTGTCTGGTGGCATCTGAACCCTGCAGGGCTCAAAGGGGCAAAATTGCTGCAGATGGAGTAGGAAAATAGCAGATATTGTGGAGACAGGGGAGTGCAAATGAATGAAAAGGATTTTGATGGCAAAAGGTATCTAGAAGAAGTCGTAATGAGTAAACGCAGCATGGAGCGCTCTGTAGGAAGACCACAGTGCATGGCTGGGACGCTGCCGTTCATCTCCTCGGCTGGCTTCGGTCAGCGGCTCTCCCCAGTGCTTTCTGTCTTTTCATCTCCTGCCTTGCAGATGTCAAGCGCTGACTGTAAAGGGCCTTATTTTAACATCTTGTATCTGTGCAGGAATGAGGGAAAAATGGCACAGGCAGTCATGCTAAACAGGTAACACATTTCAAATGATGTTTTAGTGCTGAGCTCATCAGAAGTGCAGATGAACCTGGCATGCAAGCGGGCAGCGGCAGCCCATCTCCAGGAGATTTTTCCCTCTTGTTTCTGAGCTGCAAACCGGCATACTGGTATCTACAGAATCCCGCTGTGGACCCAGAGAGGTTTGGGGTTGAGAGGGCAGAGGGCTGTGATGATATTTAAAGCTGCCCCAGCCGCTCGGAGGATGTGGCCATCATTCTTGTGTCCTGGCGGCTTGCTGGGTCCTCGCCGTGAACCCAAAGCAAAATAAATAGGCTGCTTACCCCATCCTTCTCCTGCTTGGATCACAACTTTTGATTTTCTCATAAAGCTGCTTGACTTGATTGAGAGCGCCATAATAATGATACTTACTGAGGAGGTTTCATCCAGCAATCTGAAATTGAGGCCCAACGATCCCCATTAATGAGCCTTTTATTGCGCCCATCTGGCGAGCAGGGCTGGAGCACGTTCCCGATGCTGCCGGCTGAGACTCATCCCTTACGTCGGCGGCACATCGCCGCACCTCGTTTACCCCAGCATGGCTCTGCAGGGCCTTAGACACCAAAAACCTCTGAAGCCTGGGTGCTGCATGGCCCGGGCACGTGTCTCTGTCTCCCATTGTGGAGCTCCTCACGGGAGGCAGAGTTACGAGGTGGAAATTACTCCCAGAACCTACCCAGGGAAGGACACTGGGTGTTACTGCCCTTTGCACTAGCTGGATTAATAACTGCATTTTAAAAAGAAAAGAAAAAAAAAACACTAGTGGCAGCTGATAACTTGCAGACGTCCTCGCTCTCCTTCCAAGCTGGCAGAGCCTTTGGCAGCAGCAAGGCTGAGGTTTAATTTGGAGGCTGCTTTGCTGGATTTTTGAGACCTGTGTAAATCTCCTCTGTTTTGTAAACTATCCAGGGCTTTTATGTATCACCGCTGCTAGTCCTCTCAACTCCCCAGCGACCGCATGCGAAGAAAGCATGTCCTGTTCAGCAAATTTATATTTATTCCTTTAATCCTTCACCACGGTGGGGTGGCATCTCAGTGTGCATCACCTCACTGGGGACACGAGTGCCACCATGGCACGGTCCCACGCACCGCGCGGGACCGAGTACCCAAAAAACGAGTGCGAGGAGTAGCGAGGCGGATGGCGAGCAAAGAGATGGGTGCTGCTGGGGCTGGCGGGGGGACAGCTGTCGGCAGTCGAGCTAATAGAGTTGTGAGTGCTGCTGAGATAAAAGAGCAAACAAAGAGAGAGGAAAAAGCAAAGGGAGGCAGGCATGGCTTTTCTTTGCTGCACGTGTTGTTTGACCGGAGGCTGAGGGAGGTGGTGGAGGTGGGTTGTGTTCCCCCGCAGCACCTCGGGTGCAGTGGGATGGGGGCTGCGGGTCCCCCTGTTCAGCCACGGCAGCTCCGGCAAATGCTGGACTGAATTTTTGCATTTCCCCCAGTGGCTCCTGGCCCGGGCTGATGCAGCAGCGTGGCACGTCCGTCCGTCTGGGCTATTTTCTGAGCTCATCCCTGTGGCACTGGAGAGTTCCCATGGTATCTGGGCGAGGGAACAGCTTTTGTGCTTTCACTATCCTTGGAATTTTGTTGATTATGAGTCATTTGCAAAAAAGCCCAAAACATGCTTGTGCTGTGAGTGGTTTTGTGAGAGCAGCCGGCTCCTCGGGCACGGCTGCCCGCTGCCCTCCCAGCTCTCTCCTCTGTTTCTCCTATGGCCGCTGGGCCTCAAGCAAAGCTGGGTGAAGCCCATGGAGAGGCTCCTCGTCCGCGGGGTTTGAATCAGCCCCTTTGCAAAGAAAGCTCTGGGCCATACCGAGGCATCACGGTTGCCTGACTGGCACAGGGTCAGGCAGCCAGAGCAAATGCTTTGGTAAATGCCCATTTTCACTCCTCTGGTTATGTTCATGTTTCTTTCCCTGCCCTGTCCTCGGGGGATTGCAGGGTAAACCCAAACTCACAGCCTTTGGGATGAGGGTTCCCCCATAGCCCAGGGTGCAGGCGGCAGGGAGAACACCACGGAGCAGAGGATGACACGGAGGCTGTCTCGATACTTCAGCTGCTGACACACATGAAAGCCTTGCAATTCCCCACCGGACACAGGACACACCGACTATAACGTGCAGCATCTCTCAGATGACCATGCTTCTGGCTGGCATCTTTGCTCAGACGTGCGATGTACCTGCCGCCGTGACAGCCTGACGGCCATGTGGCATTATAATAGGATTTGTTCCATGTCTATAAACTGTTATCCTAAATATCATCCCAAATCCTTTGATGCCCAGTGACAACCTGTCTCTTTAAATCTTCCCCCCCCCCCCAAATAAAGTGGCATGCTCTCAAATCATCGAGAATTCCACGTATCCACCATATAATTGGATTATATTTTATATGTCTCCTAAAATAATGATATAGTTACATCTTATTCTAACAATGAAGTGACTCAGAACAGAGCGGAGACTCACCGTGGCTGTATTATAAATAATGCTGCCAAGCTGGTCGGGATTATCAGCCAAAGAACTTGTTAGCCTTTTGGAGAGCAGATGCTTAATCAGAGCTGGGTGACACAGATGGGTGCTTAATAAGGGGAAAACACCCATTTTGGTCTTCAAAAAAGAGCTAGGACCGGTTGGTATGGCTTTTACCACCTTACACTTAACTATTTGCCCAACTACTTCTCCCCTACCCTCCAGTTAGGAGCCCTAGGTCCAATTCCGTCATCATCTTTGATGATGGATATTAGTTAGATATTAGGTAAGATGAATGTCAAGCTGAGGTCAGGTTCAGATGCTGCATTTTGTGTTTCAGAAGCCTGCTAATGTTTTGGAAATCACCTTCCCAAAGGCCTCATGCAAGGGGTTACGGCTGGGGCGTGACAGAGTTGAAGACAAGGGATCCCTGTGGGAACGGGAAGTGAACACATTTGCAGACTAAACGAGAAGGGTGCTTTCTTTGATCTGGTTTGACTTTTACTACGGAGAATGGCTACGAGAAGCAAAGCTATAATCTTGACAAAGTCAAGGTGCTTAGTGACAGAACTGGGGTGTTTACATGACGGTGGGAGACAGGACTTGTGACGTTTCAGATACATAATCCATATTTCTGCCTCTTCATGTTCAGTTCGGGTCTTGAGTCGAGTCTCAGGTTACCTGCAGAGGGTGGAAGAAGTTTTTGGTGTCAAATCCTGGGGCCAGTAATGGTTGCATGTCCCTTGGCGAGGCGTCCTTGCTCCGTTGTGCCCCCTGTGAGAGCGAGACCGCTCCCCGGTTCTGCTCGCTGGGCAGGATCAGCGCCCAGCACGGGGGTCCTCTAGCTGGGACATCTGTGGCCTGGTCTGCAGAAGCCCATGATACTCCCATCAGTGGCGGGGTGGTTGCTCTGCATCCCCAAAAAACAAACTCCTTTTCTCCTGGGATGACTCCAGATGGAGGTAGTAAAAATTCAAGGTTTAGCAATGGCAATGGTGGTCCAGTAGCACCTTCCAGGCCCATGCCTAGGATCCTGATGTTTCAGCCACCCAGCACGTCACATATTTCCCCCTAGCCCTGCTCATGCGGAGGCTCGTGGTGGCTTTGTGTGGCTGTTTGCACCGGGCAAGAGGGAGACTGGGACACCATTGAAGGACCATCGCCCACGTGCTTTCGGTACTAAATTTGGATTCAGAGGACCCGTGCTGGGACCCCAATTCCACCTGTATTCCTTAGTGAAAGGTGTGTGCCCCTGGGGGAGCTCATGCCTCCTAAATCAGATGTCTTAAATAAATGGCATGAACAAATAACAACAGAGAGTCCCTCTTCCATGCCATCGATCCTGGTTCATGTCGGGAAGCAGCAGGTGGGTGAAGCAGACAAATGAAGACTGGTAGGATGAGAGGTGTGAAGTGACAACAGGGTGACAAAGTGTTCTGCAGGAGCAGCCGGCCACTGGCCCAGCCGTCCTGGAGGAGAGCAGAGGTAGCTCTGTCCCAGCCCAGACAGCTCAGTTTCACCCCATTTTGGTTGGGATCTTCTTAGACCAACAAATTGCTCCTTTATTCCACTCTGCTTTGCTTAGGTGTTATTATTATTCTGCAGGTACACACTATACTAAAATAAATGCTACCGGCAGTGGATGGGGTAAATTTGTGCTTAAATCCTTCAAAAAGGTCTGCATATAGAGCATGTAATGTCAGCATTTTGGAAAATGTTAGCCTAGGTCTTCCTGCCCTTTGTGGAATAACTTGACAAGGCTGATTATCTATGCAAGTGTCTAAATTTATACTCAGACCTTGATTGAGAGGCAAGGAGTGACTTTTGGCTCTCTAGTGAGCAATATGGAAATAAAGAAATAAAAACGTCAAAGCAATTTTATCTGTATGTGTTTCAAAACTAGGGCTTTAGGAATCACAAAAAAAAAATCAAAACATGTTTTCAGGAGTTTGTAGTACAAATTACCCTATTGAAAAGTACCCTGCTTATAAAAGGAAAAAAAACCATAACCAGTTTTCTGAGGGAAGAAGTGAGGAAAGTATTCAGCAATGAGTGGTCTTCAGTGAATACATTTTCTCTGGGTCACTGTAACTGCTGGAACTTATCAAAAGAAATGGTTATTTTGATCATAAATGTAGTGGGTGGCATGATTTTCTTGGCATTTATTTGACTTTAAGATGCACAAATTTTTCCCGTGGAAAAAAAACAAACAAGCAAAACCAAACAAACAAAACCCAGAAAGGTAGATAATTAGTGTGCAGTAGTTAATGGGTAATTTCAAAGTAAATGAGCAGAGCTCATACCTTCATTCTCAATGGTATTTGTATTAGCTGAATATATTTTCCCTTTTTGAAAACGAATTTTGCTGCCTAATTCTCACTTTGGTGACTCATTCTTCCCAGTGAATCCCACAGATGATATCTGACTGGTCACTTTGTCTTTCTGGGTGCTCCTGTGTAGGCTTATTTTGCAGAACAAAGCCCTTGTTAACCATTAACCAGACTAAGAGGGGATGCTCATTTTGCCCAGATGCCGATGCTTTACCAGCTTCATGTGCTTTTTGCTGCTGTAATCCACTGAGTAAGGTGGCTTTCTCTACCAAAACGACAGTATAAAGTTGTTGCTTAGTAAATCAGGGGCATTTTGCAAAGCTAGATTTGGCAGATGAGTTGTTTCCTGTGGCTAATGCATGACATGGAGGAAATTAAGTTTTTATCTCCCTGACAAGCCCCATTACCTTATAGGCTTTAGGTCTGGAAAGACTGGTTTCTTTGATGGCCTTGCGATGAGGGTTGCTTTGCACCTGTATTCAGACCCTTCTGTTTCTTTGGCAAGCACCAGAAGATGGGCGGTTTTCTATTCATTGTCCAACTGAAGACCTGTGCTCTGGCGCTGACAGCTTGGGTCCTTCTCAGATAAAAGCCCCCAACCAAGGACTGACTCCACGCATTGTTATGGACTTGCTTGGCATTGGGAACACAATGGCCCAAGTGGGCCTCTTTACCCTGCAAGCTACATGCTGAACTGCCCTTTGGGCTTTTGAAAAGCCTCTTTATCTTCAAACAGCCTGATTTCCTCTGCCCCATCGTTGCTCCCCCCATGGCACCTACAAGGACAAGCAGGCAGAAAATGGGTCATCAGCTCCAGCACAGCCCATGGGCTGGTGGCCTTTGTGCTGTTGGCTTTTCAGTGTATAAATAGCAGAACAATTGAGTTCGAGCTATTTTTATCTATCGCCCTTAACAATACAAGAGAGTCTGGGAGGACAATAGGGTCTGGGCTCATTGGAGAAGTGGAAATTTCAGTAGCTCTCCCTGGGCTGCCCCTGCTCAGATGGGCTCCTTGGCTCTTTGCGTCGGGGTTGTGATGGGAAAAGGGGGGTTTGGGGGCATCCGTACCAGGCAGTGCTGCGTGATGAAAGCTGTAATTGGCATTAAAATGCCTCCCAAGGCAGTACTGCTGGGCATTAAAAAGAATATTGTCTTTTGCATGGGAATGATTAAATCTTTGCTATTTATGGTTTTTTTTCCTGGGTATCTTGGGTGGAGAAAGAGTGAAACCTCTGTAGTAAATGCTGAATGCTCTGGCAAATAAGCCCGACCTATTTCCTATATTTGCTGGCAGTCATGAGCGCTTAAAATCATAGATTTTCTTATCAGCCAAAACCCAAACCATGCAAATATTATCATCAAGACACAGGAGACCTGCCTGAGCTGTGTGCGCCAGAAATGAATCCGGAGCGCCCGGTTCAGGGAGTCGCCCGCGTAGCCGGACCCCCCCGGGCACTGCTGAAATCTGGTTTCTGAGTCACATCTCGCTCTGCTGGAGGACAACGCCTGCACCAGCTCCAGACCCTCCAGCCAGAAACCTCTCCTGGGAAAGAGGGTAGATAAACTGCCTTTCAGAGTAGACAGCCAGGGCCATCCACCCTCTCTGTAATCATTTTGTGGGGAGCTTTCTTGCTTGGGATGAGAGAGCCTGAGGTTTGGTTTCCAGCTTGCCTGAGAGGCTGACACCCACCTCGTGGCAATGCCGTGTATTTTGCTGAGTGGCCGTATTAACGGAAAACACACAGATGACCCTGAGAGCAGAGACCAGCAACCCAAGGTTATCGTTCCTCGTGTGTGCCCAGCAGGTCCGCAGGTCTCCTCCAGCTCTATCCATCACACATCTGACCACAGTGCAATGGTCAGATGTGGCTGCAGGAGGGGTTTTGTACCTCATTCGTAGGGTAAAGAGGGAATTGAACTGAGCCTCCACTTTGGGGTTGAACGTTCTACGTTAGATGCGTCCTTACTTCTCCTCCTCCTCGCTGTTGCTGATGGGCTTTTGCTTTTCGAGATCCTCCTTGCTGACACTGGTGGGGCTGACTTGCCTCTTCTCCCACTTCTCCCCATGGGATTCCAGTCCCAGCAGGTGTGGGAAGGGGCCAAGCTGCAGCCGTGGGGCTGCGTGGAGGAGGAGGACGCAACGTGGAGGAGGAAGACGCAACGCAGCAGGCGTGATGCCCCGCAGGGCTGCCGGGGACCAGGCCTTGTCTCCTGCCCTGGCACGGGCTGGGTTCCTCTGCCTGGAATGCAGCCAGGAGGCTGATCTGTCCCTTCGGCTGCGGGCATAGAGGGAGTGTGATCCTGAAGGTGAAAATGATGTTTGAGGGCAGGAAGACAGGAAAAGAAATTAAAAAATAAAATAAAAACTCAGGGTTGTCAAGGAGGGTCTGGTAAGATGTTTCTGCAGTCCTAGCAGGACTGTCCCGGCGGCCAGGCCACGCGTCAGCGGAGCACGATGTGCTTTGAGCAGAGAAGCTCCGGTCCCAGCTGCGGCCCCACGGCCCCGGGCTCTGGCCGGGCTCAGGAGCAGCAGCCGGGGCTCCGCGGGCAGCCGGTCCTGCAGAGAGCTCAGCTCTTGGAACAGCTTCCAGGGGAAAAGGTTGTTTCAATTCACCTGAAGTTTTTTGTAGAATTGCACTGAGCTCAGCAAAATCTTGTTTCGAAACGGTTGGCAGAACTTTTCTCTGAAGGGAGGAGGAACAACCTCTGTTCCAACATTCTTAGCCCACTCCAAATTTTTTTTCTTTATAGCCAAATTTGAAATATATGATAGTCATGTTTTAAAAGCTTACAAATAAAAAAATTTTCATTGGAAATACTTATTACTCTTTGCTCTGCCCTCCAGTTTTCTATTTTGTTTCACACACAAAATTGTAACTTTGGCTTTTATCTCAATTTGAGCATTTTTGGTGGCACAGAAAAACGCCCTCCTGACCAGCTCCGCAGTCTGGGCTGGGCTGACAGCAGGCTGGGTCTCCTCCTCCTCCTTACCCTGAGCCACGCTCGAGGAGCTCAGCTGGCGCTGCTGGGTTACTCCTGCTTTACTTGGAATAAAGAAGAGAAAAATCAGGCCTTTGGTATCCAAAACAAAATGGAAAACCACAGAACCTTCCTGGGCTATTAAAAAAGTCAAGTATCTGTTGACTCCTAGGGTATCTCCTCACTGTCAGAGAATACTGGGGCTACTGAAATGGCATCCTTTAAGCTGTTGCATCCCACGAGCCGGGGCTGACGTCGCCTCCACGCCGTGCAGCGGGTCGGTTGCCGGCGTCTTGCCCCCATCCGCTTTGTGCTGTGTCCTCTGCAAGCTCAGCGACGAGCCCCGCTGCTTTCACAGGGAGCTGCAGAGCAGCGCCTGGCTCAACACCAGCGGAGGGGCAGGTCCTTCGGTGTTGTCCCTCTCTCGGCCTCCCCAGGGGCTCCCGCAGCCCGTGAGCAGCAATCCAAGAGTAACAAGCATGATTTCCTATCAGGAGGCTGTAAAACATGAGCCGGGCTTTCTCATGCCGTGAAACTGCACTTTCCCAGAAGATCCCCCTCTTTACAGTTGTCTCGGTGTTGCAACAGCATCTGTGCCAACCAGATTTCTGCTTGTGCTTTCAAGGACATTTTAATTTTTATCGTCTCTGGGATCCACTGCCAGAACTTCTGCTAATGTTTTTGATTGCCAGATGAGCATCACCCTGCACTTTCATTGCTCTCCGAAAATAACATCTTAAATCACATTATGCTGAAGCTGCTCTTCAATGGCTTCTTGAATGCCACCGAGCCAGTCTTCTCCGAAGCAATTTGGTGATGACATACGGCCTGGGCGCCGCTGGTGTGCGTGCCGTCGTGCCCAAAGGGCTGTCCTGGCAGGGTGGATCCCAGCTCCTGGACTGCTGACGGGGGCGAGATCCACCCCGATAGAGGAGCCTTCCCTGATGTGAGGTGTTTGGCCCCGTGAGGTGCTCAGCTCCATACCTGCAAGGGCGAGAGGCTCGGGCATAAGCAGCTGTGGGCTTCTGCACTGGAACAGGGGGGTTACCCAGTCCCGTACCGGTGTGATCACAGGTATTTCTAAGTATCATCCTACAGGGATTGCTTTGGTGGGGGTGAACTTGGCTCTTGGTGGCCCCCATGTTGGCACTCTTACTTAGCTGCGAGTTTCAAACGTCCCAAGTGGAGTAAGGGAGGTGGTGCGACTTTCCAAGCTGACATTATGGTGTCAGGTCTTGCAACCACAGTGCTTGGGTCCCCATGGGCCAGAGTAAATGTTGGGGAGCAGCACTTCTCTGTGGTGCAGTTGGGATGCCCAGAGCAGGGGGATCCCTGGCACTGCGGTTGCCTCACCACACCTTCCCCATGGGGCTGGGTGCCCAGAGGACTGTCCATACACCCCTTCTCCCTCCTGATCCAGTCTGCGACTTCCCTTTTAATAGACTCCCTCGTTCAGAAACATTATTACAAGCGTTTGCACAGACCTTAGGTTAACTTGCAAGGAGTGTCCTGGCAGAGCAGAGGTCTGGAGAGATGCAAAGTTAACGTATAATCAAACTGACAAGATCAAGTGAACTGCAGACGCTTTCCCTTGCTTCCTTCTCCGCAGTAGTTCTGAGATTTAATTACCAGCTCTAAAGCACTTCAAGATTTTCAGGTGGAAGCTACTACATAGAGGAAGGGTAGGGTACAAAAGCAGCCTACATAATTAAGTGCTGCTTGTTTAATTTAATTTTCTCCTTCATTTGATCCTCTCCTAGAATCTTGAAAGTAACACTCTCTAAAACCAGCTGGGTCCTTTTACACTCGTGTTACATTCACACGATGATCACAACATAGGATATGATAGTTTAGGGAGATCTGCCTGATGCTGTCCGTGAGGGACGGGGTCTGTGCTGGGATGCTGGTGGCCGTAGGCTGTGACGGTGTAATGGTGAAGATGCCCACTCTGGTTTTGAAGGGACATTCGCCTTTCGAAGTAAGACTCAGGA
The DNA here is from genome assembly GCA_030449065.1 of Oceanodroma leucorhoa. Lineage (NCBI taxonomy): Eukaryota > Metazoa > Chordata > Aves > Procellariiformes > Oceanodroma > Oceanodroma leucorhoa. The sequence goes on from JASVER010000061.1 coordinate 4,351,997, forward strand.
GGGATGCAGCCTCTCAGCTGCAAAACTGGGCTTTTGGAAGGTATCAGGGATTTCACATACCAGTGCACTAAAAGGGTTTGCCAATAAAATACGATAAATAATTTGCATTTGGTAATCCAGATGAGAGCTGTAAAGAGAAAATACAAACGGGTTAAGCTGTAAATTACTGCTGTTCCTCACTTCTCCCTCTCCCTATTCCCTTGGAAATTAGCCAGTTGCTCTCTGGAATCACTAATTCTCACAAGCTGCCCGTGCCAGTCTAGCATCAGAAAAACAAGGAGGTTTGTTTAGTATTTGTTTCTTTCTGTAACTGTCCTCTCTTTCCAAATATTTTCAGATCAAAAATTTTTATGAAAATTTCAAGAGACACCAGGATTCCTTGCATGGCACCAAAACCCACCTGTATAGAAAAATGAGAGTGTTATAGATTGGGCTGTCGTGATTATTTGTCAGCCATCATCATGGTACAAGGCAAGGGAGCTGGGGCGATGCTTGGGTTCTTACAAACCTGCTCTTGATAGCGTTTCTGAAACAGTGCATTAGGACACCGAATAACCTGCCTGGTACCTGGGCCCTCTCTGGTCCTCTCCAGAGAGGCACTGTGGACTCTGGCAGGGGTAGGGAGTTTCATTTTGGTTTGGTGGAGATTTATAGGACTTGGGTTTTGTGTTTTTAATCGTATATCCTGAAGAAGAGGTGTAATTTTGAAATAAATGTGCATGCTGCCGCATGGAGTAGGCATACCTGCAAGCTGGGTTTTGCAATACCAACCTGAAGTCAGCAAGGTGGCCAGGAACAGGGGTGGTGCATGAGAGCCAGTGGAAGGTTGGAAATGTTCTGAATATTTGCCAGTCCCATTTTTGCACCTCTCTGGGTACGGTGATTTTTGATGGGAAGAGAACTGGAAGTAACCAAGTACCAGGAAAGCATCTCTTCCCATTTCCCACTGGAATGAAAAATAACCAGAACTCAGACGAGAGAGGCGGTTCTGAGGGATCTCCCTGGGTTTGAATCCTTTGAGGCTTCCTATCTCATCCCTCTTAGGGGTAGAGAGATTTGAATACATGGAAGTTATCATATATTGGTTTCTCAGGGGTATGAGACCATTAGAGTTGAATGCAGAGAATTAGTATTAATTAAGAGTAATAAGAGAGAAGAATGGGCTGAAGAAAGGCAGGGAACAGGTTGGATTTTCTGCTGGCTCCATATGGAACAACACAATCTCTACAGCTCCAAAGGAGGCCTTGCACCTGAACTGCATCTCCAGCAGCGGCTCATCTGACAAACATCAGGGTCGTGGAATCTGCCCTGGGTCAGACCTGGGGAAGGTGAAGCCAACCAGGCTCCCTCCATCCATTTTGTGTGTTCTGGTTAAATATTGCTTCCCAAGCACAATAACAGATGCATCGATGTAAAATAAGATGAACCAACGCTTTCCTTCATACACCATGGTTATTTCAGGCCTTGACGTTGGTTCAGATCCAAGGATACTGGAAGTCACTGGGATGCTTTGGATTCAGGTTTTGGGTTGCTTGAGCGGAGACTGTGCACGTGGGGATGGGCTCCAGAACGCCCCTCACCCTCACCCACCTCACTGTCTCCAGGGCAGGTTTCAAGCTGGCGCTCCCCAGCCCGACCACGGCGGGGAGGGGGGGACGTGGGCTCAGGGCTTCCCCGACACCGCTTTGGGGGCTGCGGAAATGCTGCCTGGCGCAGATGGGAAAGCTGGTTCCTCCAGCCTCTACACCCCGAAGCTTAACATCGCGTTTTGCCCATCACAAAAAGCCTCCGAGGAGAGACTTGCGCGGCTGCGAACGTTCCCCGTCGGGTGGCTCAGCATCGCGTGGGGCCAAACTTATTAGCGCAGCTACAGAGGGGTGCGTCGTGTCTTGGGACCGTCTCCGAGAGGATGTAAAGGGATTCTGATGGCAGGTTTTTCCTCCTTTCCTCCTCTCTTTCCCTTAATTTTTTTTTTCTTTTCGCTTTTGCAGCGAAACGCAGAGGTCTGGGAATGCATCCACATGGAATTGAAACGTGCTGGGGGTTGGAGGGGGGAGCGGGTCCTGCTCGAAGCCCAAACCTGCGCGGGCAGCTCCGGGCTGGCACGGAGCAGCGCCCGCTCCCCGGCTGGCAAAGCCCCCCTCTGCCGTGCCCATCCTGCTGGGAGCTAGGGAGGAGCGCGCTTCCCCCCCCCCCCCCCCCCCCCCATTTCCCTGTATTTATTTGTGCATTTTTTTGAAGCTGAGCTCCACAGGATGAGAAAATGGCTCTTCTCTCCTTTTTTCCTCCTTCTCCTTTTCTCGACTCACTGAGCCAGCTGGGGCAGTGCCACAATTCAAGGCGTCTCGAGACAGAATCCAGCTCGCTGCCTTGTGATCTGCATGTCAAGGTGAAACTGCAATAAGATAATAATGTCAGTATCCCCAGAAGGCAGGCGGTAAAAGATACTAATTGCATTTCACTGAAGGCTTCAGAAACACTCAGCAGCTGGAAAGCTGAGGAGAATTTTGATGCTATTCTTATAAGGGAAGATTTTTTTTTCCCCCCCTTACACTGTTTGTAAATCTATTACAGAACATGGGGAGTGGAAGCGGGGGAAGGGAATGTATAAAACCAGTTAAAGGCTTAATGTTTCCCATTATATTTTGTGAGCTGTAGGTGGTCTAGAGCTTATAAAAATGTAGCACATTCCCTTGTAATCAACCATAATAATTTATTATTATTATTTATTATGATTTGCTGTTATTTTGCACATATAAAGGCCCCTGCCAAGGCACTGAGAGTTCTGCACAAATAGTTAACATTTATTATAGCAGTGGTAATGTTTAAAAATATTAACTAAATAAAATAAAAATACCAGCTCTAAAGAGCTGAGGACAGCTTTGTTATTAGAAAATAAATGCAGGAAGGCAAATATCTTGCAGAATGGCTGATACTGATTTGAATAGAAACATGCCCGGTGAGGGGAGAAACACATTTTCAATTCCTGGAAAAATGCAGAGGGCTTGGCTTGGAGATGTGTCTCCAGCAGCCAGTTCTGCACCCAGTGCTTCACCCGGCAGCAACGGGGACCCCCTTGCTGGCCAGAATAACACCCGGCAGCGTGGGCACCTGTCTGCTGCCCGTGCTTGGCCTCAGAGATGCGTTAGCTGGTTGCATCGAAGGACTCTCCTTGGAGAGTGGGTTTATTTAGCCCCAGATGGCTGCAATCCCTTCCCGGCTGTTTGCACCTCTGTGCTTTACTGCTGCGGTGGTCTTCTCCAGGGAAGCTGGAGCCCAAGTCCAGGGTCCCCGGTTAGTGTTTCCCAACCTCCTTCCCACTCCTTGCCTTTGTTCTGTCTCAAATCTTTTATCCCAGGGAGGAAGGGAAGGTCTTCAGCCTCCCCTTCGTGGACTGTAAGATGGGTGGCCCCTCACCAGGGCGTTGCGAGTCAGTCAATAGTGGGGAAATATGACTGCCCTTTCCTCAGCCGGGGCTGAAGGGGAGGGTACGGGAAAGCTGGGCGAAGGGCAGGATGCTGCTGCGGGTGAGGAACCATCTGAGAGGCAACAGGGGAAAAAAAATATGCTGAAGTTTTAACAGCAGGGTGCAATAGGGCTGTGTACGGGACCTGGTACTGCGTAGAATATTTGTTCGTGAGCTGGGGAAAAAAATAGGTGAACAGCAAAATTTGCAAGTGCCTGAGATATCTCTGGGTTAGTCAAGAAAAGAGGTGGAAAACCTCGCAAGGGTTTTCCCCTGATAAAGCTGGAGGGCTGGGCAGTGTGCTGGCAGGCAGAGAGGCTAAAATGCAAAGCGTGCTGGATGTGGGAAGGAGCACGACGAGGTCTAAATCAGCTGTAACCATTTGGGAAGGGGAGAGCAGCAGCAACAGAGACATCCATGCGCAAATCTCTGCTCTCTGTGTACAGCTGCAGCCAGATAAGTGAAGAAAATTTGAGGAAGAATGGGATTAAAAATATTGCTGAGACTATTATAATGCCAGCACATAAATCCGTGCTGTGCTTTTGCCTGGAATAGTGTGTTCGTTTCTAGTCAATCTGTCTCAAAAAGATACAGCAGGAATAGAAGGGGTCAAGAGATAGGCAACAAAAATTATTGGAGACACTGAAAAACTTCCAGATGAGGAGAGACTGAAGGATGAGGGGGAACATTTATTTTGAAGATGAGATAAATACGAGGGGATATGATCCATGCACATAAAAAAGGAGGCAGTAAATGGCACAGAGAAGGTAAATCAGGCGCTGGTAGTCACCCTCTCCTGTGAGACAGAAACCAGGGAGCACCTGAATGGGACTGAACAGCAGCAAGTTGAACACTCTCCACAGGACATATTTTTCCCACCCTATTAGCTGGGACTGGCCTGCAGCGCTGGGGCGAGCGGGGGGCTCACAGAAAGGCCTGAAAGGGGACCTGGGTACCAGAGCATCCCCAGCGCAGGAGAGGAGAGAAGAGTGTGGGGGATACAAACACCTGGACCCATCTCCCCCAGAGGGGTTTTGCAGCATTTCCCTTGTTATTCTGGTACCCCAGCGCTGCATTAAGGGGGGGCACAAAGGCATCCCCCCTCCCCAGGGCACCTCGGCCTCGCTGGGGCGAGGGGCACCTGCGTGGCGGTGCTGGTGTTATTTTGGGTGCACTGATGCTGCAGAAGAGGTTGGTGGGGCTGGAGGAGATGCTCCTGCTAGCGGCGGGGGGGGGTCACACACACCCCGCGGCACTGCCTCTCCATCGCCCGTGCGGCCGCTCGGCACCGGGGCACCCGCCGCGGGGGCTGGTGAGCGGTGTGGCTGTGACACCCGCCGGGCCAGCCTCTGCCCGAGGATGAGGAGGGATGGAGGCTCGGTGTCGGCGCGATGGCAGGCGGCTGCACGCTCCCAGTGACGGATGCAGAGCAGGAGGCGGTTAATGGGGCTGGTGGAGCGCGTTATTGGGTTATCTGATCTGGGAGCAACGCTCTCCCCGGGTCGGGTGGCTTTTGGGGCTGCCCTGGGGACACGCTGGCGTGACTCAGCCGCACGCCCACGCTCCCACCCCACCTCGCTGCTGCGGGAGGTTCAAAGGCCGGGCGTAAACTGGTCTGAATCAAAACGCTTGGCTGTGACCTTCTTTTCTGTGCTTGGGATTGTGACGTTCGGTCTAATTCTGCACGGTCAGATAAGGGCCGGCTCCTGCCCCGGCGTGCAGGTGGAGCCCAAAGGAATCAGCGAGGTGCTGAGTGAGCTGAGCTAGGGCACAGTGATGCGCTGTACATAGGCTGCACTATGGATGTATACATCTAGGCGTGTGTGGTTGTGCACACGCGTGCGCTCAGGGTACACAATCCTGATGCGTTGGATCGTTCATCACGGGGCATCAGAGCCCCTTCTTGCGACACCCCGGGCAATGTGACTGGCGGCTCTCCCTCGGGGTTTTTTTTTGTCCATTCATCATCTCCCCAGGGGCAAAAGTGTGTGCAGTGAAGGGTCTTGTTTTGGTAGGGGTTAGGTTTTTTTAAAAAACCAACATGTTTCAAATACGCTGGTTGCTCTGTGTTTCTCTCAGAGCAAGCCGGGTCAGGGGTGCGTGCCGAGCAGTGGAAGCAGAAGTGGTGGGTTTTGCAGAGAGTCTCAGTTTCTGGTTTGCTGTAGGTTTGGCCTCCCCCAGGTTGTTTCCCACGCAGATGAGCTCTGTTTTCAGTGCGAGGAGTTCTGTTCCAGAGGAAAAAAAATGTCAAACCCAGTGGCCTGGGTAGCCTTTGAGTTTTCTTCCTAGGAGGCCCCTGTCAATAAGGGCCACAACTGGGTTAATCTCATAGCTGTACGCAATGGCAGCGTGGGAAGCAGAGATGTGGAAAGGACAGGACTGATGGAGGTACGTGGAGATGCAGGACAATGCTCTCCAGAAGTTCTGAAGCTTGTGTGCACACCTATGTCACGGTGCTGTTCAGCAGAGGAGATGTGGCAAAGTCTTGGTAGCTGCAACGATGTCAGGGTCTGAACCAAGGAGGAGAACGCCCAAACCTGGGGCCAACAGGAGAAGCTGCCAAAGGGTGACGCTCCTTGAAAACAAGTCTCAGCAAAGACCCTAGAGCAGTCCAGTGCCCTGAATTGGGTGGGACGTTCAGCCTTGGGAATGCCCTGATGCTCAGAACTGAAAATACTTTCCTCTGTCTTGCTGGAGGGCAGTTCACCCGTTCTTCTCACAGAGGCGTTTGGGTGGCAGCAGTGGGATCCCATGGGAAGGCTGCCTGTCTCTGCAGTTTGTGCACGACCTGGCGCCCTCCGATAAGCTCCTCCAGCGCTGTGAGTAGCCATGGAAGGGATGAGGCAAGGATCTGGCCGACCAGCGAGGTGTCTGGCCAGGGAGGTTGTGTTCCCACAGCTGCATACTCAGGTGTCTGATAAATGACATTTCATAAAATAACATGTTTTATGTTTTATGTAAAGATAGTGAAAACCTGCTAAACTTCTGGGGTTCAGGTTTTCGAGGTAGAATAGCTCAGTAGAGCTCCTTTGGTCTACCCAAAGAACAAAAAATACGGGGTCCTGAGAGGATTCCCATACACACTCACTGTCCAGAAGGTGTCTGCACTAAAAACACTCTTTGTAGACTCATTCCAGGCTGGGGTTAATGTCCCCTTTTGATTCCTTAGTCTGCATCCATTTGCCCCGACTGAGCAACTTGGCCATTAAGGGTGAGCTAGCTACTGCAGGCTGCCTTTTAGTCAAGGGAGGAACAGGGCAATTCAACCCGATCTGAGATAAACCACAGTGATTACTCTGAAGGGATTCTTATTCCTCCCGACTTTAAAGGGAGCTTTCAAGTCTAGGTTGAAATTAAGCACCAAACTTTTAAAGCTCATGACATGAATCTCGCCCTGAAGATAAACACCGTTTGGGTGCTTATCCAGCGTGCAGTTCACTGTAAAATCCCTGCAGAAAAATGGCCATTAGAGAATCGGGCATTGCATTCATTTCAGTAGGGGAAATCGTGGCGATCGTAAGCTGCTAGCAAAGCTACAAAGGATGTTTCTTGTTGAAGCGTTCAGGGTCTCATTGACTGTGTCTTATCTGACCAAGCGTGACCAGAGAGTGCTTGGCACCCATGCTCTCCTTGACTGAGGAGCAACCTCAGACCAGGCTCTCCATGTATCCCATCTGCATCTGAGAGCCAGCCCTGGAGACGTGCCCGGGAAAACCCCACACCTTGGACTTCAGTTACAGCTGATGACATGCGTGGTCAGACTTGCAAAGGTATTTATTTGCCTAAAGATTCAAAAGGCCATTCATTGTCTAAGATTTGGAGGAATTTGCAGAAGTACCTCATCTGTCTGATTTTGGAGCCTAACTTACCTAGGGGACATTGCAGTCCTGTGTAGGAACCCACTTACAGCTTTAGGTACCTTTGGGAATTTTCTGCTGAACATCAAGTCATTGTCCTAGTAAAAGCATTAGAATTTGGTTTAACAGTAGAGGGTCTTCTGTGGTTGGAATTACAGCAAATTTACTTACAGTTTTCACTACTGGAAATTTCAGGAGAAGGAATTATCCCACCAGGGAGTGCTGTTTAATTTCTGAGGAACCATTTTCTTGTCCTGATATAAATTTGATTGTAATGACAGGTAATTCTGGCAATAGTATAACAATGATAAAGCGCTGTAGAAATAGCAGTATTTTCAGTGCAGCTTTGTGAAAATCCTTCAGAATGTAAACTAAATTAAACCAGAAAACCAGCTAATATGGGCTTAGTTTTTTATGCCATGTTTGGTTCACTTTTTGCTCAATGAAGACTAAGATACAAGAGGAGAAGCACCAGTTCTGGATTGGGGCAGATCTTGGTATTTGGCCTCATCCTTTTGTTTCATTAAGGTCATTATAATGCACCTTGAGATTGTATAGAGATCTTAAAATGCCAGAAATTGCCTCTTTCTATGTACAGCAGATCCAGACTGGGCACGAAAGGGTCGATGAGGGTTGGGTGCATTGAGACTTCACAAATGTGAGCCTTGCCCGTGGCCTGTTATCTACAAAAGTGGGAGCACTGTCATGTTAGACCCCAAAAAACACATCTTTTTTGAATCTAGAGCCCTTGGAGCCCTGATTTTCATCCTCCTTTTCCTCTAGAAGGGGCCAGCTTCTTTCTGTCTGATTTGGATCTCCTGCATCCCAAGACTTGGGCCACAGATATCAGCACATTTTAGTTAGACTGAGTGAATACTTCACCTATCCCCTTCTTTCACCTAGGGCTTTGCAGCATCATTTCCACCAACTGATCCCCTTGCTGTGCTCTGAGAATGTTGCTATCATCTTTATTTAAATTTCACACCGGTCTAAATGTCGAAGGCTAAGTTCTGGCATGCAGAATCGAACGGATATTCACATTTTTAAATTAGCAGACGGTGGAAATGAATGAATGGCTCTTCCCTAGGGAAATATTCTGGATCTGCTCGGTACAACAGCCCGGAAAACTGGGCTGCTGCTGGTAATAACACAACCTTAGCTGGGGCCTCTGCGGAGGCTGGAGGTTGCATCAGCAGCTCAGGGGTGTTTACCAGGGCAGGAGGAATAGGCTCAGCATCCCATTCCCCTGCCAGCGCGACGCGCTGGTGTTTGCAGCCAGTCCAGATCCTGTCTCCGAAGGAAACAACGCAAAAAGCCAAACCTCTCTCCGACTCTCGATTTCTCTTTCGCAGTGGGCTACTCCCATGTTCTAGATCGGAAAATACAGCATTTAAATAAAGAGTGAGCTGAACCGCGCGGCCCCAGGTCCCCTTCCCAGACCCACTCCCGTGCTGCACAGGCACACATGTACCAAAAACAGCTCTCCCACGACTACTTGAGTAGGGATTATTTTTCCCCCCGCTCTGCTTAACATGGCTTTTTCGGTGGCAGCTCACCAAGCTGGAAAAGCAGATCGGCAAAAGGGGGACGCATAAATGGTATGGAGTTTGTCAGCCCGTGCAGGTAGCTGGCCAGGTCCCTCCTGCGAAGGTTGTGCTCCGTTGTGTCAATGTCACTGCTCTTGTGTCCCAGCCCTAGGTAGGACGCCGTGCCTTAGGGCCGCGGCCCCGTTGCCTCTCAAGGGTGCGTTGTCCTCTCCTGTGCACCCTCCAGGGCAGCCTGGTCAAAAGAGAAGGTCAAGGGGAGAGGGTGCAGATCACGCAAGCGGGAAATCTCTATGAGATTTTTTGGGCTCTGGCTGAGAAAGGAAAACCGGGAAAAGATAAGTTTTTGGAGAGGGGATGGATTATCCAAGGCATGAAAAATTGTCAGGGAATTATCTGATGAACCCATTTGATGGGATTAAATAAAAAGTGAAAAATAAATGCTTTTCTCTATGTTTCTTTGTCACTATTGCTAAAATATTGAAGTTTAAACAAGGAGGCTTTTAATGGAGGGTTGTCTCACAGGGTGTATTGTATTCACTGGAGTTTGCGCTCTCCTTGGCTAATTATATATATTTATCCATCTTATTGAAAGCTTCTCCAGGGCAAAGAGATGCTGGTTTATTTCTTTATTTAATAAAGGAAATGCATAGTGGAGAGAGATCTGTTAAATATCAAGGCAGTTCAGTCTCTGACACTCTGGCTCCTGGTAGGGGGCTGGAAGGGGACGTTGCAGAGGGGTCAATGGGAGCAAGGAGCTCCCACCTCCACGCGGCACGGCTGCAGGCAGGAGGTGGGGAAACCCGGGGCTCGAGATCTTGTCAGCGGTTTGGGCCGAGACTATCTTGAGGATCTTGTGGGGATCCTCCGTTTCCTTAGGATCCATTGGAGAGCCAAGTCCAGCCCCGTTCCCACTCGTTGTCTGTGCTAGGTGATTGCTCTGTAGCTGTTATGTCCTCTCTCCTTGATCCACCCAACTCCTCTTCGTGTGTTCAGGTTTCATTAAACATCCCGTCTCCCCCTAAAACTGCGTAAGGTCTCAGCATCTGCAGCGTCTTCGGGCAAAGAGCTCCAAGGTGCAACTACCTGGTGCATGCAGAACAGCTCCTTCTGCTTCATTTGACTTCATTTGACTTCATTCATTCATTTGACTTCATTCAAGTCTGCAAGCTTCGTTTGAAATCCCTTAGTAGAGGAAGAGACCACGAACAGACCCTTTCCAGGCAAGGTCTCTACTTACTTGCAGGCTCTCCACCCTCCCCAGCTGGTGCCTGTCCAGGCTTGCAGGGGTTATCCCCGTACTTGAGTGTGGTGGCTGTCCATACCCCACCAGGGACAGACAGGTGGACCCGTGGCTTGATGGGGAGATCCCACCATCCAGCAAACACGGGTCCGGAGAGCGCCCAGCCGCCTTCTCTGCTGGGCTGCGTTCACTCAGGCGGCAGGAGGAGCCGAGGCGCGGGATCTTCTGTCCGTGAGCAGACGTGCCTCCGTGGTGCCGGAGGAGGTTCGTCGGGGCTGCGGGAGGCTGCCCTGCCTGGGGCATCCCTCGGGGCACCCGAAGCACCCACGGATCTCACCCGGCAGCAGCCTCAGCTCCTCTCTGTTCCATAAAGGCATTTCAGACAATAACCTGCTGTACTAAATGTGCGGTCTTCTAATTAGTGCCTATTTTAATCATGGAAAAGTTGTAACACTGGGAGAAAAATCCCACCCCTGTATAGCCAGGGACCAGCCTGGGCAGGAAAGCGTCTGTGTGTGACATGGTGACAGCGAAAGTGTCATTATGGCCTGCCAGGGAGCAGTGCTCATTTTCCTGCCAGCAAGGGTTGTTTCTCTGCTTGCAACTGTCAGGCTCCTCAATCCCTGGAAATGGCACAAATACGGGGGGTTATTTTCTTTCTTATCAATTCTGTTTTGGAGTTTGGTGAAAAATGTGAGGTCTTCATTTGAAACTGCTGCTAGACAGCTATGTGCTGCTCCTTTGACTTATTTATATCCTAATGATGCTGCTTAATTTATTCCTTTTTTTGCTTAGCTACCCAGTCGAGCGGCGTGTGTTTTCTTCCGCAGGAAGATGAGCTCTCAGGAGTATCTTCTGCTTTATGGCTTTGTGCAGATTCTGTAGCTTTGGCTTGTCACTTACTGTCATTTATGCATTTGCTTTTTGAATCAAAGGGGATGTGGTCCTCATACCTGGAGCATTTATTTGGGAATAACTGCCTTAGATCAGCTAAGGGATTTGGATTCACATTCTGGATTTGCAGCACCCACCTGTGATGTCACAGGTGGCGTTATGAGCACACAGGGGTGACATCATATGGGCTGTTAGCGCTGCGGCTCCAGTCTTGCACACCACCATCTATTCCCCCTCTTGGCTCTCTCTTTTTCACCTCAGCCAGCCACCCTTAAGGGGTGCTTTGTCTTTAAGCATCACCTTCATCTCCCGCGAGAGGCAGGCAAGTGAAATGTTGCAAGGTGAGAAACCTGGATTTTAGTGGAAGAGCATAAATGAAGTAAATAAAATTTTGGCGGTTCCTTCTGTGTAGAAGCTGACATAGACTCGCGGGTTACGGCACCCGGAGCTGGGCTCATCTATCCAAATTTAGACAGCTTCAGCTGAGCTATTCATCCAGATTCCCCGTACAGCTGATAGGCAGTGCTAGTGCACGATTCATCTCATCCTAAGGTGCACGTCAGAAAATAGGTCAGATGGATTGTGCTTTAAAAGTGCTCATTTTCCTAAAGGCAGTTGTGCTGACGAGCACAGATGTAGATACTTCTGTACGTCTGGAGCAGGGGGAGGCAGAATCCGCCCTTGGAAACCAGCAGTGTTGTCCCATGGAAAAGGATGCTGCCATAATTCCTGCTGTTTCCCCAAGGTAGCATCGGTCTCCCGCGCCCATACCCCCCGCCGCGCCGGGGCTGGGGGTCAGCAACAAGCCCCATCCAGGGGCCAGACCTCCCTGCACGCTGGGTAACGAAAATCAGCGACAGGGCATCGCCAGCACGCCGAGCTGACCTGCACCCCTGGCACCCCGAGTTCAGGGCCCGATGGCAAACTGCAGAGAAACCGTTAACAGCGAATTCCCGCGAAGGCGAGTGGTGGGAGCAGCCTGGTCCCGGTGCCCCAGCATCGAGCCTGGGCTCAGGTTGTGGCTCCCGCTGCCCCTCTTGCCTCCGGGATGAGCAACCTATTTTTTCAATGCCTTCCAGAGGAATGTAACTAGGAGCTGAAAATACCACCTTGCCCCCCGCTCTCCCCCTGCCAACAAGCAGGCTGGGCTGCACGGGCAGCGCTGGGGGCTCAGGGCTCTACCTGCTGCCTGGCAACTCCCTGAAGAGAGACGGGGTTGGGGGAATCTCTCTTAGGGGAGATTTCAGCATTAAAATGCAGCCCTGTGTGGTCCCTTCCCAGCAGTTGGAGATGTAAGGTGAAAGGGCAGTGCATGCAGCGCAGTCTGCTTAGGGAATGTACTTATTTTTAATGATAATATTTAGAAATTAGATTGCCATCTGATTAGGGCAGGACCTAGCCCTTTCTGTGCAGCAGTTATCATGTCGTTGGCCATAAGGGCTAATAAATAACACTGAGAGATGATGATAATGCCAGAGATTGAGTGTAGGATGTAAGAGGAGGTACGCAGCATTTTCAATAGGAGTCCTTCCTGCCGGGGACCGTGTTGAGGTGCTGTTTGCGTGCACTGGGCAGATCTCCAGAAGCTGCTGCATGATGTATCAGAGCCACGTGTTGGTCATCAGTGGGTCCAGCAAGACCCGGTGGCAGCCACCACGTCCCTGAGCTACCGGTGCTCCGCAGGGGGAAGTTCACACACAGGAAACACGATAAAAGTCACAAAAAATAATGTTCCACTATGCTGTCCAAAAAAACAGTGTCAAGCCGTCTGTGGTTTGTGGCTGTGGGGGTAAATGGGGCTGCTGCCCCAGGTCAGAAGCAGAAGTCCTCGCTCCTGGGCAGAAGGGAGCAGGAGAAGCGCTGACCCACCGGCTGGGCAGAGCCTGCAAACCATCTGCGGCTCTTTCCAAACTGGCAGCCGAGGTTTGGGTGCGCTCCCTTCCTTCTGCCAGGTGCATGCCCCGAGATGTGCGTAAATAAGCTTGCAAATAAATACACGCATCTAAACCCAGGAACGCCGCGCTGCACGTGTGCCGCAGCCTGTGCGTGCCCCCCCCAAACACGCCGCTCAGGGCCGGAGTCTTTGGCTGCTGGAGATTCTTGCAGCCAAGCTGTAAAGAGCTAAAAAGGCAGGAATTTGGGGAAAAGAGGGAGGGCACTGCAGCCTGGCGGAAACCCCCGGCAGCACCTTGACGCCATCAGCGCGGGCTGGCGTCCCCCAAATGATCCCCTTCATTGACGGGGGGTGGGAAGCAAAGCCGGTGCTTTTAACAGCGCTGGATTACGGAAGGGGCAGGCAGCTGAAGGCGACGGGCTATTGTCTGAAAGATGAAATTTATTATAGGGCACCGTGCAAAGCCTAAATTAGGCTATCCAGGAAAAGAAAAAAAAAACCCTTGGTGTGTGTTATATGTATGCAGAGCTTGTCAGATCGAGTAATGTAGTGCAATAAGGCTGAACCGGGCAGTAATGGGCTGCGTGGCTGCTTTTTTGCTTCTCCCTCTGTTTTGTTGTTGTTGTTGCAGTGGGACCTTAATGGGGTTCTTTAAACAGATGCTTAAGGAGTCGCACTCCTGCGACCAGTGATTAAAAAAAAAAAAAAAAAAAGAGAGAAAAAAAATGTTAAAAGCACAAGATTGGCAGAAATCATTTTTCAAAAGAAAAGAGCTTGGGGGTGGGGACGAGCTGGGAGAAGACTGTCAGGCTGTGGAAAAGTTTAATAAATTCCATGTCACTCTAAAGACCGTCGTGTGCAGAGTTGCCCAAGGCCAATAAAACCCGATAAACCTCTGATAGGTTGGCTCCGCTGCACTGGCACACGTTATTGCTTTGATACCTTACACAAAAATAGGGTGCTTTTTTGTTGGTTTTGATATGGTAAGAGGCCTTGCAGTGTGCTGTTCTTTATAAGATATATATAAAAAATCCATGATAAAAACACCAAAGAATTTAAGTGTGTAGCTGTCATCAGTTACTATTTAACTGAGCGAAACACGTTAAAAGCAGCAACAATACAATATAGCAGTGAACGCATGAAAGCTCAGGCAATCTTCCTCCCACATTTAAGAGAAAGTGCTTTTTAAAACCGTAATCTTGGTAGGCTTTGTGGGGAGGGGGAGAGGGGAAGATGGAGAAAGCAGGGAGAAACACCTTTTATTTTTGTTTAACTTCAGCCAGTCATTTGCCTGATGCGGCAAACCTTGGAGAATTGGCTTCCCGTTTCTCCCCGGAGCGGCTCGGCTGACCTAAGGCGTGAAGGGCTGTGACCCGCCCGGTGCCCGCCGCGGGTTGGGGGTCTCGCCCGCCAAAGGGGGGTGGGACATGCACCCACCTGGGGAGCAGCAGCAGTCTCTGGTGCTCATACCCTCGGGTGATTCAGCTGAGTTTTCCGAGCCTTTATTTCCCGCCGTGGTCCTTGTCGTGGAAGCAGGAGTGTGGTTTTTGGGGCACGTTGCACAGGGCACCCTTCCCAGTGCAAGCATGTGGTTAATGTATTTCGTAGAATCATAGAATCATTAAGGTTGGAAAAGACCTTTAAGACCATCGAGTCCAACTGCCAACCCAGCACCCATGCCCACTAAACCATGTCCCGAAGCGCCACATCCACACGTTTTTTGAACGCCTCCAGGGATGGTGACTCCACCACTTCCCTGGGCAGCCTGTTCCAATGCCTGACTACCCTTTCAGTGAAGAAATTTTTCCTAATATCCAATCTAAACCTCCCCTGGTGCAACTTGAGGCCATTTCCTCTCGTCCTATCTCTTGTTACTTGGGAGAAGAGACCGACCCCCGCCTCGCTACAGCCTCCTTTCAGGTAGTTGTAGAGAGCGATAAGGTCTCCCCTCAGCCTCCTCTTCTCCAGGCTAAACACCCCCAGCTCCCTCAGCCGCCCCCCATCAGACCTGTGCTCCAGACCCTTCACCAGCCTCGTCGCCCTTCTCCGGACACGCTCCAGCACCTCAATGTATTTAAAAGCACCTTGGCTGTGGGAGTGATGGGCAGCTTGGTGGTTTCTCCTCGTTACACTTGCCAGTGTTTTCACCAGCTTTGGTGCGGTTTCAGGTCCCTGCCCGTCATCCCTGAGCACCAGAAATGACCTGGGAATTGCCACTAGAAGGGGGGTGAAGCTGCTGCGGCTCCTGGCAGGGGTGCGGACAGCCGGCCCCTGCCTAAGGCTGGAGATGGGTCCCGGGCTGGCTGGGAGCTGCCGGAGCTGCCTCGGCGTGCCGCTGGGCTCTGGCAAAACGCGGGCTATGGGGCGGGCAGGGAAACAACCCGGCCGGGCAGCACGGGGCCGTGGCGGCGGGGGAGACCTGGCCCCGGGGGGGGTGTCCGTGCCAATTTTCCAAGACCTTTTTCTTGCCCCGGAGAAGAGGAGCCGGGGAGCTGCCAGGTCCTGCTGCATGCTGCCCCGAGCGCGGCGGGGACGCCGTTCCTCGCTTCACTACCCAGTTTCTCCAGTTTCTATTTGCTGTGCTGGTACCGACAGGTCACGATTCAAGCGTGCTCAGTGCTGGCCAGATTTATAGCGGGTTTTTTATAGTTGTCTCTCTAAAGAGCTAAAAGTCAAAATCATCAACTGGAAAAAGTCCACGAGGCTGCGGAGAGCTGGGACTGGCCGGACGGGGGACGGGGCTCCCCTCTAGCCCCGCGTGTGAATTTCCACATAAATTTTCCAGACCTTCATCTCTTGGACAAGCTGAAGTTTTCCAGGTTTGGGGGTCCATACAAAGCTGAATATTTGGGCAAGATCAGTTTGACCGGCTGCAACAGCCTGGGCATACCGAAGGCGGTGTAAGAAACCCTTTTTTATTGTTATGTGAGAAGTACTTGCAGGGTGTTATTTCCAAAAGATGAAATTTGGCCTGGGAAGAGCCGTCGTTGAGAAGTGCTTCTCGTTGATCTGAAAGAAACTGGGTTTGATCGGGCTGAGGTAGGAAACTTTGATAATCACATGCTTAGCATAGTCAATCCATTTTTCTTCTAAACTGCCAGCTGTTTTCTACAGTTTTCTCCCTCGTCCACACACACATTTCATAGGGAAAAACACAACTCCAGAAAAATCCTCCTCTTCCCTCAGTGCCGGTCATAGTTGGCAGGAAGACGCTTACTTCCAGGGTTTGCAAAAATACACAAAAATACAGGCTCACTAAATGAGGGGGGGGTTGCCTATTTTTCCTCTCTGAAAAGTATCGATTTTCTTTCTGAAGTGTCTTTGGAGCAAAAGTTGCACAGCTTGAAATTTAATTACAACAACTTGGAAGATGCAGGTTGAATCCCCCTTTCTGCTGGGTAACGTTGGGCAAATTGCCCAACCTCTTGGTTTCTCCCTGGCCACATAGAGCCAGGATTTTTTTCTTTTTCTTCCACCACTCCCAGCTTTTGCCTATTAAAATGCAAAACCCTGTGGGTCTGGAAGATGCACTTCCGGATGGTTCCTCTCTCTTACGTGCCTTTGCACGGCGTCTGTCTGTGGAAGGACAAGCCATAAGCACCCCGGCAGCATTTTACAGAGGAGAAAAAAAATGTGGCTTTATCCAACATGTTCCTTCTGGTCAGATAAGTAGTGATTTCCTGGCAAAATTCCTGCTTGCATAAAGCTTTGCCTCATCTCTCCTCTGGCTTCACTTTGGGAGGCCACAGCTCAGCTCAGCTCAATGCAAGAAGGATGTGCTTGTACAGATACCTGCAGAATGGAAAGGTAAAGAAAAGAAGCTGCAAATGTTTCATGTTGTCCACATATCAGCAGTGTTCATTCTGTTCATCATAATCCCATTTTCTGCTTCAGATGTGTCATTACTGCCCACCGGATTTGGGGAGGTAACAGGAGAAAATGAGCTGGAAAAACATCAGACAGTTTGGGTCTTTTTTTAAAAGTTATTAACACCTTTAAGATATTTAATGAACTGCAGGCACGTCTCAGAGTGGAGAAGGATAAATTCACTGCGGGTATGACAGTGAAGCGAGGCTCTGCAGAAAGGCAAGAGGAAAGCGTTGGGTTTCATTTGGACTGGGCTGGAGGGCAAGGAGGGCCGAGGGCAAACCCTGTCCAGATGCCAAAGAGAAAAAGGGAAATAAAAAAGTGTGGGGTTCCCTCTCCGCAGGGCCCCCCATGGGCAGAGATGCTGCCCTACCCCAGCAACACTGCAGCGCTTGCAAAGATGTCTCGATGGAGGCACACCATCACCTGCCCATCGTGCACACTCGATGGAGGCACACCATCACCTCCTCATCGTGCACACTCAATGGAGGCACACCATCACCTCCCCACCATGCACACTCAATGGAGGCACACCATCACCTGCCCATCATGCACACTCGATGGAGGCACACCATCACCTGTCCATCGTGCACACTTGATGGAGGCACACCATCACCTGCCCATCGTGCACACTCGATGGAGGCACACCATCAC
>JASVER010000061.1:4369950-4386125 GCA_030449065.1 Oceanodroma leucorhoa
GATGGAGGCACACCATCACCTGCCCATCGTGCACACTCGATGGAGGCACACCATCACCTGCCTTCGTGCAGGCTCCCCTGAGCCCATCCACATTTGCTCTTTGCAGTCTTCTGAAGCAGACTGGAAAAGGGAGGTGAAGCCAAGGTGTTGTGCCAAGTTGCGCCAAATTCCTAACTGCCCACACTGCTCCACAGTGGCAGCTATAAAACTCAGCACATCTCAGCCATCGTTAGGTTGGGGCAACGCACCCCAGGATTGCCGCTGCTGCAGGGTCACGCCAGCCGAAGCTCAGGCACTTCGCTTTGCACGTGCACAGCAGCCGGCAGCTGCCCCCCGCGCCCCAGCCCGTACCCCCGGCAGCGGCACACCGCTGCTGCCATCGCCCTCTCCTCTGCTGGCTGCAACCTCATCCGATTTTGATGAAGCATGTGAGGTATTGTTCTTTTTATGTGCTTGCTGTACCACCTGCACACCTACGAGCGTATCTAATTTGCAGCACATCTCTCAGGTGGGAAGAGTTATTTATCCTTCTGACAGGCAGAGAAGGGGCCAAGCAACTTGTCCAAAGCGTGGAGTGAGGCTGCAAATTAACAGGGACTCGAACCCAGACCTGAACCGGTGCCCCAGCTCCTGGCACACACATCCTGCCTGCTGGCAGCTGCTGGAAACACGAGGCGGGAAGGAGAGCGATTTGTTTTGCAGGTTGCTTATTTGTAAGGACAAGCTCTTCATTTTTTTTGGTGGCGCTTTCTAATTTAAAATTGCCTGGGCTTTCATCTCTCACATTCTCAGGGTTCCCATGGGTGGGAGCGGTGAGGAACTGGGATGAGGAGGCAGCACCCGGGGCGGCCCAGGCTCCGAGGAGCGGCCCTGGGGGGCTGTCCGGGGGCTTTGCTGCAAGTTTTGCTGGCAGCTGAGCGCTGGCTCCCGTCGGAAACCCTGGGCTCCCCTCCAGGCCGAGGAGGGCTTATAGGATTTAGTAGGCATAAGCTATAGTGCCGCTTCCCTGCTCTCTTGACCCTGTCCATCTCAACCCCATCAGCCCTCTATGAACTTGTCACCTCCCCAGCTTGTCCCATTCGCTGCATCTCCTGTCCCGTCCCAGTCGCTGCCCCTTGGGCGTCCCGGCCGCGTTCCCCCCTTCCCTGACCCACCTCCCTTTCCCCCTGCCACCCTGCCAGTCTCAGTCCTCCCCTCCCTGGCTTCTCCCCCTAACCCCAACTCGGCATCAAGGCACTCGCTAGAGCCCAGGGGGGCAGCCCTGCCTCCTGCCTTGGCTTTGTGCCGCTTCCCATCGGAACAGTGAAAAGCACGGGTCTGATGTAAAGGCCTTGGCCACCACTCTCTGAATTTCAATATCCTCCTCCAAAGCATAAAAAATTGTCCAAAAATTTCCTACTAACGTATTTGTCCCCATTCTCCCCCCAAAAACGGCTGGACTGCAGAGAATGAAGATGGTGGTGGGGCGGTTGGGAGAGGCACACGCTTGCTGCAGAAAGTTTCAACCCAAACAATTAAATCCCTGAAGGAATTTCCGAAAGCGCCTAAGCAGGTTACATGCCTAATTCTCAGAGCCCAATGGGACTTGGACAACTAATCTTCTTAGCTGCTTTTGAAAATCTTTGCCAGGTGCCTGTTTGCATGTTTAGGTGCTCTAAAACCTTTGCAAGTCTGAGCTGTAGAGTGTGGTCGGTTTGGGTCAAAGCAGAATTGCAGCAAATCCCATCTGGAGACAGTTATTTGGGCTTAAATCCGAGCTGGGCAACCAGTGCGGTCCCCAGGCCTGCTAAGGGACACCGTATGTCACTCGTCATTAGAGCATTTTGCTTTATTCTACTTTTTGCAGACTTATTGCGGGGGAGGGCAGAAAGGCAGGGCATTCCTGTATCTCCCCCTGCCCAGAAGAGCATCAGCTCTGTTAGATACCCCAAGAAGTGACTCGACTGTCAAAAGCACTCGCTGTGCTGTGCTTTTTTGGCAAATCTGGCCCATAATGACCATTGCTTTATGGGACCAGAGCTCCAAGTCAGGAGGAGCAAAGGCAAAGCCTCCAAGGGAGAGCATTGCGCTGTTGAAACACGAACGGAGCAGCTCTCCGTGTAACAGCAACGCTCCTGTCCTCGCAGTGCCGTCGGAGATCAGAAACCGCCCGGGTAGTTGTGCAAAGCGCTGAGCTCCCGGCCAACGCCACTGATGGAAGGAGAAACATGGACTTTTTGGTGCTTTGGAAAATCAGGCCACGGGTTTTGAGATTGAAATATAGACCTGYGTGAAAGTCTTGGCTGTAGGGACACCGAGGACAATCCCAAACAGTCACTGCTGCGGAGCGGAGGCAGAGGCTCCAGGCGGGAGCGTGAAGAGCCGGCACACCCAGCACTGCTGTGTCCCACCTCCTAAGTCACTTAGAATCATAGAATCATAGAATCATTAAGGTTGGAAAAGACCTTTAAGATCGTCGAGTCCAACCATCAACCTGAAACCTGTCCTTCTTCAGGAGAGCAGCGGCAGTGCCTTGCAGCCCCAGGGATGCCCATGCAGCCACATCTACCARCCCCCAAGCCCCGAGGACCTCCCTCCGCTGGGACTCTGACCCCCCTCTTATCCAACCCTACCCCACCCCCAGAAAGCGACCCCATTTTCTGGGAAATTATTTCCAGTGCAATAATTGCAAGCTGGAAATTAGACCCCAGTCTTCAAAGAGCGGGCTCTGAAGTGCACATTAGCTATCTGCCGGGATGAGCCATCTTACCAGTCCCTGCTCGTCTCCTGCCTGAAATTATGTTTGACTACAGGGCATGAAATGTTATTCATCCTTCCCCATCTCCCTCCCATCCGTTTCTATTCAGATTCAGCACCGAGTGGTAGCAGCAGCAGGTATATGAAAAAGATTTTCAGGTGTTCATGTGTCTTTTCTTCCTTTTTTTTCCCCCGATTCCCCTTTTATACATGAGAAAGCAGCATGAAAGGCAAAGCAAATGAGAACGGGAAAGAAAGTGCTGGATTTAAAGCAATCTGTTAACAGGGGGGAGTTTATTATCCGCTAGCACGGGGCCGCRGTGTGTCAGGCGGCGCGGGGTGAACGGCAGCGCGGCCCCGAAAGCCGCCTCTGCCCGTGGCGATGGTCAGGGCTGGCGTGGAAAGGGTRGTGCCGAGGCAGCTGATGGGCACGAGGTTAATTCTCATTTCACTCCCTGGCAGTAGCAATTTCACGGATCTCGTCATCTGTGGACAGTTGCAGAAAGGGGAGATCAGAAATGACAAATATCTACATTACCTTCAGAGATTTAAATGCCACCAAATGTTCTTTTAATCTCAAACCGCCGGTGGTTCTGGGGTTTGGTTTATAAAAGAGACCGTTTTCGGGTTTGGGTTTGTATTTTTTTTTTTTTAAAGAACAAAACACACAGAGAAAAGCATAAAAAAATGCAGAAGTAGCGGGAATTTGGAGGCTGCCTTGAAAAGCAGACCAGATATCTAGGCTGGACATCTCCCATTTGCACAGATAATTGATAATCATGTATTTTTCCCACCAGTCAAAAATAGAATAAGTTTTAAATAGATAGGACCGGCTCTTGCTATTTTCTTGTCAGCGTTATCTCATTAGGATCAATACTTTYCTTTGCTTTTCTATAAGCCTGGGAAAATCAGGGGGATGGATTTCCTCTAACAGAATAAAACCCTTGCAAAGGACTTTGGAGAGGTGAGATAAGAAATTAACATTAAGAAGCGTGATCGCTATCGTATGCAGAGGTTTTGCTTCTGAAACCCATCCGAATCTTGTTTTTTAGCACATTTACATTTTGAACAAGCTACGGCTCTTGTTGATTTGAAGCCGCAGGGTGTAAAAACACCCCRGGGTTTTGCTTTGCTGAGGACTGCCCGTCCCTGCACGTGGGAAATTCGGTGTGACACAGGCCTTGCAGCCGGAACCGCGGGAAGAAGGGCAGGAGGGCGCGGAGGACRTGCAGATGTTGGGTGCTTGTGCTCCTGCTCAGGTCAACTCAAAACTGAGCCGWATGAGGCTTTTATTTCATTTTCCCTGCTGGGGAGCGCGGCAGCGTCTGCGCGCGTCGGCGGAGTTCCGCCGGTGGCAGAGCCGTCCCCTCTCCCGTGTGACCCGAGGGCAGTTGGGGTTATTTTTGCTCGTGCCGTTTCATTGCTCCCCACATCCCTGCTCCTCCGTAGCTGCCACCCAGGTCTGTTCTTGTGCTGTGGGAGGAAAGGGGAGCGAGGGAACCAGCGCGGGGTCCGGATCGGGCCCTGGGGTGCGGGGCAGCAGGGGAGGAAGGTGAGGAGGAGATGCCTGGCTCGGCCAGCATCCCCTCGCTGCCCTCCCCGGCGCTGCCTGGCCGGGCTCTCCCGTAGCTCCCGGCGTGCGCCGGTGTTCGCTGCTGGAGGCCGGGGCACGCCATAAATCAAAAGCTTCTCGCGCCCTTTGATTAATGCCCGGGGAGGCGTAAGGTGGCAGCGCCRGTGTCCTCAGCCTGGGAGGGGGTGGCAGAGACGGATCCCGAGCGGCTGGCACAATTAGGATTAGTGGATGGGCCAGGACAGCGTTCAGCCCGGTGTGGGAGAAACGGGGGGGGGGTCGTCCCTTCCCCACCCCGGGGGCTCCCGGGCTCTGCGGGAGCAGCATCGCGCAGCTTGGGAGGGCGCGGGAAGCAACCGGGACCCTGTCGGCACATCTTTGGAGGTGTCCTGACCAAGGAAAATTTAAGGCATTTAAARAGGAGAGATGGGGTGACTATCCAGGTGTTTGAGGGGAATCCTGCTGGTTTGGCTGGAGAGAAACCAGGAGACTGAAAATTTAACGGGAGGGTGATGGAAGCTGGCTGAGGAGGGGTGGGAGCTGACAGCTCAGTAGCAAATGAGACATGACAGAAAGGGGGGAGATAATTTAACAGGCTTGGCCTGATCTTGTCCTTCATAGTCATGTCTTGATTTTCTCTTGCTTTAGATTTGTCAGATCTGATTTTACACAGAAGATGGGGGGGGGGAGGGGGGAATGGTCTGTACTGCGCAGAGGTGCCCGTGCAGCCTCCTGTTGCTCTTCCAAGCCACAAGCGTGCAAGAAGTATTTTGTTTTAAATGTCTGGAAGTATTTTAGTGTTGCTAAAATGATCTCTCCTTCATCAGTTGCCTTCTTGAGAGCTGCTGCGCTATTTTCGCTCAGGATTTAAAAACAAATAACGCCCCCCGCAAGGTAGAAACCAAGAGCAGGAACCATCGGGAACTGTCAGCTTCACTGACGCAACCAAAAACTGAGATTTGTAATAAAAGCATTTGACTTCTGGTGTTCGCCTCTAAGCAACAGGCTGCAACCCCCCGAGGCTTGGCAGCTCCCCCCCGGCCACAGGAGATGTTCGTGGTGAAGCAAGGGGGAGGTTTGGGGGTTTTTACGTGTTGCTCGAGTCTCGGGCGGGCTGGTGGGCACCGTGGCTCGGTCCTGCGCAGCCAGGCTCGTGCATCAGGCGTCAGCGGGGTCCTGAGGTCAGGGTATAAAACCGTGCCCTGAAAACTGCTGGGTACCAACTTTTCCAGCGGGAGGGGATGTCAGAGCTCCCCTCTGTGACAGCAAAGCTCCCACCGTCCCTCGTGCCTCCTGGGCTCACCCTCGCTGTATTTTCCCCTCCGTGACAGTTTGGAGGGGGGACGGGACACAAGATGTCTTTGGTGACGAGCCTTGTGCCCCRATGTGCCGCCAGCAGCCTGCCTTGCCCCGGTGAGCCGCAGCCCCCAGGGCAGCCCGGGGCTGGGGTCGGGCCCCCGAGGGCTGTGAGCACCGGCTCGGCTCCCGCACGGATCCTGCACTCAGCCCCGGCCCATTGCAGGTGGGTCCTGAGCCACAGTTGTGTTTGTCCACGAGGACCTCCCGGACCTTGCTGGGTGAAGGATGGTCCCTAGAGGCAGGTGCAGCCCCCAGGGTCACCGCAGGTTGGGTGCCCCTCTTCCAGCTCCACCTAAAATTAAAAAAAAAATTAAAAAATTAAAATAAAAGCTGAGCTGCTTTTATTTTTTAACCAAAGTGGCTGCATAAAATAATTTCTTAAGCCCTTTGCCTATGGCAAATGGCTTAGAAGGACATAAAAGACAAGCTCTAATTTTTCCTCTCTAACTACGCCAGCCTTTTTTATGGCTATTGCCTGGCACAGCTCCTAAGCCACAGGTTCTTGCAGCTTTTGAAGCTGAAATTTCCCCAGCRGGCGGGCAGAGGATGGGTACAGCCTCCGTAAAGCCAAAAGGCAGCCAGGGCCTCTCAGGAAAGRGCTGCTGCTGCTGGGAGAGATTATAATCGCAATTTCCCTGCAGATATTTGCTTTAGTCTCTTCAGGCCGGGCTCTCCCGAGCCCCAGCKGAGAAATGAAGCGGCTGCCCAGGGCACGGCACGGGAAGGGCACAGACCTGCAGGAGCTCTGATGTGGTACGCGCAGCTCCGCAGCAATTTAAAAATCATTCCTCAAATCCCAACCTCCTGGACTTTGCCAGATGGGAATTAGAAGGGGTTTGCCACAAAAAAAAAAAAAAAAAAAACCAAAAAAACCCCGAAGCATGTTCTGGTGGTGAATTTAGCCATGGCAGAAGTTGCTAATTGCAGGGGGCACCTGGCAGTGCCGGGGGTGGGCGGCAGGGCCCCGGCCGCGGAGGGCTCCTTCCCGGGCGGTTTGGGAAACGCGGCTGGTCTGCTCCGCGGCCGCTGCCTCGCCGGGCTGTGCCGGAGCCTGGCTCCCACCACAGTGCTGGGACCCCCCGACCCCCCCCGCTCGCTGCTGTCTCCTCGGAGAATACCCTCCACGAGGGCTTGGTCCCGGCCACCAATACAGCAATGTGGTCCTGAGTCGGGAAAGCCGCGGTCTTTCTTCCTCCCTCCTCCTCACCTATTTTCGCAACCCTCCTAAGAGCTGAACTACCCTCGAGCTGTCCCCGTCTGCCCCCGTTTCCCTGCGGTTTCGAAGCCGCCGGGAGCAGGCAGAGTCCTGGGCAGTGCTGGTGGGCAGAGGGGGGCAGGCTGAGCCCCCCGAGCCGAGCCYGGAGCTGCCAGCCTCCCCGCAGACCCCAGCCCTGCCTGCCGCAGCACACGGCRTGGGAAGCTGCCGGTTTGTTTTTCTGCATTTGGTGTTTATAAGCACCGATAAYGTGAAGGCTGTGCTGGGGCTGCGGCAGCTCGACGGCTCGGCCCCTTCTCCAAAAGCCACCAGAGCCGCAGTCTGAGCGAAGCATCAGCCGGTAAAAGCCGTACTTGGGAGAAAAATGAGCTGATGGGTGCTGGCTGCGAGCTGCATCCTTGGCTAAAGCCGCCTGATGAGGTTCTTCACGTAAAGCTTCAAGCAAACATGGTGCCCGGACACGTGGGGACAGGGTTAGCTAGACCCAGAGCACTCAAGGCATTACCCACAGATTTTTAACCCCAGGGAGTGATGAACAAACCTTCCAGAGGAAGGAGGAGCAGTACCGGGTTCACTTAGTGATAAGGAAATGTCAGYGAGATACTGTGGATGGTGATTTGCTGTTTTGGTGGAGATTTAGTGGAAGGTCAGAGGATGGGATGGACCAACTCGGYGGCTGTGTCCGGCTCTGTCTCTGCTGAGGTTTGGGTGCATTACGGGTCCGTGGGGGAGGCTGGCTTTCCAGCCCTCCCTGGAACCTCCTGCAGGAGGTATGGAAAACMATCTGCCCTTCCTGGTGTAAATCCCACCCTGTCTTTCCCAAGCTATGGACGGGGCTGACCCTCCACCCCAGCTTTGAGACACCCCAGTCTCTGCAGCAGGAGCTGCCCTGCCGGGGGGGGCACAGCGTGTTCGGGGCAGGGTCACGGAGGAGCAGGGTGTCAACGCTACGCACAAAACGTCGCATCCGGGAAAACTTCTGCACCGCTTTAACTTGGTCTCGATTACACCTCCGTGTACGGATGCTCTGTATATGTTTAACGCTGCGGAGACGTAACCACTATAGGTTTGGTGAAAGCACACGCACTGCTCGGTATTTCTGCTCCCACAGAGCAGGCAGAGCCGGAGGCAGGGCAGGCAGGACGGCGCAAGCCATGCCCAGCCAGAGACAAAACCCACGGTGGAAAAACCCCCGACTGCCGTCTCGCTTTGCATTAAGCCCCGCTCACCTAACGCGGAGAGGAGATGCTGAGGCTCAGACTTCGTTCCCCAGGCGCTGCTTGCTGGGGCGATCCCCCGGGAGAAGGGAGCTCTGCGGGAGCAGCACAGCAGGGATGGACATCACCGGCCAGCCCTGGCGATGCTGCCTTCCCGCTGTGGCAGCCCYGGTGCCGCTCGGTTTATTAACAGCCTGGTCCAAGATAAATTTTAATTGTCCATTTCTCTCTCATGCCCACTTAAATAGGCTGGGTAGGCTGCCCGAGGATCTAGCACACGAGAAAGGTGAGATCTTTGCTTAAAAGGACATTGCCCAGTGATTTTTCACAACCCTTTGAACAGTTTTGCTGATTCTTTTATTTTTAATTGGTTCCTCTTGGAAAACTCGTGCTGAAATCTGCGTCCTTTCATCACTTTGTGCCGCTGTTGATGCCAGCAGTGTGCTCGGCACTGTACAGGGCACGCGAGGAGCTGGGGTCGCCTCAGATATCCTGCCCATAAACTAGGTCAGCATTTGATAAAGAGATTTTAGCCGGCGGTGGGTCTGGTATTGATATCCTATTGCCAGTAAGGGTGGTCATGGGGAGGTTTGATTTGTCCCTTTGAAGGGGGGGCCATGGAAAGGTTTTCCCTAGCCTGAGCAGCATCCCTCGCCTCCGGGRTCATGGTGGGGTCTGCAGCCATTTCCCTGGACCAAAGCCTGACTTGAATATCCATGCRGCTGCATGGTGGGGAAGAGTAAAGGAAAAAACTGCCAGGCTTTGGGTGCTGGGGTTACATGAGGATGGAGCTGCCCTGAYGCGGGTGCTGGAGCTGGGATGGCCGCGTTGGGCATGGGACCTGCAGCACCTTCCTCCTGCCACCCCCAGGCAGAGACCCTCCAGCCCAGGGAAAGCCCACGAGCAGCGTTTTGGGGGGTTGCGTCGTTGGGTCTCTTGTTATACAGCCAAATCCCTGCAGGGGGTGAGTCTGGGCTCCGTGCTGGATCCGGCCCTTGTTCCGGCAGGGCTGGGAATTCTCCTCGCAGAGGTGGGGTGAGACCTGACCGCTGCCCGCCGGGCTGCCTGCCCTCCTGCTCCCCTCACGACAGCCCTGCTCTGGGACCTGCCACCATCCCCACCAACCTTCTCTGTGGCCACCGGGCCACCGTTTACAGCCAGAGAAGGGGCTATTCTGGCCACAGCCCTTTCAAAGGCAAATGACCGCCAGCCTGGTGCCCTCCGCACATATGCTTCTCTGCCGCGCTCTGTACTTCACAGCCCATATATTACGCTGAGTTTGATTACTTTTCAAGCCATAGACCCTTGGCAAGGAAAAACGTTCTCCTAAAAGACTAAATTATGCACTCCTTCCCACCACGGTCCACAGCAAGCACAAGCAGCTCCTTTCTAGTATTTGCATGACCTCAGGAGTCAGTTAGAGAAAATCAGTGCTAATCGCAGCGACACCTCCGAAGGAAACCTCAGCCTCGCTCAGAGGGGCCGGTAAAACAGCTTACCTTTGGCTTCTCACCGCCGTGATCCCCGGGTTGTGATTTCCAGGCAAAGGGTGGACGGTTCCCAGACACCGCRAGGAAAGGAGGGGTCTGCTGCCCGTGCCCTGCCACGCAGGAGCGTCACCTGGGAGAGCAGCAGGAGTCCGGCACAGAAGGAGGGAGGGAGAATAGGTACAGAGGGATAGAAATGTGGTTTATTCCTTTTTTTTTTAATTACTTTTAGAAAACAATGATGTGCAAAACGCCCTATTTCTTTCACCTGTGGTCGGGTGAGTGCAATGTGGATATGTTTGGATTAGTAATGATGATTTCATTACAGGAGTAGGTGCAACAAGGCATCACCCACCCACCGGCACGTCCGCTATCGCCTTTTTATAAAATGCACCCATTAAAACCGTGCAGCCCATCTGGGCATCGCTTTGGTCATCCCCTTCCCCTCGTTGCTTCCCCTTTGCTTGGTACAACCTACTAAGGCTCCTCCTCGAACCCTTTGCACTTGCAGCCCTTCCTATTTTTTGGGCCAGACGTGTTCCCTGGGTTCGCTRTAGTCTTGCCTCGGGTAGCACAGCTGTAAGGGCTCAGAAGTCAAGGGTGGCGTTAGGGTTTGGGAAGAAACTTCAAAAAGCCATGGTGGGGGTCAGGAGCAGCGCAGAGGAGGTGACGGGCAGCGCTGCCCGCGCACAGCGCAGGCGGAGGCACYGCGAGGCTGCTGTCCCGCACCCCGCTCGGCTTCGGGGCGAGCTGCCCACGCCGCCGGGGCCAGCGCGAGCTTTGCTGCGCGGAGGCGGCGGCGGTTTGTCCCCCTCCTCTGCCGCCGGCGGCGAGGCCAGGGGGGACACGGAGCTTCACCCCCACGGCAGGGCTGAGCCCACCCTCGCCCGTGCTTGGGTCGCCACCTTTGGAAACTGTTTTATGCCCCGCGTTTCTCAAAATAATTTATTTTGTGGCTTTTTGGAGTCGAGTCAGGGTGCAGGGAAGTTGCAAACGCTGCTCATGACGGAGCAGGGTTTGATGGGWTGCAGCGGTGCCGGCTCCATCCGTGTGTCCGGGCTGAGCCACGCAACGCTGCTCGGCAGCTYGGGAATTAAACCGGGGTCAAGCGCAGGGGCTCAGCTGCAACCAGGGCGGTTCTGGCGCGGTGGCGGTGGGGAGCAGAGCACCTCCGGCACCTCCCTGCAGCGCCGGGGAGCAGGGCCCCCCGAGGGGGGTGCTGGCCCCCGCGGCATCGCCCCAGCCATGCAGCCGCGCAGGATCCCAGCTGGCAGCTTCGAGGCGGGGAGGGGGGGAAAGAGCAGCCGAAGAAAGGCAGCAAACAAACAGAAATCCTTTGCACGGTTAACTGCCTCCGCTTCCTCCCTCGCTCTCCGGTCGTGCTGCTCCGCTTCTCTCCCCAGCCCCCTTTTTAAGTTAAACGCAAAGGGGACGATGAGGCTTGTTGCTTTTTCAGCTGTTGTGCCTAGAAACCCTCGGCTTTGCTCTGGGCGGGAGGAGGTGATGGGTGTCCCCCTGTAGCTGGCTGGGGATGGAGCCTGGAGCCAGAAATGTCTCCGTCCCCCTCCTTCTCCCCCAGGTAGGCTGCCTGCCTCCATTTTGCCTGCTGTCGTAGATGTGCTTTTAACTAGTCTTTAAAGATAATAAAAGGACTTACAAAGCTTAATATGAGTCAAAGTGTTTTCAAGAAATGTCAGCTGCCACATGTCTCTATTTAAATAGGAAAGGTTTTTTTGKYTTTTTTTTTYCCATCTGTAAAGCACAAAACCACACCGCTGTGTTAATTCATGAAAATGCCATGGAAAGTGGCAGTGAGAAGTAAAAAGGGAAAAATGACCAGGTCAGCCCCACTGCCAAGGATGAGTGAAGCGCTGAAAGGCTGAACAGAAAATGTGGTGTTTGAAGAGATTTGGTGCCTGATTTAACGCCTTCCTTCGCTCTGTAGTTCCCGGGCTATTGTATTGCACGCGATGCACACTTGAACAGAGGCATGGCCTCTGCCTCTGCGTTCCAGCCGGGCAGTTTTGTACCTTGCATGGGAAAAGAAATACGCAAAAAATGATGATTTTTTTTTTTTTGTGAGTGACATTTTGCTTTAATAGCCTTTACCTCCTGTCCCTGTGCAACAAATCTCCTTGTGTCCAGTCCTGGCCCGCCCTCAGGACCCTGCAGCCCCAGGGTGTTTCCCACCGGAGAGCCCAGACCGCCGTGTTCCCTCCAGCACCAGCCATGGGATTTTTCCTCGCATGTAAAAAAGGGCCTTGCCTCTCCGTCCGGGGATGTTCCTCCGAGCAAGAAAGCYGCCTCTCTGCAGCAGGAGAGGCCCCGGGTCCCCGCCGGCCGAGCGCTCCCGCGTTACTGCGGACACGCCGCGCCGGGAGCCCGCAGCCCCGGCGGCTGTTTGCACACTGCGAATCCATTAGCTGAGTTACTGCCGTAATTTCCTAATGGGACGGGGAACGCTCAGGAAATGATAGAACTGTATAATTAAACCCAGTCTATCTGAGGATCTTCCATTACGGCATGGTAATTTCTGGATCTTGACATCCTTCTTTCCTTTTTTAGAAGTCAGAGAGAAGGGGGATGCGAGCCTGGTACTTTTCTCTTGAAGCCTTAGGTAGCGCACCTTCATGGTCATAAATCCCTGCATATTTGTGATCCAGGGCAGTTAACCTTGCAAATCAGATTACACAGACGATTATATGCCTTGCCTTTACCTGGCTGGCAGGAAGGAGAGCGCGCGTATTCCAGCAGTGGAATATGTTGTGTATAGGAATTTAGCAACATCTTTCTGAATAAATGGAGAGGTCTCCTTTGGGACTCACTGGCTTTTATTGCAGAAGCTATTAAAACTCTATAAGAGCAGCAGGGTTCAGGGCAGCAGGTTTCGTCTATTTGCAGAGGGTAGTTAACCTGGTTATTTAGAGTCCAGCTGTAGATGTTCCCCTGTATTCTTGAACCGCAGCGTCAAAGCGCAGCAGTTTGCAAATTCTCCTTCCATGCTCCACTTCCAGGATTTGCTGTTCTCTGGCCATTGCTCAGGGACCTGTTCATGAAACCTGCTGTAGGTCTGCCAATACCCGGTGTGACCAAATGCTGCGAGACCCAGCAAAACGTAGAAGCAGATATGCAATGTTTCCACTTAAGCAGGCAGGAGCCAACATTTTAAAGACAAAGCCAGGCAGCCCAGGTTTTGCTCAAGAAAAGGCCAGGCTGGAAGATGCCAGGAGGCTGGCAATAGCTGACGAGCACAAAACAGAGATGTCTCCTTCAGGGTTATTCTGGGCACATGCCCTKTGGTGATTGATGCTTGACACCTTCAATGCAAAGCTCCTCTTCACTGTGTCTGGTTTTCTACAGTGCGGTCTTTCAGCAAGGGACACTCGGGGTGTGYGCTGACTTTGCCCGTCCAGGCAACTTAGAACAAAGCAGCGGTCACAAAGCACTGAAGAAAACGCATCTGCATTGAAAAAAAAMCCTGTGCCTGGTCTTTAGAGTTAGCCTGATCTCCAAACTCCTGCATTCTCAGGAGTCTCATCCTTGCTGGGAATATCAGCTTTTCTCAGATCCTTTTCTGACTTAAAATGTTATTGTTGGGACAAGGTAAACAGTTACTTAATGCAAACAGGTATTTTATGACAAGCAGGGATCTGAGCTGCAAAATTTGGACTCATAAGAAAGCGAAACATCTCCAGAGTTGCACTGAATTTGGTTCAAGGCTCCCAGGGTTATAATGAGACAAGAAGAATGGTAGATTTGCATGCCCCTTCTTTTCTTCTTGCAAATAAGTGACCCGTGACAGTGCGGCTGCTGGAGTGCGGCTTGCTGAGATCTGTGCAAGTGCTCTGCGCATCTCGCTGTCAGCTGGCAGAGTCTTTTATTATCCCATAACTCTTCCGCCAACATCCCAGATCCTTTTCTTCTGTTTCTTTGAAAACTTTGGCTCTCCTTATGGATTAAATGGCACTGCTCTAGCATCAGCATCATTTGGTGGGACCAGACTCGCAGCATTCACGTGAAAGGTGAAAGCTGCAGCGTCCTTTTCGAGGAGACATTGGGCACACTGGCAATTTGGGGTGAATTTTCCCCTCTCCCCTCTGTGTTAAGACATTGTTTCAGACAGGCTGAAACACAAGTGGGAATGCAGTACCTGGTCTCTACCTTAAGAGACAGACTTGCAGAGCAACGACCCAGTGGTTAAGATGTGCAAAAGTGAATCTGCTCTTCGCTACAGCCTAAAAACATTGGCTAAGGGTGGTAGATAGGAGATTTCCTTCTACAGCCTTTACTAGTCACTTCTGGAAAAGAATAGATATTGATGCCTGGGATTTCTGGGCAGAGGCTGCAACCTGCCAGATTTTACGATGGAGACAATCCAACCCCCAGGAATTGGTTTAAGTCCAACAAACGAGTTCCTCTAGCGACTTCAGAGCCATTGCAATGTGGATCTCCAGAGATAACGTAAGGAGAGATCTTGAAACTAAGACTTCTGGTGCCCAGCCAGCTCAGGGTTTCCCTGCCGCTTGTGCAAAGGGCCTGAGCTGGAGGTTTGTTGGGGGTAGGACACTTGCAAAAGGGCACCTTCTCCACTGCTCAGGTGCCTATGSTTCGGGCTGCACCGATTCATCTGCTGCTGGTTTCTTAGGGATGTGCTGTGGACTCTGTAAGAAAAAAAATCTGGATTTCTGTGCCTATCCACGGTTACTATGAAAAGATACTGCAAGTGCTTATGGTCTTTGAGCAAAATCCTCTCCTCCCCATATATCTTACAATTTTCCTTGTGCTAAGGAAGTAACGAGTGAAATCAGTGTTGCAGCCGGCCCCCTCCATCAGGAGTAGACTTTATTATTTATTTATTTATTTATTGCATAGACTTTATTATGCTGCCCAACAGAAACGAGGTTAGGGAGAGTGGCCAAGAGGTGATGCGGTACTTTATTTATAAATGCCCACAGAAGGGTGTCCTGGGAAGCGGAGAGCTGATCTGCGATTGCTCAAAGGAYGTAAGAGCGGTAGAAATGAACAAATCAGCTATGAAAATTATACCTTTGGCTTTCCACTTAGGAAAACATAGTCTCTTCACCCTGGTAGAGGTCCGGAGAACAACAAATRGGTACTAATGGAAAAGAGTAAGCAGATCTGCCAGTCATCATTACGTATTACCCATTTCTTACCCAGCCTACATCATGAGCATTGTGTTATGGGTTGAATCTTCACGTTCTTCGTCACTTGTGGCAAAAAAAAATGAGAGAGGTATAGCTGGGTGTGCATGAGTCCCCCTGAAGAGCCATTTGAGCAAAGGCCACCTCTCCTCCCCGGGGAGCTCCTGGCGCCGTGGCGGGAGGCTGCGCTGTGGATACAGCTCACCKAACTGCAATTAAACTTTTTAATAAGTAAAAGCGTATAAAACAGCAGTGCAGAAACAGTGTCTTTGGCATTTGCTCTCACCGTGGTGTACGTGTCTTCGCTTTGCAACACAACCTTGTTTGAGTTTTGCTTCCCTGTCTTAGCGTCACCACAGCAGTTAGGTTTACCMCAGGATGACAGTGCAGAAGGCTTTTTTTTCCCCCTTTTTGCAAATTACTAAAGCATTAAAATATGCTTTATTTTTTCCTGGAGAAATTCTCAACCTSAAAACAAACCTTGTGTGTGCATAAGAGAGTGATGAAGAGTGAGTTCTCTCATGCTGACCCTCACTGTGAGCAGAAGTAGGGCTGTAGCGGAAAATGTCTGAATTTTGGGACAGTTTTGATCCAAATCTGCATCTCATTCTGGATGGGATTAGCCAAACCAGTCCCTCCAATCTTCAGGGTGGGTTGTAACTCATTGAAAAAAMCAGAGCAGTTTCCTTTTTCCTTTCTCCTTCACTAAACATGCAAACCCCATTCTTTTAACAATTAGTCTTGAACATATTCACTCTCTTCCTATCTATTTTTGTTACCTTAGTAATCTCATTCTATTGTATGGTGCTTCTTATATCAGGCATTAATATATTTCTCAAAGGTAATCTTTAAATACCCAGGCTGGTTTTGGAAARGGGAAGATATTGTTGGTCTTTTCTAACTCATTTGTTTTGAGGGAGTCTTGGAGGAAGGGTTATATGTATTTATTATGAAAATGCAGTAGCATTTTAATGAGAAAATACTGYGTTAAATATATATCTCATCTCTTTATTTCTGAGAAAATTCATATTGTTCARTCTTTGGGTGAAAGCCAAGCACTTGTAATAGTTACCTGACATGATGTGGCCCCATGACGGAAAGTCTAATGAAGACTTTCTTGATAGGAATGTAATTGTAAAGAAAAAAAAAAAGATTAAAAAATTGGTTCCAGTGCTCTGCGATCCAAGAGTTCATTTGTTTCCTCATTCATGCACTAAACAAGTCCCTAATTAATCTTGAACCTTGGAGAAAGGAGACTAGATTGGCGTCTTCTGAATACGAACGTACTTCTCATTTTGGAAAGTTTGAAGAGGCTCTTAAGCATTCTCTTTTAATGGTATTTTTGCAAGGGTTTAAAGTGGCTTCATTAGCCTGCCAAAGCTGCTAATTGCATTACCATATTTTTAAACTTCGGAGGTTCAGGGG
>JASVER010000061.1:4386455-4408060 GCA_030449065.1 Oceanodroma leucorhoa
GCTAGGTCTGCTGCTTTGGCTATTTGGGTTAAAAGAGCAGAGCCAACAGCTCTCTCCCAACACCAGCTTCAGTTAGGAAATAACGTGCTGATGGTGTTTTGAGCGGCTCTTCTCCGTCAACGGGGGGTCTTTAGCGAAAGCACCCCGGGCTCTGGGGGGTGCGGAGCACGCCGGGGGTCGCGGGGCTGCGCACCCCCGCAGCCGCAGCTTGCAAAAGACACTCAGCGTCCAGC
The DNA here is from genome assembly GCA_030449065.1 of Oceanodroma leucorhoa. Taxonomy (NCBI): domain Eukaryota; kingdom Metazoa; phylum Chordata; class Aves; order Procellariiformes; genus Oceanodroma; species Oceanodroma leucorhoa. The sequence continues at coordinate 4,386,689 of JASVER010000061.1, forward strand.
GGGCAAAACCCCTGTTGTAGCCCCTTCGGAGGAARAGTCGCGGTGCTGATTAACTCGGCTCCTCCGCTCCTCTGTGCTGTGAAGTGTGAAAGGGATCAAGCCAAAGGCTCAGCTGGAAGGTGCCAGCCAAGTCCAAAGGGTGGCTGTGTTAGTCCAGCTGTTCTTATTACGGTAAACAGGCGCCTGAACTTTAATGAGGTAACTTCCTCGAATCTTGCTTGTGTGCGGCCCCAGGTGGCTTATCTAAGGTAATATGAACAATACGAACAAGATAAGACAAGGCTGTTAGCCCCAAACAATATTATCAGCCTGTGATTTTAGCTGCCTACCTACTCCATCCTGACAGCGAGGGATAAAAGAAAACCTAAAACTCCAGCCTTSGAGACTTATAAAAGCCGTGTTAAAACCTGTACGAGAGCTCCAAGAAGAAATATTATCCTGGCTGGGGGAAGGGGGTGGAGGAGAATCAAGGGCACCAAGAAGAAAATACAGCTCACGGTTGAGGGAGTTGGTTTTTTCCTCCTTTGCAAATGTGTTCGTGCTCATTTCATTGTGAGCACCGCGATATATTATCAGCTTTCACGGAAGTGAAGTCGTCGGGGTTTCATTAGTTATGTTTATGCCAATAGAAATAAATCTTCGCAGCCATCAGAACAGGTTTGTTCATACTCCTGGCCCCATCTAGGGAATTTCACTGGCCACATCCCTGTTGTGCTGGTGGAGCAGATACAGTTTGAGATATACTTTGGCCTTATTGATTTGAAAGCTTCTTCATTACTTCTCCRGCACTGCGGATCAATAGCTGTGCCTGGAGCGGCATAATGGATTTTTTTAAAAAATCAATTAAACAGAATATTTTTAACAGAGCCTAGTGTGAAATTCTGTTGTGTTTTGATATGTCTGGTTTAAGCTTTGCTGCATTTGCGTGCCGGCCCCTATGCCGTACTAAGGGATGGGAGTCTTTGTTTCGGCATCCCAGTACTGTGATATTCGTGCTTAACCTCCAAAGGAGGAGGAACAACTCAAGATTAGAAACAAGAACCACCCAGCTTTTCTCCTTTGAAACCGATATTCATCACTGCAGCCTCGCTAGAAAGTGAAATAATGTTTGTGGTCTTAGCTCAGTCCCCAGTGGGCAATAATTCAGTTAAAACATACCAAAATCTGTCATGCTTTTTCCTTGCTCCGTGTCTCTGAACACAAGGAGATGAGCTCCTTTTAAATTAGCTTTCATGCTTGAAGGGTTTCCTTGCACCTGCAGGGCCCCATCCCGTCCCCACTGAGGCCGGTGACAAATTCCCTGTTGCTTTTGGTGGCCCGGGACGGGGGTCAGGCAGCAGCGTGGCCGAGGGCAGCCCCGGGGCTCGCTGCCACCCGCAGCCGCTCCTGTCCCGAGGTCCCGTGGGACCACGTGGAGGTGGTGTCCTGGCCCTGGAGCTGGCAGTGCAGCTTTGGTGGCCGTGAAGCTTCTGTGTCAGGTTTTTGCAGCAGTGCAAGTGGTTAATGTGGTATAAGAGAGGTAGGTTAATCCTTATGGCGAGGAAAGCACTTATTTTTCAAAAGCTTTTCCCCAGTGGAAGGATGTAGTGAAGGGTCCTGGTGATGTTCTGAATGGTGATGCTCAGTGAGACCTTTCTCCGGTCACCAGGTCCCCCAGGTGGGGCCACTTCRGATCATGTACAGGAAGCTAAAACCAAATTTCCCCACCTTTATTCTTCCTTCTCCCTCCTTCCAACCTTCTCCAGCTCAACACYAGCTGCTCTGGGCTGCCTCTCCGCCACCGGCCACTCTCCCACCATTTCTTCCTAAGACATGGATTGAATTATTTCTTTGAAATATTTGCATGTCAAACGACACCGGTGGGTATTTTCAGAACCTGCATTTTCAGGTCCCAGCACAGCAGCTGCAGCCACGTTGGGTTCGCTTGGTCGGAGCYTTTTTGCTTTGCAAAGTGCAAATATTTGTGGACACGATTACCAATGCACTTAAGACCTGATTCTGGAGGCTGCCAAGTTGTGAGGGTTTCTGCTCGATTCGAACTGGGTCTGCACGTCGTGCAGTCAACGCACCAAAGCCTTGTGGCAGAGGTGCAGATCCAGCTCCCGGCGTCGGGGTGGCCTTAGCGCATCACTAAGCTTCAAGCCCCACTCCCAGAGAGATGTTCTCCCTGAGGACGATTTGGAGGAGCTGGACTTCTCTGCATCGCTGTTCCAGGAGCAGCGAGTTGGCCAGGGAGGAAGCCAAGAGAGGTTAATCTGAYGTAGCCAATTCCTAAGATGTCTGCAGCTGGGAGGTCTGGAAACCTCCTGGTTTTCTTCTTTCCGTCATCCACRCGTGTTGGGGATGTGAGAACCACTTCCAGAAAGCCATTACTTCCCTCTGCTCCCCCATTTTTCTGCTTTAAGATCTCAGGCAACCCAAAGAGTTGGCCTTTTACTAAAAAAAGGTTATTTAAACCTAGAATGGGAAAAGGAGCGAGGCAGAGCCTGGCGCTGCTGAGCACATGGGTTGGAGCCCACSCAGCCCCTCATACCCCCGGCCGCTCAAGTTTAAAGCCAAGAGAGGGTGTTTTCTGTGCGGATGCAATCTGGGTGAGAGAAAAATCCCCAGCGAGCCGACAGGTCCGGCTCCGGCGGCGGCGGTGGGCTGGGTGCCGCAGGGAGGGTTGCCGGTGGGCTGCCAGCCGCGGGTGGGCTGTGTCAGCGGAGCAGGTCGGGGCGGCGGCACTCGCACCCGCGCTCTATTCATTCATTTTTCATGCCTCATTTTCAGGCCTGCCTGATTTATGAACCTCATTCTTCCTTCCCCTTGGTTTAAATTTATCTTCTGAAAACAAAGCCGGGGTTTAGAGTAGACCCTCCCTTCCCTTGAGGCAGAGGAGCCTGAGTTGGTTTAAGGCCACCGGCTTTAGCAAGGGCACCGGCGGTGTCCTGGGGACCCGGGAGCCTCTCGGCCAGCAGCTGCCACCAAAAGTTACATCCCCGCTGCCCCAGCTCCCATGTTCACCCCAACGCCCATCCAGACCCGGGCAAGAGCTAAGCCAGCAGAAGGCCGCCAGGTTTCCCTGGGAAGCACCGGAGCTGAAATCTGGAGCGGGCTGGGAAACCAGGGGAGGAAAGGCAGCGAGATGGGGGAGCGCAGAGACAAGGGGGGCAGCTCGATGTGGTAGGGACGGGAGGTCTCCTGCCCCGGCTCTGAGGCTGGTCCCGCTGTCCCRGGAGTGACAGCCAGCCCCGCCGTGCTCGCTAACCCGGCGGGGACGTCGCAGGGGCCGCACCAGCTCTTCCCTCCCGCTGCCGTTCCCAGTCGATGGCGGCGGSACGCCTTGACGTCCTGCACCAACACAGCTCCTCTGGAATCGCCCCTTCTCCGTGCGGATGGGGAATAGGCACAAACCACCCACCACAGCCCTCGTGCGCTCCTCATCGACAACGGGGGAGCGGAGTCATGAGCTGAGGTGCTCTGATTTAGAGGGAAAAAAACCAGCCCGTGGACCTGGGATGGGGCTTGCAGCCTGCTGCGGTGGCATCACTGGAGCTGGTGGGTCACACTGAGTTGTCCCCTGGCAGTCAGGCCCGTGGCCTTCGCCCAGGGCAGTTTTGATGGCTCCAGGCTAGCTGGGTTTTGCCTTTTTCATGCTGCAGGACTGAGGTGAGGCTCTGGCCCTTCCGAGGGTCATGATGATCCCGCAGCAACCTTCTCCGCTGCGAGCCCCAGAGGTGTGGGTGCTGGGGACAGCATTTCCCACGGCTGGCTCTGCCCCGGCTCCGCTCCCGGTGTGCCCGTGCATCTTCTGCCGGGCAGCGCTGACCTTCTGATGGCGTTGGCAGTGCCAGCGCTGCGGATAATTACTCAGAGTGCTAAGAAGAGACTTTGTTATTAGGAAGCTTTTTTTCCCAGTTATTTTTCAGCTAATTTTTCCCCCGTTCTTAATTTGCGCCTCGCTCCTCGGAGTCGTTTCAGATCTGTCAAGCGCTCTCTGTGAAATGCTTGTTTTTGTTTGACTAACACGTTCTGGGGGAGGGGGACGCGCGGTGCTTTGGAAGAGCGGGTCTGTTTGCTTTGGTGATAGCAGTGATATTTGGGAGAGACAGATGGAAGGCACTTTTTATTTTCTGCAGACACTTCATGATCCAAGCTGCTCATATTGTATAAGAGAGGCCAGATGCCTTGTTAATTCATAGACATGTTTACAGCATGAAGCTTCTAATAGGTGAATATGAATACTAAATAGTGATTAGTGCTTGTCTGACAGACGTCTCCCTCCTGACTGAAATTGGATCTAAGTTTGACCTTTGGTGAGGGAGGAAGGTATTCTGGTATATAATAAGCTGCTTTTTTTTTTTTTCCTATCTTCTCTGCACGTAGAAAGACAAATCCTTTTCCTTCCTGTTGAAGGATGTATTTGCCCTAAAGACACAGCAGCCTGCCAAGCCGGGCTCTGCCTCCCTGTTCCCGTGCCGCCGCGGGAACGGAGGGGAAAACACCCGGCTGGGTTTTGGGAAGCTGCGTGTTAAGTGCCGAGTGTGCACCTGATGGTGATTTAAAGCCCATGGGAAGGACGGCATTTGGGCTTTCTGGAGAGGTAGCGAGGAGCACTGGAGCTTTTCCCTTGCACCGATGGGCTTTTCTGGGATGCTCCAGGTTGGACAAGAGCCAGCGCAACCCACGGCTGTCTGAGCATCCTGGGCAGGGTCCTGAGCATCCCGGGCAGGGTCCTGAGCATCCCGGGCAGGGGGCGAGGGCCGGTGCCTTGGGGTCCTGACACCACACCAAACACGCGAGATGAAAGGATTATAGATGGAAGAAGGGAGAGGCAATAGGGAGAGAAAAAAAGATTAGCAAAGAGACTTAATTTAAGAATAATCCCCAGCACTGCTGYTGAAAGGGGCCAGCAGCTCTTTAAGAGGGTGGACCACAGTGCCAGGACCCTGTTCGTCCCATCCCTGGGGCTTTGTATCGCCTCCCTGCAGGACCCGAAACTATCCTGTATGTGAAAAACCCACCTAGGAGCAGCGTCCAATGTATGCTTAGTTGTCCTTGATATGATATAACACCTGGAAACAGGAGGGTAGCCGGCACCCCGGGAGGGGAGCGCTGCTCAGGCACATGGCTGGGCTGCTCCGGAGGCGGCAGAGCTGGGAGGATGGTTTGTGGAAGTGGAAGTGAGGAAAGCAGAAGCAGGTCTCAAAAGTAGATTTTTTTTGGTAAACTGCTCTTTGAAGATAAGCAAGCGCAGACTTCTCATCTTTTCTTAAGGAATCACTCCCATTTTGGGAACGGCAGACTGCCTTTGGGAGGTTTGCAAAGGTGAGGGAGAGTTGCCAGGGGACGGCTGGCTGCCAGCAACGTCCCCGGGTGCTGGGGCTGCGCCACTTCTCCCCGGGGCCCTTCTCGGTGGCACTGCGCCCGCAGGACCTGGGGAACGGAGCAGGGCACCCGCACAGCCCCGGGGAGCCCCACGGGTGCCCTGCCCGGCCACAGCGAGTCCGAGGCACCCCAGGAGCATCGCCTTGATCATGCCATCTCTCTTACGGCACCAGGCGTTTCCCAGTCTGCTCTGGTCGGGGGAGTTTTGCGATGCCCAGAGACCCAGCGGGGTTTTGGGAAGAAGTGAAGATGCTGAGGGCGTGCAATAGTCCCACTTCCAGCCTTTYCGGCTGCGCTCAGCGGCCACGTCAGGGGCTGGGCACGTCCAGACGGAGAGATGGCCCTAAGCCAGCAGGCAAGCGGAGGCAGCCGAGCAGGCAGCCAAAGCACGGGCCGAGGGAAGGGGGGGGTCAGGCCCTACGTCCCCAGCCAGGCTCTCCATCCCCAGCCTGGCCCCCCACGGGTCACGGTGCAAGGCAGCGGCACTTATAATGTCTCTGCATTACCGGAGCATCCTTTTATACATGCAGAATCATCTGCTGCCCGTCCGAGGCACTTTTAAGGCTACTTTGGGGCCGAGGGACAGTGTGTTCGGTTATCAACCAGCAATCATCCCATTAAGCTGAGTGGAGCTGCACCCGAGATAAGGGATGCGGAGCCCAGCCCGGCGCCCGCCATCCTCCGACCCCTTCCCGGCGCGCGGCGGTTCCCGGTCGAGGCTGCTCATCGTTTTCCAAGCGCCTGGCTTCGGAGGTTTCTTGKGGTGGCAGGCACCCAGTCCCCACCAGCTGTGGGGGAGAGGGGAGGTTTGACTCCTGCCGCAGCCACGCTGACTCGGAGCCCGACAAACAGAGCTGCCGGTTCCTCCAGAGATGCAAACCCAGCCTGCTGCTTGTGATCCCGGCGGGGTGCAGCGCTCGGCTTGACTTGCTTTTATCCCTTTCCTTTTCACTTCATCCTTAAAATTAGTTGTTAAGTTTATTCCCCAATTAGACCAGGATAGGATAGAATGTTTGCTTTGGGGGATTTTTTAAAATTTTTTTTTCTTTTAAAGGCTTGCTCTTGCTGTGAATTTATTGGGTATTGCTGACTGCAGAGGAAATCTTGTGGTTTTTTCTTTCCCTGCTTGTTGTTCAGATGTGAAGGTGCAGAGGACGTCTCAACCCTTGAGTGAGCTCAGCTCTCGCACAAGGCACAGAGAGCACAACTGGTTGAGCAAAATCAGCCCACGACTCGTTTCTGATCTCAGCCTCCCCTCTGCTCGGACTGGAGGCTGAAGCAGGAATGCGGTTTTGGCAAACAACCTCAAAAAGTAAATTGCTTGCTCTGTGGACCGAAAAACACACTCTTTCTCCTCTAACCGCTGCCTCTCTGCAGGGAAACAAGCCGATAAATGAACAAGAAAAGAGACCTGGTCTGGAGAGCTCAGCAAAGCGAAAAGGCGGCTGCTGGTGGGGGTGCTCCTGCGGGTTAGCGGGGCTGGTGCTGCAGCCGTGCTCCCACCCTGCGACCGGCCTCTGCCGCGGGAGAGGCGGAGAAAAGGGGTTTGCTGCGTAAAACGCCATTAAGGACTTTGCTTTAGTATCAGCTGAGTGCACTTTGGTGGCCGTAAATCAAATTATGTGTATATATTATTAATTTTGTATGTATGTATTTTGTTTGTATGTATATATATAACGTATATAAGCTTGTTGCAGGTTCTTTAGAGGCAGACTCTGCCTCCTTCCAGCTGGAAGGGAACAAGCCCGCAACACCTTGCACTGACATTAGTGCCTTCCCCAGGACCAGACTTTCCGGGGCGTTCGCTGTGCCGGTGCTGGGCTGGTGCAGGCAGATGCCCGGGGTAATGCCTGCCGGCTCCCGCCGCTGGTCCAGCCCGCATCGCTTTCCAAAACGATGGTCTGGCAAATTCTGGCACCGGGTCCCTCSTGTGCACTGGGCTGGATGGGACGAGGGGGCAGGGGGGGTTGCAGGTCTCGCAGCGATGCCCCGGGAGAGCAGAAGGGCAGAGCTGGTTTCGGGGGCAGGGGCTGGCTCTCCATAACCTCCAGCACAGATTTTGTGYGAGCTCTTTGCTGATCGCGTGGCGATGCTGCTGTGGCTTGCAGTCGTGCCCTGCTCTCTGCTTGCACGTGTTTAAAACCCTCTGGGTCCGCAGGCAGGCGAAATGTCCTCTTTCTTACCAAGGCACAAAATGACTCCTCCGTTCTGCGTCTGTAACGTTGCCACGGGGGCCCCGGCTGCCGCGCTGGGCTCCGGCTCTGAACTTTGCCAAAAAAATGATGGTGTTTGGAGCTGGGATTTTGGCTCGGACCCATCTTGAGTAATATTGTTTCTCTTGCTTTCGAAACCATAATGCATTGCACTTGGTGGTGATGTCAGGTACTTGGGGATTATAATTACTGTGTAACCCGGCAGCCTGGAGAGAGATGTCTCGGGAGGGGCAGCCTGAGGGGAAGGAAAGTTAGTTCTTTATGAAATGCAGATGGTTTTAAATAGCTGTAATTAGCTGGACTGGATGCAGAGCGTTGCAGATATAAAAGCCAAATAAGCTTTTGTTTTTAAATGTTTGCTGCGTACTCCAAGGGGTCACTCAGTTCCGTAGCGCATGATTTCAGCCCCGTCCGCGCTGCCCCCAGCATCGCCCTCGTGCTTGGGGTTCAGATCTTGTCGTGGTGCTTTTCCTTCCCCGTTCCACAAGCTGAGGACCACCTAGATGCYGCCTGCAGGGCTGTGTCCCTCGGCTCCATCCCTCGGCACGGCACAGCCTGGAAACCGGCTTCGGGAGGATGCGGAGAACGAGGCAAGATGGGCAGCATGGAAAAGAAAAACAAAGCCCCCCAGCGCTCGTAGCTGAATAGGAGCGAGCTCTCCAACCCCAAGTTATGAATTTTGTCAATGAAATTAGCCAACAATGTTTGGGAAAGAATAAAAATAAAGCAGTGAGGGCTCAAAGAAAAACTAGCAGAGCCCTGGAGTGAATGGGGGCTTTGTTCGGGCTCCGGTCCCTTCAATAGGCAGCCTGAAACCCTGTGAGTCACCGCGCGCTGCCGGCCAGGCGCGGGGCCTCCCGTAACGGGCCAGCGGAAAAATCTGCCTTGCTCTCGTTTGACAGGCTAACCGGCGAAAGAATAAAGTTAATTTACTGTTAAAGTTAATTTGTGGGTAAGAGAAGGAAACGAGAAGCATGTTCTAATAAACGCCGCCGCAGAGAGGCTGGCCTGCAGGAGGGGTGTCCGAGGCGGGGGCTGTCCCTCCCCGGGCTCCTCACACCTGCGGGTCTCGCAGCACGGCTGGGCAGCGTCAGCCCGGGGAGCCCTGGAATACCCTCTGCGGGGAGAAACCGCCTTTACGTAGGAAATTCCTGGTGCGGCAGCGGTGCGATGCCGGCGCCGGGGAYGCAGGGATGCGGGTGAGCCCAGCCACGTCCGCGGCTGCGCCTTCCCAGGGCCAGCACCGAGCCGGGCGTTGGAGTTACCGACGGATCCGGGCGTGAGCTGGCTCTGCAGCCCGGCTCGTCCCTCGGTGGCTGAGATGCGGGCAGGTAGCCCACCTTCGGTCGGAGCGGGTATGTTCTGGGGGCTCTGCCGGGGCCGTGCGAAGCGGCACGTTCCCRGGCTGCGATTTCGTCCCCGGCCGCACATTCAAACCTGGGGAGAACCGGGACACGCTCCCCGCGCCCTGCCAGCTCGCCCGTTAGGAAACCGCCGGGGGGAACGGGTACCGTTTTGTGCAAAACCGCTTTTGTGCCTAACACGGGCTTTTGCACGCGCAGACGCCCCGYGCGTGTTTTTGTGGGAGTAGCTGCTGTTTCCAAACAAAGGGCTCCTTTCTTCCCAGCAAGCAGAGGTAGCTGCTGTGAGCTGAATACAACCTGCCTCCAGCCTTTGTTCCGCGGTACCTAACACACCCCGTTACTCGGTGCTTGGCATCGTACAAATGCACAGCGGGARAAAGATGGTCCATCCCCCGCGGGGCTCGGCGGAGCTGCCCCGCTTTGTCCCACCGTTATCCGTGGCCCTTCCCGCAGCCGGGGATGCCCCAGCCGAGGGCGATGGCTGTGCAGGGTGAAGGATTCCCCGCCCGGCACCGACCCGGCRTGCCAGGAGCCGTGCAAGCGCCTGTCCCACCGTCCCACCCCCGGGCAGGCCGCCACGCTGCCGGGGACAGGCACGGCTTGTCTCGGGAGGCTGCTGCCGAGCGGGGGAATTGGGGCATTTCTGAGGCCATGGGGCGGGCGGCAGCGGGGGAGCTCAGCAGCGGCAGTGGGGGAGCTCGGCGGCGGCATCGGAGCCCCCCAGCCCCTCGGCAGCGGCATTGGAGCCCCCCAGCCCCTCGGCAGCGGAGCCCCCCAGCCCCTCGGCAGCGGAGCCCCCCAGCCCCTCGGCAGCGGACCTGGGCCGGTCCCGTGAGCCGGGGCAGAAGCCCGGCGTCGGCGGGGGCTCTCCTGCAGCCCAGCGAGGGGACGTTGGGTCATGCCACCTTCCTCGCCACGTAAGCCGGTATCTAATGAAGCAGAGAGGCACCGAGGTCGTTTCTGGATCACACGTCGTTTGGGAGGAAATCGTAATCGTTTGTTACAATATTTTAAAATCTGGGTTAAGCCCAGGAATGGCACAGCAGAGGTAACCGTTGGGCAGCCGACGAAACCGTAACATCTCCCCTTCCTAGCTTCCAGAGGCCATGACCAAAGTAATCCTCCTTTCTGCTCACATCACCTTTCCGGATTTATCATTTTAATGTTCTCTGGGCCACCAAGCCCCACAGCTGTAAATTAATTTTTAAAGTAATACAGGTTTTAAAACTTCCATCTGCTTTAATGAGCTTGGGGGAATCCTGTTGTATTAAAAAACATGCATGCAATTATTTTTCCATCTTGGGTTTCGCCAGTTCCCAGCACCACTCTGCGATGACATCTTCTTCCCCTCTCAAAAGTGTTTTCTTGTGATAATGTGGCATTGTATCCTGATGGTGTGTGTTTTGCCGCACGTGGGCAAGGCTAGAGAGGACTTCTCTAAGGACGAGGCAGGATCATTAGCAGGTCCCTCGGTGGCTTCCCAGTCACCTTTCCATTAATCCAGTTCTGCATCACAGAATTACGAAGCGGCTAATGAACAGCTCCAGCGCCGGGAGCCTGGAGGTACCGTATTAACCGGACGTCTCTTTGAACTGCGTGATTTCTGGTGGGAAAACTTCATGGAAAAACGAGATTGTGTTTGTTTTCACAGCCTTCTGCATCTGTTTTTAAATATTTGCTCACAGTAGTTCTGGGGGTTTTTCTTTTTTTTTATTAGCAATTAGCCTAATAAGCCACCTTTTCATTGCTCCGCCTGTAGATTAACCACTTCAGAGAGTACAAAATAAACATTTTGCAATGCATGCGTGTATCTTCTGGAAAAGATGAGTAACCTGCTTCCACAGGGACGAGGTCCTCCTAACATCAGGGTTTTGCTCTAATCATTAGTGCCCGAGATTTTTTTTTTCCCTTTTGTTTCCCTTAAGACAACTTCTTACAGCTTTTGTTAGCCTGAATTTTTAACACAATTAATTCTTATTTAGCCAGTGCATTCAAAATGATGTTCTTTATAAGTAACAAACAAATAGCCTGGGAATGTGCAACTTCCTTCGGATACCTGAGCATTTAGAAGATTCATCTCTGCTGAGATCAGGCAGAGTTGAGCAGCTCAGACAGATTTCAGCTGTTGCATTGAAAATGAGTCTATAAGAGACRGTCCTTCCCTGCAGCCCATGGGTCTCCTGGAGGGACAGGAGATGTAGCATCCAAAAAGACCACGCGTACCCAAGAACCGGGATGCTGTGTTGCCCGCCCTTACCGCCTGATGGAAATCACATTGAATAGCAAAATCACAGTGACTAAAATATTCCCGATCCTGATGCCGTCTTGAGCTGTGGAGGCAAAGCACCAGGCAGCGCTGCCATCCCTTTGGCACCTCCGTCCTCCTCGCTGCCAGCCGGGACGCAGGCAGCTCCCGCCGCGCTCRACGGCAGCGGAGCTGGAAAGCAGCGAGCAGGCACCGGGGGCCCGGAYGCCCTTGGAAAAAGCGACTCTTCCCACAGCGGGGCTGGAAGGGACGGGCTGGTGGGTGATGCTGCTTGCGCCAGCTCTTTACTGCGGCATGGGAGGACACCATCCGCACGGGTGACGTCAGCTTGGTTTTTCTGAGCTTTCAGGTAACTTCTGAGTAAGTTGCTCCAGAACCAGCAGGATAAATTAAGCCTTTCCTCCAAATCTGGCACCAGCCCCTATCTCTTGCCTGCTGGAAGAGCTCCAGCACCCCCCTCTCCTCCTGCCCATCCCCTGGGCGAGCGGTGGCAGGGCCGGGGGGGGCCCTGCAGAGCAGCCCGGTGCCGCCCGGCCGGCTCTCGGCCAAAGAGGAGCAGAGCCAACGAGTCACTCTGCATCTCCGTGGGGACCCTCCTCTAGTCTTTTTTCCCCTTACATGCAAAATTTGTAGGATCTTAACATCTTCCTGACTTCTTTGTCAAGCACGGTAAAGGTTGTTTTCCAAAATGAGTGGGGGACAGTGGGAAGAAACCGGCAGCGTGACTGCACGAGCTCGATTTCTTTGGCAAATCAGATTTAAACCGAGTTGTTTGTGCTTATTCCTTGCCATCGCAGTATTGCCACCCCTGCCAGAGCACCCCCCTGCTTCCAAAGCGGAGGTCCTGGGTGCCGAACTCGACATTTTCACATTGAATTTTGCTGTTCAACTACCCAGCACTCGATTCGAAGGCACCGAGCATAAGCAAAGCCCTGAAACCGCAGCCAAAAATCAGGCCYTGGGCGAGCGATGCCAAGTGTCCAAAATGATCCAAGGCGGTGGGGAACGCGGCTGCCTCTTCCTGCGCACCCCGCGCCGAGCCCCCGAGGACGCGCCGGGCGGCCCCTCCCCGGCTGGCCCGGGCACGGCCCGAGCTCTAATAAGATCAGTCCTGCGGCTGTTTCCTGCGCAGCAGGAACAATGAGCCTCTGTCCCGCATGCCGCCGCAGCGAGAACGAGAACCAGACCGAAAAAAAAAGAGAGGGGGAAAAAAAAAAAGAGGGGGGAGGAGAAAGATCTTCATCTTTCAGCAAAGCTGCACTCGTATTCCCCTCCCGCCTCAGCAAAGCTGAAACGCTCCGTGCCGACGCCGCAGACAGACAATAAGTTATCAGTGCTGGTGAAGGACAAGGTGGTTTTTTCTAGGAGAAATCTTTAATTCCCCACTCCCCGCCCCCCCCCGGGACCCCTTAGCTGCGTCTCATGGCCACACGGCCCATTTCCAGAGCCGGTGACAGATCCCACATCACCGCAAAGGAATTTCCTTTCCCTTCCAGAGATAAGGGGCCAGGCTGGGCGCAGCGGGGCGGTGTCCCCCCCACCCCCGGGGCCGGCACCCCCGGCCGCCCCGCACCGCTGGCATCACCGGGCCGGCAGCTCCGACTGTCCCGCACTGTGCCAACCCCACGGCGTCGACTCTTCCCTCCTGCCAGAGGGATTTGCCGTGCTGCCCCGGGGCCGGGAACAGCCTCCTCCCACTGAGGAGGTCGGTGGTCCAAACGTGGGGGGTATCCAGCCGGTGAAACGGAGRTCAAGAAATGGCTGGACACCAGACTGTCTTAAAACCCCGTTCTGCTGTTGTTCAMGGCTTTCGCCTAAGTGCTGCCTGCAGGTTCTTGGGGGATTTGGTCTTTCTCCCACCCTCATGGCCAGGGCAAGCCAAAGGTTTCCCGCAGAACCCCTGGCCCCTGCAGCCTCCGGGCCGGCTCCCCAAAAGCGCTCCTCACCCCCGGGAGGTGGGAGCCTGCCCTCAGCGGAGCCAAGGGGCTTCGATGAAGCAGTGACGACCTTGGACCAGCCGGGCTGTGTTGGCCCCACTGCTTGTGGATTTTTCTTCGGAGAGGTTTTTAGGAGAGAAGCTCTCCTAAAAAGTCCTTCAAGTGTGGCAGGAATTGTGCTCTTCCCCTGCTGCTTTTTGCCTAAAGCTTTCCCCTGGGCCAAGCGATTAGTTTGTGTGACTCAGTAGCTTTGATGGAGCAACGCTGATTTACACCAGTTGATGAGCTCCTCTGATTTTCTTATAGAAAATCACTGTTAGGCTGTTACACTTAACCTGTACTAAACTGTGCATGAATGATTTATTGTGTACTTCTCATGCAAATGACATTAATAGACTCTGTCATACATAGCAGAAGATGCTAGAAGATTACTAAAAGCTGCTGCACTTAAAAATGTTTCAGAAGAAAATAATGTCTTATATTGTATTACCTGAGAAATACATCTGACTCTCCCCTTGAAGGCACGTACGTGAGAGAACAGTGTGAAGGTTGCGTTGCATCGCATTGTGCGTGAAGAGCCTTGAGGCTTTAACAGAAAAGCTACAAGAAGCATTTTAAAGGAATATATATTGATAACCAGAGCTGCATCACAGGGAAGGAAACTGTTCTCCCCACGTATCTTGTTCAGCCCGACTCATGATCCGGGAGTGTTTGATGACTTCAGGATCAGACTGCAGAGAAGAAACAAACCAAAAGCAGTCCTGTCTAATTAACAGAACATATTTACATGTGTAAAACTCTCCTGTAGTCCTCGTAATGACTAATGCATAATTATGCACAGACAAATCCCCACAGTAAACACAAATATTTTTGTTTGTGATTATTTATCTCGGGAGAGCTTAGCAATTTGTCAGGGCTTTGCTGAGCTCCTCAGCGGAGCCGAGCGAGGGGTGGGCAGCAGGTGACTGCCCGTGCTCGCCCCAGGAGCCGTTTTGGCCGTGCAGCAATAGAGGAGGGCAGCTGTCTGCTCACGGAGCGTTTTGCATTGAGAAACGTAGATTTGGATCAAAACAAAGTATTTTGCAAATTTATTCCAATTTCACAGAAATAGCGAGGTTTCCCCCAAGTTTAGAAAACAGTCACAACCCCCGTTCTTACGCGCTGGCTCCCCCAGGGTGCTGGGGTGGGAACGGGCTCACGTGTACTCAGCGTGTCTRGATGTGACGTTACCGGGTGACGTTTGTCCACCAAGAAAAGCCATTTCCCGGTGGCTCCTTCCTCTGCCCGTGTTCAGTTACCTGAACTGCACAGCTGAGCTGCAGGAGGCAAGCGGGACAGGCATCCTCGGGGAAGCAGCATCCTCCATCCAGCGCATTGCGGAGGGGATGTCTGTAGAGGAAAGGGACATCCTCCAGCGGCCAGCTCACCTGGTCCCTTCACCACAAGAGGACCAGTACGGACACAGCAGCTTCCTGTAGGGAAATACTGTATTCTCCCAGTGCCTGCAGGAGAAACGAWGAAAAAACACATGGAAAAAAAATAATCCTTGTAGCCAATTTGGAATGAAGATTTTAGCTGGGACGGAGGGAGTCTATTGGCACGGCGATCCATGCACCACGTGTGCTGGGGAGGCAAGGGAGTGCTGGAAAGAGCAGAAAGCAAGAGCGCTTGCAGGATATAAAAACGTAGTTTTAAAGTCTTCCCACTGGCCTCCGTGGATGCCAGATTCTCGCACTTTGACTTCAGCTTTTGTTGCCCGCTGGTTCGCCCCAGGGCGTTTCACAGCTCGGCAGCAGGGACGGACAAATCTCCCCTACGCACGCGCCGACCGATGCGTGTYTGACATCAGCGCTGATGTCCCCTGGTTTCAGTGGGGCACCTGCATCAGAAAATCCGTAGTGCTTTCCTCTTACACAGCGCGTTATGCTGGTCTGGGAAGGCACGGGGGGAGGAAAGCACGAGGCAGCATTCCCAAGCCAGGCCCGCGGCTCTTTGCGGGCAGGTACAGGCAGCTTGGGGCCTCCCCCCAAGCCGGGTGGACATGTGGGAGCTCTGATCCACCCCACTGGTGTCACGTCTCCTCCGTGGCCGTGCCACCACCCTGCCTGGGAGCARCGTGGGCACCTCACCCCGCGCCGGTGCCTGCGGAGTGCCCAGAGCCCTCCCAAACCTCCCGGGAGTCACCAGGCTCCCGGTCTGCTCTCCGCGTCCTCTGTGCCATGTCATCTTAATCCATGGAGCCATGCAACCCCCAGTGATAAATTCATCACTTAGYCGATGGCTTTCCTCCTAAAATCCTCTTCAGGGAACAATTCTCCTATGTCTGATACAGTGACTAATTGATAACTTTCTTTAAGGGGACTGCACGATAACTTTCTTTACAGCAGTATATTATGATCAGTGGGTTTTCCAAGGAGCGTGCCGCTCTCTTAATTCTCACCTTCGTTATTTTAATACCTCTGTAAAATGGATTTCTAATGGACCTATATTGCCATAAAACTTTAGGGATGGTGGGTGGGCGTCAATAAATTCTTTGCAATCCCAGCGACTCCGCCAGCCGGGTAGGGAGCAGAGGAGAAGCCAGGTCTTGAGTCAGGACTGCGGCTTCCAGCGGCGTGACCTTCCCTGATTTGACCCCATCCTGCTGTCCCTGAACACCTTGCAAAACTTCATTAAGCAACATGACTAGTATCTGTCACAAGCAATTCTTTCTCTCCCACCTCCTCGCCCCAGGGATAAATCATACCAGCTCTGTCAGGAATACAGAAGCTGCCCTAGGTACAATCCAACCCGAAGTGTTGATACCTCGTAAGTCTGTGCTGAATAACAGTCATCACATCAGAGCATTTGCACCCAAAGATCCCAAGGCAGGCAATAAATGTACATTATATTGGCATCAACCCCCTTCAAAACGTTCTCTGCTACCAACAGGGTGGCAGGCAGCAGCCACTATCCCCAGCTTAATCAAAGAAAGAAAGAAGTGGATGTCAYGGCCCTCCGAAAATACGGGGAGATTAATTTAGAGAGGTCAAATTGTTCCTGTGATGATTAGCCAGGACATTGGGAAAAGCTCTTTCACCATTGGACCCATSACCTGGTCCCATGAAAACTGCTCAAGAATCTTATTTTTGTCTCATCCAGCTTCTTGGCTATAACAACTCATTTTTACCTTGGACATTGAAGTAGAGGGCCCAGCACTTGCTTAGAAACCAGCTGCAGCCGTAAGATTTGCCGTTCTGCCATCCTTTGCCCTGAAGAGCTCCCAGGAACGGGAGGTGCTGGAGCAAGGGTGATGCCTGGTATAAAGGAGTCTCCTGCCAGAAGTGTAGGAGACCCAGGTCAGATGTGCTGGCTTGTTTCGTTGCTAGCATTTGAGGTCAGATGTGTCATTTATAGAGTCCTGCTGCAAAACCCCACCAAAGGCTGTTGTTTGTGCTAACGGAACGGTGTTCGGCTGCCGCTGGCACTGCCGAGGCAGCAAGGGGACGGTGCCTGGCCTGAGGACTTGGGTCTCTTTCTTTTCTGAAGTTTCTGCAAGTCCTTTAACCCCTGTTTTGATAGCTGGTGGGGTGCYAGAAGATATTCTTCTCCCTACCACTTGTTTCAGAAGAATTTTCATCCCTCGGGTTTTTCCTTCTCGTGCAGCTGTTGGCGCTATCCATGCCAAAAAAGGTCAGACTGGTATATACAGCAAATTGACCTTTTTGTGGACTGCCTCCAACTCTGCTTTATTTCCATCAGGTTAAGAGACTTGCAAATAGGTAGGAAAACCAAAAGCATCTTGAGTTTTGAGCACAGGAGGAAAACAGCTCCCAGTGCTTTCTATACATGCATGAGGCTCTGTGTGGGATGAAGATAAAAATCAACAACCTGAAGGAGACTCTGAAAAACCTTTTTCTGAAAGGCCTTTTCAGCAAAGAAGCACTGGCACCTTCCTCCCAGTTCTTTGAAAGGTTGGGTAATCGTTGTTTTTTCCCTTTCTGCTGCAGGATTTTTGTTACAGACACTTGGCTCGGCGTCCCCCCRTCAGCCTGCCAGTGCCAGATGTAACAACTTCAGTATTTCACCGGGGTTTTGCACACTCGGTGGTGGGTTTTCTGAAGCCATGCCTGGATGATGAGCACTCTCTGTGCCACCAGAAGAGTCTGCGTCATCCCTCTGCTTGTTCCAACCCCCTTGTACCAACAAATGATGTCCATGAAGGTAAAAACCAGAGCAAGAGAAACCTATTCTTGGAAACACTTTTACTGTCAGGAGCGTGATGCATCTCTGCACATTTTTCCAGCCTCTAAACTTAACTCAGGGTTACAGGTTACAACCTCTAAAACGTTGCTTCCTCTCCCCCAGAGTAAGCTATAGGGTAAGCTATAGGGTCAAGTCCTGGGCTCTGCCCCCTCTGTTCAGGGCAGATTATGTATTTAATGTTAAACAGCTATTGATAATAAGCAGAACGTGTTAGCACAGCTGCTGTGTGCTGTGGCAAGGAGGGTAGGGAGTCATGAGCCTCTTGCTTGCTTTTTGGCCTCAGGACAGTTGTGTTCTTGTTTATACAATAGCTCTGCTTGGAGAGCAAGAATAAAAAATACCTTGTTTTTCCCCCTTACCAGATTGGTGTTTAGCATCATGCTACATCTCTCTCGTGGGAAATACAGGTTAGAGTCTCTCAGGTTGGGGAGGGAATTGAATCCAGATGTTACCTTTTCTGGGCAAGTGTTTGAAGTAATGGGTTATTATACRAAAAAGGGGAACCAGCTCATCCAACCCAGGGGTAATAGATGGGCTTTCAGATTCCTGTGACGATGCTCGCTGCMGTGGGTTTGCTGGTGTTAAACGTCTGTGCCAGAGATCGGGAGGAACCCGGGGTACCAAGTTTTCAGGAGTCCTTTTGCTTTGGGCCAGCACCACAGAGAGGACATTTCATAGCTGGATACAACCACCCCGATGTGGTGGTCTCTCGCTGGGGCACGCTCCCACCACGTGGGCAAAGAACAGTTACTCGTTTTGCACGAAAACGCGCGGAGAGAAACGTAAGTTATTAAAAATGAGTTTTTCCAGAAAAAGACCGACCTGTAAGTTCATTTAAGCGTTCACCCTAAAGATGCAGTTTGTTGGTAGGGTGGCCAGGAAGGACGTGTTTGCATCCTTCAGCGGGAATGGGCTCAATGCAAGTGCCTTGCACATCCATAACTCCCTTGGAAACCTGGGGAGGAGCCTGTTGTGTCCTGGATCCTGCCCTCCCAGTGCGGCCATATGTGAACCCCTGCCTCTGAGCATCAGCTCAGACAAGGGAGGGCTTTTGAGGTGCAGCTTCACCTTGGGTGGGCTCTAGGAAATCTTGTTCAGCGTCAGACACCAGACTCTCCTTAAGGCGTGAGGTTGCATTTGTCATTAAAGCATGGCTAGTGCTGGTGTCAGGCTTTGAGATTAACTTTGTGTGTGCTCGTTACTGCTTGGCAAGAAGTGCCTGGTGACTGTTTTGACCCACTTTTGTACTCGGTTGGATCACAGAAAAATAAGCAAGAGGTGTAAAGTCTACAGGGGAGGAATACTTTGCATGAAGACCACTGCTTAGCTTGTCACTCTTAGCAAAGATAACACCGTATCTGTGTGGTTCCTCACACCCACGTCCATCTGTTCAATGTGTCCAGCCCCCCGCGAACATTTTGGTCACAGCCCCGAGCCACGGGCGTATTGAGAAGGTTGAGGCTTACAAGGCAGCAGTGCAAGCGCAGGAATTCCTCCTCCTCTGCAAGCAATGAACCGCTGGCATCGTATGTCCCTTTTCCTTCCCTTCACACTAGATCACATCTGTTCTTACTCATGTGTGACAAAAAAAGGCTACCTGAGCGCTGGGGGGAAGGAGAGAGTTCAACGGCAGCAGCGGATGCCCGAAGCGATGGCTCCCACGCCGGAGCAGCTCTGGAAAACAAAGCCGGAGGAGAAGCCTGCGCCCCGCCGGGGTCCTGCGGCGGTGGGTCCGCTCAGGGCGAGGGGCTGTCGGGGGACGGACGTACCGCACGTGGTGCCAGCAGTCACCGGCYGCTGCAAAGCTTCAGCCCACGGCGCTGGGGCCGCAAACGCGCCCGGGACCTCTGCGGGCTCCCAGGGAGCACAGCCAGGGAGCGGGGAGGGCAAAACCCCGGAGGGAGGCCAAAGCAGGGGGGGAAAAAAATATCAAATTTGCATTGGATAAAGGCCTGTATTTAATGGTAAAAGGACTCAGGTAAGAAAGGAATGATTCACTAGAATGCATTTTTACCCATTACAGATAGTATTTTAGAACATGGGTATCATACACAACGGGCTCTCTGTGTCTGTGCGGCTGGGCTTACATCATGCTTTTTATGGTAATTTTGCCGGGGCCAATAAAACATATTAGTACACAAATCACTTTCAGTTTTCTTCCATTTTGACATTTCAGGGTCTCCAGCAACTTGGCATCACTCTTCGGAGCCAGCCATTCTTGGAAATATTTGTGTGTTAAGAGTGTGTTTTGAATGACAAATATTTGCACATTCGCAACACATAATTTGGGGCCACATTTGACCAGGAACATTCCTCTGTGCAACTGCCAAGCAGAGTTTTTGGTCTAGGGCAGCCTCCTGTAGGTACATTATGAGTATGAGGGTGCTTGTCCCATACGCAAGCGAAAAAGACAGGTGGCTCCGTCTGTTCTGCTTATTTGGGGTTGTTGGCTTATCAGAAGAGCAAAATCTCTTTCGAAAGCAGCAGTGTGGCAACCTCCTGCTGCTCTGGGGCAGTCTTTGTGGGAAGGCGTCTATAGGTGCTGACCTACATTTAAGAAAGAGCAAGCGGGGAGCTGTGCTGACCGCTCCTGCAGCGGCACCGGTGCTGCTCTTGAGCTTGCACAAGCCRAGGAGCACAAGGGCATTTTCACTCGAGCCCGGGTCTGCCACCGTCGTGGTGTATGAATCTACTCCTTGTGAAAGGTGCCAGACTGACATGCAAAACACGGGGGAAAAAAAGCCTTGTTCTTAATGATTTTTTTCCTTTCTTTGTGCTGATGAAGTACAATGGGACATTTAAATCTGATTTTTATAACATTTTTCATATATAGAGATCATGGTCTGACCTGGAGAAGACACTTTGTTCTGACTACAATGATCCGATCTTTCATATTTTATTATTTTTTGTCTTCCACGTAGTATTTTGATGCATTCTGGCACAATATGGGCTCCCTCCAGTGGTCAAGGGACTCCGGGCTCCTGCTGCCGCTTGCCCAGGCGCTGGCGCTGGCAGGGTGGCTTTGGTGCACGCCATCACAAATCTGAATAGAAATCATATTGGGACTGTACTTTTCTTATTTTCCCCCATCTCCTGCTGTGTGTGTCATCCCACTTGCAATAGTAAACGCCCTGCTCTGAAACCCACAGTCAATTAATATTTAAGTGGAACGGCCTGCGCAAATAAAGATTCAGGCTTTAGATTTCCTTGCAGTTCCCAAAACGTTCACTGCAGAAGGGGGAGAGGAGAGAGAACTGGAGAGGATCTGCTCAAAGACCTAGACACAACAATTTTTAGCAAAAATGACTCATTTTTGCATTCCGCTCTTCCCGTGCTACTTTGAGAATAGATCCCGACTTTCTCCTCAAACCTGCAAACACTTAATGGGGTTATTGCGGGGGGTAAACCAGTCCCTCTGAAACGCTGCGTTTCCATCTCCCCCCTCCTAGGTACAAAATTCCCAGCGGTTCCCCCGCTTTGGTTAGCCACAAGTTCATCTTGCAATTATTTTTTTGGAGGCACCTCGGTGGGGCCAGACATCCCCTCCCACGGCCTAACCTGACCCGGGGCGGCTGCAGGGCGATTTAGGGGTGCCGGAGGGCTGRGCCGTGCCCGTGTGCGCAGTCTGACCCGCGCGTGCAGCGGCGGACGGGTGCCTGTACATACGTGCGTACGGACATACGGGCGCAGCTGCGCACGCGTGTGTCACCACGCGAGCCAGGGTGCACGGGACGCGTGTCCCAGGGCAAGGGGCCCCRTCCGGCCTCGGGGTGCAGCAGGGCCCTGTTCCACACACACACACCCCCCCCCCGCCGGGCTCTCCTCGCTGCTCCGCGCCCGCCCCCGCAGCGCGGCCCCCCCCGGCCCGCGGGGTTGTGCAGCCCGGTGCTTGTTTGCACGGGGAGGGGGTGTGAATGCACCGACATTCGTTTGCACGGGGGTGTGGATGCACCGGCACCCGTTTGCACGGGGGTGTG
>JASVER010000061.1:4408686-4461505 GCA_030449065.1 Oceanodroma leucorhoa
GGCGAAGCCTCCCCGCGGTCTCGCGCTGCCTGGCGGGGCTCTTGTCAGTTAGCAACAAAATGGCCGCGGTGGCAGCAGCTCTGCTCCCGAGGACGACGGCGGCGGCGGCGGCGTCCGTGGCGGTGGCGGCAGCGGCGGCGGCAGCGCGGAGGAGCGGGGGACCGGCCCGGCAGCACTGAGCCTGGCACCGCCTGCCTGCGAGCGGACGAGGCGAGAGCGAGCGGGAGAGACGGAGAGAGGCGCTGCGGCCCCCCACCCCCCACCCCAGCCTCCGCCAGCGAGCCCGGCTGACCGACCGACTCTGCCCGAGGCGCTGCTGCAGCCCCCTGGGGAGACGCTGCCGCCTCGGCCCCCGGCCCGCCCCGCTCCGCGCCTCCCCCCCGGGGGCGCCCGGGTCCCTGCTCCCCGGCGAGGGGCTCCGCTGCCGCAGCCTCCCGCCGCCCACCCCCCGCCCGGAGCCCCTGCCGGATCCCTCCGGAGGAGACGGAGAGAGCCCGCGGGATCTCTCTCCTCCTGCCCCCGGCTCCCCTGTGCGAGCGAGGCAGACAGACTGTTGGGTTTCCCCACTCCCCCCGTCGCGTCCCCCCCCGCCGTGAAAGACTTGGCTGGATCCTCCTCCTCGGATCCCCTCCCCGCGCTCGCTCCTTCCTGCGAGAGAGGCTGCTGGATCCTCCTCCCGCCCGAGAGGCTGCTGGATCGCTCCGCCGGGGTCCCTGCGAGAGAGACGCGGATCCTCCTCCTCCTCCTCCCCTGAGAGACTGCCGCGGATCCTCCGCCCCTCCTCGGATCGCCCTGGAGCGAGAGACTCGGCGGGATCCTCCTCCTGCCCGGAGCCCCATGTGAGACTCCGGATCCCCCCGTGGCTCCGTGGTGGTTTTTTGTTTCTGTTTTTGTTTTTCTTATTTTGAAGGGGGGATCCATCTTAAAACTATTTTCTGGGTCCCAGTTTCTCTTTTTAATTTGCACTTTTTAAAAACCCCTCAGATGCTCCTCCATGTGGACTGAGAACCCATCAAGACACACACACGAGAACTCATCCCGATCAACTCCAAATCCTGGCTTTCGTGGGTTTTGCTGCAACACATAAAAGCAAACTTGTATTTAAGACACACGTGCAAAAATATAGCTGGGGACTTTAAGGTGTATTTTGTCTTGGTTTCTTGGTCTTGTTTGGTTTTTTCGGTGTGTGGTTTTTTTTTTTTTTTTTGCTTCACTGGAAATCAAAAGCTTGTTTTGGAATTGGACCTGCCTTTGCTGCACTTCTCCTCTGGGCTGGATAACACTGAAGCTCTTTGCTTTTCTACTTGGATAGTGTTTTCCTGTTGATCTGTTTGTTTTTTCTTCTCCTGTGTGGCAGACTTTTTTTTTTTGAGGGGGGGTAAACAAACGACAACAACAACAAAAAAAACCCAATTTTTTTGGCCGTGTGAGATTTTTTCGTATTCAGATTCGTGAAATTACGGGTACACTTACAAAAAAAAAAAAAAAAGAAGCATTAAAATAAGAAAGGAACACGTCAGAAAGACCCCTACACGGTAGACAAAATACTCGTTTCCTTACAGCAAGACTGAATCGAAAGCTGCCAAAGAGCCCCATAAAGAAAAGACTAAAAGGTAAGAAGGGGTAATAGCCTCTCTTAGTCTGGGCATGGTAGAAGTTAGCAGTGGAAGAGACCTGCTAAGCCAGTGCATACCTCCTTTTCTCACAAGTCTAAACCAGATCTTTTTTTTTTTAACACCACAAAACACTTCAAAATCAATTTATTTTTATCAGCTGTSTTTTTTTGCTTCAAACAACTGGCCGAAATATTTTTTTACATGCTAGAATTAATTCAGTATTTTTCTATGTACCTTTTCCCAGTTCAAAATAGCTGCTGTGCGCAAAATAGCGAGCAGAAGTGCCGTGCTGTGCCACTTAAGACATTCAACCCGGTTCTGYTGCAGCCGTGACCGAGTGCACTTGCTTTATAACCCACCCGTGTGAACGTTACTGCGGGGCGCGTTGGAGATGGTCCCGAGTCTGGGCAATGAGCGGCGCGGGCGTGGGCAGCAGCTCTGGGGCTCCGGCGTCGGCCTTCATGGCTGCTGTCGGTTAGACGTTAAGATCTCTAGATCGTTTTGGTTTTTCGCTCTCCCCCCACGTCATGAGATCGTGGGGAGCTACTGTAATTTTCTCCTGAGTGTTCGGAGGGAGATCTTCCTCTAAACCTGAAATGTCGTCCGGTGCGAGAGAGAATATTAGACGGAGTTTGTGCTTTTAACTGCGAGGCTGAAGGGGAAGAAAATGGGGAGGGTTCAGTTGTTAACCTGAGGAATCTTGAAACACTGGAAGTTTATTAATTGTTTGAATCTTCTTTGTTTGTATCACAAGTTTGTGTCAAAGGTTAATCTTCTTAATATGTAATTAGTCGAAGGTCCAATTATGGGATTTATTGCACTCAATTGTCGTGCCCCCCCCCGTTTGTCCATTAAATATAATACTGCTAGTCTTACTTTGTGGCTACTTTATTTTCTGCTACAACTCGAGTGTATCTGTGGGAAGATATTTATTCAATTAATATAACAGCCAGTTTAAATTTAGAAATAATCCTTACTACGTCATACCCGTGTCTGTTGCATATTTCTCCTGTCGCATGCACATGTATGTATCTGACGAATTTACGCTAATTTACGTACTGAAATTTGCCCTGGACATTAGGCCGGTTAAGGTAATTAAAAACCCAGKGACTCCCGCTGCTAGTGGGAGGCGCAGAGCCGGGGGGCGGGGGGGTGTCGGCCGTGCTCTGGGGACCTGGGGCCGGCGCAGGAGGACACCGCACGGCTCTGGGTGGTGCCGGAGACAGCCATGTCTTCAAAATCTTGCCCTAATTACATACGGTGGGTGGGGGTGTTGGGTTCACCTACGACTGAGAATTAAAATGCAGTTTCCTATCGGATATTACTTTTTTATCGAAGTAGTGGGAAGGTACACGCGGATTCTCACTGCTTCCCCCATGTTTTCCAAGGGGAAGTAGTAGGTGACCTGCAGCGGGTGCAACCTGTGCTTAGCAAGTCACATAGTTTTCCATAATTGCGGTTCCTCAAATTGGGAAAGCCCTCGGATATCTGTCTGGCTACTTCAGTGTGTTACTTGCGAACTCAAAATGGTGTGCGGAGGAGCCTGCCCCCGCATGCACTGCTGTTTCTGCTCCGGCTTCGGGAATCGTTTCCAGAACGTTAAAGCATCAATGTCAGGCTTGCACACAACTGGTGAGAGAGGCTTGTTATTTTATTTGTGGGACTAGTGTTGCTTTTTGGGGGTGAGATTAAAGAGGCTGGGTTATGCACTGGTGTTGAGTAACCTTGTTGCTCTGTCTGCTGAGTCTATGAAGAAAGCTATAGTGAATCAGATTAATTTGAACTTTTTTTTGGCGGACATGGCTGTTTCAAGGGACTAGCAGTTGTGTAATTATGCCTTGCGTCGCTTTGTCCTTACCTTCAAAGGAGAAGGTCTCTTTTCTGACCTGAAGTTCCCTGGCTGGCACCTGGCTTGTGAAGTGACGAAGGTCTCGGTTCAGCCTTGGGGGGGGGGCAGGTGCTGCCGGCAGGAAAACGGCTGGAGCCCGGGAGCGGCACCTCTCAGCGCAAGTCATGCGTACTAATAGGGACTGTATTTTRGGCAATATTCTGTACTTTTGACTAAACATTTTGTTCATGGTAATGACTAACCTCTTTAGTTAGAGCTCTTCTGTGTTGCAGTATAAAATACTTAGGCTTTATCAATGTTTCTGTTCTCTGTGTGGATTCTCATACTGACAAATGTAAGTATCGGTATGCATCAGGCTAAAAGCTGACTTGAACTGAGTAGTGTATTAATTACGGTTGGTTTATGCGTGCTGTTACATCTGTTACAGTACATGGATTATTTTGTAATTAGGCTGTCATTGATGCAGGGCGTTAGTCCCACTTCCTAGGAATGGACTTGTGGGGAGCCTTGGTCTGTGCCATTTCTGTGCTAGTGCAAAGCATAGTGGAATTTACTCTGGGATGCTGCCCTCGGGTCTTGACTCGGTGTAAAGAAGCATTTGGTAACTTAAAGGTTCACCCTCTTGACTTTGCATCTTTAAAAATCCGCTCTGATCGCCTGTGAATGGGATGAGGTTTACCTCCTCTGCTGTTGCACAGCCTGCTCAAGCTTGCTGGGATGAATGAAAAATCCACCTCTCGGCCTAATTGCTTTTCTTCCGGGGTTTGTCTTTCCTATTAAAATAACATGCTATGCTTTTGAGTACTTATGCGGTCTTTCGCTGATGTTTAAGGGAGGGGAGGTAATTCTACCCTTTTTTTTTTGAAGGAGTTTTTTAAGACTTGGAAAAATAATAGGATGAAATTTCCTTAATCTGAGAAATAATATAATTGGGCATAAGAGTACTTCTTTTAACCTGAGGATTCTTTGTTGAAGTTCTCAGAGCTCCCAAGTTCCATACCTTGTCAAACTGGAGTAACAGTAAAGCAGGGTAAAGTTAAAGGTTTTGTCAAGCAGGGGCTATAATCTCCTTGTGTCTTGAAGCAAACTGTTGCTGAATGGCAACCTTATGGAAAGTATAGCTTTAAATTAGTCTAGAMATAAAACCTCTTATTTTTCTGTTTTTCATTCACTTCATTCAGAAAGGCCAGGAAATTTTATTCGTGTAAGGAATTTACTGCCTGCTGTTAGCTCAAAATGACCTACGCTTTTGCAGTCCATTCAGATACTATATGCGATGCAGACACCTTTTCTCTTTCGTGTTAAGTTTGTTATTAAAAGCCTAATAGCAGGGTTTACTTTCAGTTTTAGCTGCTAAGACTTAACCAAGACTGGTGTATGTGGGAACGGGTAATATGTTAGCTTAGCAGCTGGCCTTGCCGAGATAAACATGCGCTTTTCCAAATGCTGTCATCTGGCCCCTTTCCAAAACAAGCGGGAGGAGGAGGTCGGGGTGGAGCCATCCTTTGCTTGGGTAAAAAGAGGCTTTCACTTGGAAAGAATTGCTAGAGAGTATTGACTATGACAACTGCAGATTTAAAAACAAAATGGCCAAACCTTTCCTAAGCAAACCAGATAGTCTGTTGATTACCTGTATCTCAATGCCTGCTACTGTGCTGCTTCTCTTTGAAGGTATAGCGACTTTTTAAAAAATCAGGGCTTTATATAAGACTTTGAACATGAGAACTGATTAAAAATTTATCATCTTTGGCTACAGTGGAGATGTGCAACACAAAAGTGCTATTGTTTTAATTGTTTAAAATTCAGATTACAAGATAATGGTAATACCATTAGGAGGTTTCCCCTTGGCCTAGAAGCTGCAGGTAGGAGCCTGTCGATCCCTTAGTATTAAAGATGAATGATAAGGAAACCTCTTAAATGCCTGTGACGTTGCCGTCTAGCCAATTTAGGATCAGCTGATGCCTTCTAGTGATAATGGCTTGAGGTTTTCAGCTGTATTATGAAGATATCAGCCAGGGCAAATAGTATTTAGAAGAGAAGTATACTTTATTGAATGGGGAGATGATCTAGAAGTGACAGTAAATTGCATTACTAAATGATCTATGTGCTCTGCACAGTCTCTTCACTGGTAAATGCTATTGGTAAAATGAAAGATGGTTATTCTTAATGTATGAAAGCAGAGGAATCAAAGTATTACTTGATCTTCCTTTAGGAATCTGAGCTATTTATGAAAATTATCTGCCAAAAGCACGGCTTAGTTTTACGTCTTAATTACCAGATGTAGATGTACTTATGCTTATTTTATAATTACTTAATCATGATTAACTTCACTGTGCATTCCCACACACAGTTATAACTGTGTTTTCTGAAACTTTATTTGTGCAACTTCCTACCTTGTCACTAACATGTTTTAAAATCTCCCACACCAGATAAAAATATCTGAATTTGGTCACAATAACAAACTGTCCGTTCTTGCACAGAGTAGTTACAGTGCTCTTTAAGATTGTATGAGGGATTGTATCACTTGCGGAAAATGCAGCAGTACTTTAAAATATGCATCCGATTCTTTTGTCTTTTTTTAAATGTAACGTATCTCTCTCTTCATCCCAATAAAAAGGCTTCTTTCACTGAAGACATCTGTAAAATAACTAGCTGTTCTTAAGTCTCATGCTTCAGGGTACCAAGYGTCAAAATCCGAGTTAGTTTTGGTCTTAGCCCTGGATGTGAATCAGCACTGTAATTTTTCAGTGTTGAGGTCTTGAATATAGTTGTAATTCAAGCTCATAAAATATTAGAAGCTTTGATGGTAGTGAGGTCTGCTTTCTGGAGCTCTTCCCTGTGGGTTTACAGCCAAGGACGGCTCGAGAGTGCGAACAGTTATCTGTGCTGCAGCAGTGGTGGTTTATGGCTGGGTGCCCAGATTGTCTAGCTTTGCACCCAGCTTTATAGCTTGCCTTTGAGGGCTGTGGAGGTGGAAGTCGTTTGTAATAAACAGCTATCTGCAGCTTGCTTCTTCTGTGTTTTGAAAGGTACATCCATTTARAAAATGGCAAACTAGGTGCACGTTTACTTAGATTTCAGTCAGGAAGTTCTATGTTTTAGAAGCTCACTTATGAGAAATGTTATCAATTGCTCGTTGCTTTGTATTAAAAATAGCTAATATTTATCCCTTGGCTGTTTAGGCTTTTTTAGCAGTARGCTCTGAATTGCTAGAGAATGAGATCTTTTAATTTTTAATTTTTTTTTTTTTATATTTGAGAGAAAAATTGACTTGTCAAATCGATTGGCATCCTTTGTGGTAATTAAGCCCCAGAGAAAAATATGTTTATAGGTCTCAAAATAGTTATCATGCAAGTACCAGCTATAGGCTCATTTAGGAAAAGATAACACCCGCCCCCCTTCCACCGCAAGGAAGAAAACACCCTGGGCTAGGAAGTGTTTAGTGTCTGCCCGTGGGCGTTTTCCTGAGGCAGATCCATGCTTTTTTTTTTCCCCCTAGCTTCTTGTTAATGGGGTCTATGCATGCTTTCGCATGATGACTTTCTGAAGGGATAGTGGGTAGTGCCTTTGTTGTGATCTCGGACAAGAACAATCTCCTAGAATGGCATGTCTGTTTTTTCTTAGATGTGCTGTTTTCCTTCCTATTCCTTTTTTCCCTTCCTGTGTTCTGTCTGTATGCTGTCTGCTTGCAGTTTACAGTYTTCTCTCTCCTACTGCATTTGTAAGACTTCCCGATGAGAAGTGGAAGAGCTTTTTGTTTTGTTTGAGGGATACGGAGTACTCACAGCGGCTTGGATACCGTCCTGGGTGGTCAGTGTGTACACATATCGATTGTTCGCTCAAACTGCCTTCTGCCAAGTCTATTTTAAGCTCAGCCAGATATCTATGTTGTGTCAGTCTGCTTTTCAGTCGTACTCTAGTCTCCCAGGTCTTTCAGTTCTTCAGAATTCCAAAATGTTTTCGTGGCTGATGCTAACGTCATTGGTGCTGACAATGGAGATGCTTGTTTTTAAACAGTAGCTGGTTCCTGGTAAACAAAAGAGCATCAGCCCAGTGCTTTAACAGAATCCATTCTAGAAAAAAGAAGCAGTCCAGTGAGAATGCAAAAAAAAAAAATAAAAAAAATCAACTGTACAGATGCATAGTGTGCTGACTGCCATTTTACTGTATTTTCTTACAAGGTCATTGATAGAAGGCTATTGAAGGTGGTCTTTGGCATTGCTTGTAATGTTTTTGCTTGAACTCAATGCATGTTCACGATAGCCTTGAAGATGGTATTTCGTATGAAATGTGAAGTTAAAAACTTTGCTAGCACTGCAGGCATAGCCTAATGGCGTGTGTGTAAATCAAGTAAGGCTCTTTACACAGTGCATTACCAAAGCCAGTCTGGAGTAGGATTCCTCATTATCCCTGTGCTAACATCATTCTTTCTACCTGTGGGTCTCAACTTTCCTCTGCTCTCAGTRTATTTAATCAATTACACAAGCTTACTTAACATAGGAGAATTGCTTCCAATGTTTGTGTTGTCTGAACTTTTCCCACRTTTTCAGCTTTGAAATGGGTGCTCCACTTGGAAGTTTGTCTCTTACTCCCTGGCTATGTAAYGAAAGATGTTACATCTCTCAAATCTAATCATTCTTGTCTCTTCATGGTGTCACGGCTGTAATGCTCTGAGYGCACAGTATTGTACATCATTCTTGTTTTGCGATGCTGCAAAAAATTGCTGTTAGTTAAAAATAACCTATTGGCATGAGAGTGCTGATCACATCTGTTCATAACATACCTCTTCATTTTCCTGCTTATGAAACTGTTTAGTTTCTCTTTGCCTAACATAAGCTGATCTAAACTATAAAGAGGTATATGTTTATCTTTTTAAGCCTTTTAAAAATAAATTAATATGGAAGATGCAGCATCTTCTGGTAAGGAAGGAGAAGAGCCTGGTGGTAGCAATCTAAATGCTATTTAATATTTTTCTAGTATGATCATCATAAAATATAGCTGTGTGATCCAGGTGTGGAACTAAATTTGGTCTGTCACAGTAATAGAATTGCTGCTATTGAGGAGGAGAGTCTCTGTATAAATAGCACTGTTTCAGGTGAAAGATACTATTATATGGGACTTCCTGGAGCTTGGTGAATGTGTAATTTTTACCATTTCTATTCTTCTAATCAAATTTTTAGAAGTCTTTCACTTTTGAAAAGAACGATCCAAGTTAAGTAAGTCTCATTGGGCACCAACAGTACCTTATCTAGTGATGCCAGTCCATACTGTGCTGCCACACTTAGGTGTAATAATTGAGTAAAGCAATGGTTGCGTTATTGGATGGATGCTTATGTAATGATTTGCTTAAAAAACAGACCCTCAGCTTTAATTTCTCCTTTCATTTGTGAAGATAAAATGTTCTTCACAAATTTCTAGGTGAAATATTGCAGTGACGACAAACCCCCATGCTTCTGAAGCAAATAACCCAGACTGATAGATACAATCTATTTTATCTGCATGATATTGCAATACTCTGACAGTCCAACTGCATTGAAATTGTGATTCCCTCCCCCCTGGTCCGTCCCCTGTCCCTCTGTCAGCACCCAGGCCAGCAAGAGCTGATCTTTCTGGAATTCTGTCTGCATCTACTGATGAGATAACATACTTGGAGACA
Organism: Oceanodroma leucorhoa; assembly: GCA_030449065.1. Classification (NCBI taxonomy): domain Eukaryota; kingdom Metazoa; phylum Chordata; class Aves; order Procellariiformes; genus Oceanodroma; species Oceanodroma leucorhoa. The sequence goes on from JASVER010000061.1 coordinate 4,417,808, forward strand.
TTTTGGATATATTTCTGAGAATATTTGCTCCCCTGGGCATTTCATGGACTAACTGAAGGCATAAAATAGTTACTACTAAGATAGTAATTGACCATAAATTGATTTCCAAAGTGGTGTTTACTGCAGCTGGTTTTCCTGTCCCGGAAGATCATTTATGGCTATTTCCTTTCCCCATCTCTCCCCCACCCTGTCTCTCCTCCCCCCAAGGAGACGCTATTCATTTGCTAAGTTGAAAAATGGATGATGGCCCATTCTGATGGTGGCTCTGATACTCTAATTTATTATTGGCAGGAATTGGTGTCCAGACGCTTTTACTATGGAAAGTGAAGTGGGGGAACAGAGAACTTTGATGCTTGATAAATTTAATGGAAATAAGGATTACCTTTTCAGCAATGCAGAGTTAATATTTTAAACTCTGGTAGATTTGTGGAGGGAAAGGTGCTAGCTTGGACCTTTCTGTTTCCTTAATATTGGATGAGAGAATAAGTCTTTTTCTGAATTTTGTGATTCAGTTTCCAACCTAAAGATAGGCACAGAGTAACATAAGGGTTTCTTACCTCACTTGAGTTATGTTGCGATACTAATTTTCAAAACAGCATTGCAGCTGAAGATGTAGTGGAACAAAAACTAAATTGCTTTGAAGTGTATTATGTTGAAGTTGAATGAAGTGGTCATGGCGGGCAGTGTTTTGATTTTTGTAGTTAAACACTAAGAATGTATAAAAAGTGCACAAAGCAATTAAGTAGATTTTCTTCATTTGTGTTTAAACTTTAACATATTTGCAGTGCACAACTTTTAGTACAGTTTATTAGTGTATAGTATGTTTTTGTCTTCCTTGACTCAGATAGAATTTGGTGTTAACCTCCTGCAGAGAATTCCAGGACCCCTGACATTTTATTGTGACTCTTGATTAGCTCACCAGGGGTTCCTGCTAAGAATTCTTCTTTCATTCATTTGATAAATTGAATTCCCTGTTCACAGTGCCTTTAAATAGAATGGTATTTAGAAAACTTGAAGACAACAACTTGAATGTTCAATGAGCTCGCCCAGCAAATTTAAAAATGCAGAAGAAGGAAATTATGGGTTTGTGTATTCTGAAATCTTTTAGAAGAATAAACATTTTACAAAAATGTAAATCTCCATCTTCATATGCCCTTTAAATTTATTTCCCTTCTGATTTCTATAACAAGGAGTTCTGTTGACATCCGTTTTCCTTTTCTCATCTTACCTTGCCTTGTTATGTCAGGAGCCATGCATTCACCTAACATGTCTGTATCTGGGAGCAAGTGTAAGAAGGTGGTATATGCCCATAGAGTGGAACTTCACCTTTCCAAGGCAGCATGTGTGCTGAGTAGAGAGCATCTTGTTCTTTACACCCAGTATACCCTAGCCTAGCTTACACGCGCCTCACAGATCCCTTATGCCATTCACCCACTTTTCCTGGGTATCCCCTTACTATTGCTGGTGATGCTGGCCGGGCTTGTGCTGTGGAGCACCATTCTGAGCTCTACAGCATGAGGAATAGCGTCATAATTTTTTTCTAATTCTAGATCTTGAGACACATCCTCCCTGTGAGGCCATTTTCCTTTTACTTCCCCATCCAGGTCTCTCTCCGTGAGCCTCCCGGAGCTGGGGCTGCAGCAGTGTCCTGCACCTCCCCGCCGCTTGTGCCTTCGGAGGTGACACCTGGAGATCTCCGTGGTGAGATGGCAGGGGCCCATTCCCTGGATAGGACGTCATCTTCCTAGAGGCTGGTTTCTGCAGGCTTCTGCCACACATCTGTGAAATAACTTTAATATTATAGGAAAACTCAGGCTGGAAGGGACCTCAGGAGGTCATCTCAGATAGGCAGGTCTGTATTTCAGTGACACGTGCATGTCTGGTAACGTCTGCTGCTACTCACTGTGTTGCTGGTACGTGTGGGTGTTATTCTTAGACTTGTCTGGTACAGTTTCCCTGCCTGTGGGTAGGAGTGAGGGAAGTGCATGTGCATTTTTCTACCGTGCCTGTGGTGGCAACTCTGCCTAAAGGAGAGGTATTYCTTCTAGACCTCACCTTCCCGAGCCTTTCTAATCACACTGGAGCCGCTCGTGAATGTGGCGATGAGCGCATGTGGCTATGGCTGCTGTAAGCTGGTGTCTTTTGTTGAAGATGTGTTGCCACCACCTTTTCCCCAGAATAAKCACAAGAGCAGCATCATAAACATAYCTGTCTTCAGCATAAATTCTGCTGCCTACTTTTTGAATCCTGTAGGTTGTCTCGTCTAGCTTGACCTGTGTGAGAGTACCAGCCTGGCCTTCAGCTCCTGCAGTAAGCAAGTTGAATATGCTTGCACCTGCTGATGACGAAGTGATGGGGCTCAGAAATAGTTGGGTGCTGGCATGTGACGGTGAAACAGAGGGGGAGAAGGAGGATTAGGGGCGTTGGAAATCCCTACAGGCAAAATGGTACATCATTTTCGTTATGCAAACTTCCTTTTCATTTTTTTAAACGAAGCATAAAGGTTTAGCTGTGCTTGCTTGAGGGGTGTGAAGGTACGCTATGCAGAAGCAGTGTTCCTAGCTGTCTGTCCTGCAGCACGTGTTGTCCCTCCTGACCCTGCTACTGTCGGAGAGGTGACGAGGTGACGCGCTGACCGGCTCCTCCAGCCTCCGTCCCGGGGAGTGGTCAGCTCTCCCGGAGAGCCTGGGGGCTCTGCTGCATGGCAAAACATCCTGTGGAGCTGTTGCTCCTGTTCCTGTTTCCTGGCCTCCGACTTTGCAGTATCCCTGTGCAGCTGCCCCGGGAAGCAGTGCTCCTCTGACATGTTCTTCAAGTCCAGCTAAATAATTTGAGCCAGAAACTTGTCCACAGGTTGCTTCTGCTTCTAGGTCAGTTAATGGGTGATATTTAGTTGAACAATTTGTCAGTGTGGGGCTTTGCCTCTGTTGGCACAGGGCTCTCGTCTTCTGAAGTATTTGCAGAAACCAAAATAGCAAACATAGTATCTGGAGAGAGACAAACATGCTGCACTCTTGCTGAGCTACTGGATTCCAAAGCTGTTTTCCTTTGTGTATTATGTCCYAGGAAGACTGGGAAAGAGCTCTGGGCCAGATGCTACCTCAACTGCTGGTAAGTATCGTCAGGCCTGGGAGGGAGGCAGCGCTGTGAAAGTAAACCTAGTTATCTGCGCTGTTCACAGTCTGTAGCTTAATTTCCAAGAGAGGGGTCGGTCCATGTTTGCTGGGGGAGGAGAGATGTTGTTCATAGCACGTTTCTTGCYGTTTGTAGCCTGCTTTGAGTGGTGAATGTAATGCAAGCTTTTTTTKGGGGGTGTGGTGGTTKTTTTTTTTTCCCTTGGTCCTTGCATAGCCTGAGCGGTGCACGTGATGGGGTACTTGATGTCTGCTGGGGTGTTGTCAGCAGACTGAGGGAGCAAATTCTGATATGGTTCGTGCCTGAAATGTRTACAAGGGTCAGGTTTTGTGTACAGTGTTCTAGCCCATGCCCAGATTTTCCTACTAACTACTTAAGTTGCATCAGAGTGGAGCTCATACATACATTAGTAGGCCTGCACTGTGGAGAGCAGCACCTTTGCAGAAGAGGTGGTGTACCTGTGTGACAGCGGCTTCACACCCTATGGGATCATCTATGCTAGCGTGTTAATTTGCATTGGGAGTTTCATATTTAAGCAAACCTTGTGATTGTCCTCACTTGCTGTGCTTTGATTGACATCATGGAGTGGTCTTGCAGTGCAACAGTTGGATTCCTTTTAAATAAAACTTCATTGGATGATGTGCTCCAAGGGTACAGTTAATGTTTTCCTGCTGCAAGTGAGTGTTCGGTACGTGGGAGCAGACTGGAGCTAGTCTCCAGTAATAAAGTCACCTGAAACGGRGGTAGTGTGGCTATCAAGTTCTTTGCACCGACAGTTTTGCGCTGCAAATCCACTTCTGTCTGTCTGCACTACTTAGCAATGAAGATGTAACATACATCTGAAACATCCCCAGTTGTACTCCAGTACTCTCACTAGTACTCCGTCTCTCTCTGGTAACAATCCAGGAGAAACTGAACAAAAGGAAGTCTGTAGATGAAAAACAAAAACCCCAAACCCTACAGACATTCACTGGGACTTGGGCAGTGCTCAAATACGGACTGGTCAAACTTCTAATGTCTGACTTGGCACTTATAGTTAATCTGCATCCTTAGTTTATATTGGCTCTTTCTTCTCTGGGATTTTTTCCCACTTCTAGTGACTGGTAATCAACTAGGAGAAGCTAAAACAAGGCCAGGTCAGCGTGCCTTTTAAAAATATCTTGAATTGAACAATGGTAACTATCTAGTCTGCTTTATTTTTCTTCTAATCTAATTTACTTCAGTGGTTGTTTACCTTATGTGTGCATAAAGTAGGGTCACAATAAGCTAATACTGGGTGAATGGAAAGTATAGGAGCCTATGTCCTGCAGTAAACAGCAGCTGGCGTTCTCCTTGAGGTCCTGCCAGTATTTTATTGCTCTTTAACCAATAATCCAAACCGGCATGTTAGAAGCACCATGTACAACTGCTGGAGATGCAGCCTTGAGACAAGGTGTGTAACACAGGTGCTCTTATTTCTTCCGATCATGGAATTTCTATTTTACAGATTGTAAGAGCAGGATTATTAACTTAGTCTCTTGGGCAACCTAAAATCTTCCTGTAGTTTCAGTAAGATATTTTAATTGAATGTGGTGCTTTTTACATCCCCGTCTCAAGTAATGCTGTAGTGTTCTTGGGTGTCTTTCAATGGCAGCTACGTTCTGCTCCTGCACAAATTTCAGTAGTGAATGAAGTTGGCTGTGCACGTCTTGCATCTTAGCCAAGTATGCTGTGGTTTAAAGAAAGCCTGGAAGGGAGTACATAGGGATCAAGTCTAATCCATCACAATTACAGGCAGCAGTGAAGAAGGGTCCACAGAGCAGCATAGACCTGAAGATACCTACCGGTACTCTGTAACAAATAAATCAATAAATAAAAACACACAAGACTTAAAGCCAAAACTATATTGTACAGTAAAAGGAAAGATGAAGGGCAGTATTACTATTAGTGGTCTGTTTCTGTGCAGGAACATTGGTGGAATTTCTAGGTGACTTCAGAAATCAGATGCTGTTCCTGTTAGGTGATCGGTTTTGTCTGGCGTGCTCCAAGGTAAGTTGACCAGATACTGGGAGCATCAAAGTACCAGGCCCACAGTTGTTAGCAATGGGTGATATTTTGATGTTTCAGAGGAAGGGGGGAATCCCCTGTCAAGGCAAAAAATGTATTAAGGTGTGACAAGTGCAGGACAGGGGCATAATTTGACAGCTAGAAAGCCCAAAGCATGGGATTAATAAATTATAAATYGAGGTCAAACAAAACCACTCATCAAGCTTCATTTATGACTCCCTGTAGGAACAGATTTTGCACTCAAACTTTCAAATTACAGGTTTTTTTTCAGGCTGCGTGGTCACACCTATACATGTAACCCATCCATAAAYTTACCGTGTCCACAGTGTGGCTGAGGGCTTTTCCCCCATTTTAATTCTCTTTAAAGGATATTGTAGGATTTTACTTTGGGAATGGGTAGAAGCCTCCTGTTTCCAGTCTAATTGTCTTTGTGTCCAGGAGTCGGTGTGGCCCTGTATCAGTGTTACTTTTTAGTAAAAACAAGTCTTCCTTTCTTTAGGTATTTTTCCTCTTCCCCCCCTAGATGYATATTTATAAAGATTTGGTATGTCTTTTAATGGTTGGTTTTGGTTTTTKTAATGCTACATTGTGTAGAGTTGTTCTTTATGCCTAATCCAAATCTCCTTTGTTGCAATTTAAATTCAGTGCTACTTACTACAGTTGAAGTAGAAAGATTTTACTCCATTCTTGTCTACCTCTGTCTTCAACACCTATTTGAATAAAGGGGTTGCCGTCTCTTTAGATTAAATGAATCCAAGTCTCAAGTTTTTTCCAAGGGCCCATGCGTTTTTGATCTCTGGTCCTTCTTGTTGTTTTCTGGATCTCTGTTGCTGTAGATAGTCCCAAACTGGACACAGTACAGCATCTGATGAATTTCTGACCATTTGTGACATTGTTGCTTTGTCTTTGGATTGAGATCAGCTGTAACAACTCTTTTTGTCATCCCCAAAACTGGTGTTTAGCCAGTTGTTCCCTATGTTGTATTGATATTTATGATTATTCCTGCCAAACATGGTACCTTGCACTCTTTCTCACTGAATTGCACTYTACTGTTTTTTGTACATCTCAAGTTTATCAGGTTGTTCTGAATACCGTCTGTCCTTAATTGTTTTGCAGCCCCATGACTTGACATATTCTGGAAACCTAGTAAGTGCRTACATTTTTCCAGCAGCAAAGTGGTTAATAAAAGTTTTGCTGCTGGACGTGTGGCATACTGCAACAWAAATCCATTGGTTCTCTGCCTTATTGGAAGGGGAAGTGCTGAGGTTACTTGTGTTGTGGGTCTTTTATTGTAATTTCATTTAGCTTATGTTCCCTACCTTGTKCTTARGGGAAAAAAAAMMCAACCAACCAACCATGTTCTTATTAATAAAACTCTGCACGTTGCTTGAGAAGTCAGTAAATTACTTCTGTTGCCTCCCTGTTGTCCTTTTCAGAAATACCTGCAACTATGCCATAGGAAAAAAATCAGCCTTTTTTTTTCCCCACAAATCCCTGTTAGCTGTTACTGATGGTTTTTTTTATCCCTTCCCCTTTTAACTTATATRCACAATGTTTGCCATTTGCTACCGTTCTGGAGTGCCATCCATCTTCTGCTGATTCTTTAAGGTAAYCTGTAATGACTTGGACACCGTTGTTCTTATGGTAAATTACATCGGGCCCAGCCAGTGGAAAACCATCCGATTCCTCTAGAGACTTTTTAGGCTGTTCTTACTTTTGCTGGCCTGATTTCCTRTTATTTGGAGTGGTAGCAAAATGTTTAGTTCGATCTCCTTTTTTTCTCTGCCAGTTCATGGCAGTTTTCCTCAGAAGTTGGGTGATTCCTTCTTCCCAGATTTGGGGAGAAGGCACTTCAGAAACACATCTTGAGGTTCTTGGGGCTGTGTTCACCGGCCGCTTTGGGCGAGGAAGCCAGAAGGAAGCATTGCAGTGGTGGTGGCCGAGACCCCGGGGCAGGAGCAGCTTGGTGGCKGGGGTCTTGCTGCCGCCAGCTTGGAGCAGAGCCCCCCTGCGCGGGGCAGAGCTCCGCGAAATCCTCCGTGAAGCTGTCGTCATCTGCGGGCTCCGCACCGGGTCAGGGGGTTGTTGGCCATCTGTTCCCAGCCGACCTCTTTAGTGAAGGCTAAAGCAGAAAGAAAAGTATTATCGCTTTAGCCCTCAGAGGGTCATCTGTCAATAGTCCCCCTTTCCCACTGAGTATCAAAACTAATGTTTCCTCTTGCTTATTRTTGAAGCACTTAAAGGTTGATTTATTGTTATATATGCACAATGCTAATACATTGTTGGCCTTCCTCATTTTTGTCCCCATGTGTTTTTGCTGTTTTTTTTCATATTCCTTCTTATTTATTTGACCTAGATTTGTGTGCTGCTTTCTTATTTGAGGTGATTGGAGAGCTTGTAATTAGGGACCAGCTTGACTCTTCCTGATTAATGAATGAGCCTAGATATCAAGGGAAAAAAGCTGGCACTTTTAAAGTCACATCAGCTCCTTGCCTTCACCGGTATTTACTCTAGAAAGGTTGCAGAGAGCTGGGCCGGATAAAGGTGAAGCAGGAAACAAAAATAGCAATAGGCAAATGTGGAGTTTTAGTTTATCTGTTCTAGTAGTCATGAAAACAAGGACTGCTGATGATATGGTAACCTCTTGCTTTATGTAGTATTCCTCCTATATGTTAGGGTATCTGCATTGTCATTTAGATTCTTGGTGATTTCCAAGAAACAACGCCTGCCTTTTCCTATGTGACAGTATTTTTCAGTTGTCCCGAATTAATTGAAGCCTGCCTTTCCAGTGTTCACTGCTATTTATTTTGTTAAGTGTTTCATTCCATTTCATTGCCGCCCTTCAAGCTGCTTTCTGCCTTCATGGTCTCAGCCACTTCTTTCTTATCATTTAGAATCAGATCTTGAAGAACTTTCTAAATAGTAATTTTCTTCATTTCTATTTGAAACTGTATAATGCTAGATTTTGAGAACTCGGTAGATGGTTACTGTGTGTTTCGTGTCTATGCTGTCCAGACCCCCTGTTGTCACATGTAACAATGCGTGGTTAGTTCCTTCTAAAAAGCTACTCAGCATGCTTTGGTAGCCTGCCTTTGGGCGATTATGTGTCAGTTCCTTACAATTCCAATTTAAAGATTCCCCCCCCCCCCATCGTCGTGAGGAAAAATGCGTGTGTTCAGAAATGCAGGATGCCCTGTTGTATGGTGGGGGAAGTCAAAACCAGAGCAACGCTTAAGCAATTGTATGCAATTTGTAGAATTTCTGTCAGTAACAGCAACTTTCACAACTATTAAGGGAGGTTTTTGCAGCATAAAGTAGAATTTAAGGTACAAGAGGTATTCCAGAATTAAGGTATGGGAGCTATTCTCTCATTGGGTTAAACCAGGCAAAGACATCTGTAGACCAAGATTAAAAATACTATTCTGAAGAGGTATTCCAGGCAGTTTTCCTGTGTAAATAAATAAACCTTCAGCATCTTCAATATATACAAACAAAATTCATGAGGCTGCTAGGTTTGGAGCTGTGTCAGTGGAGGGACAAGAGAGACAGGTCTCTGTGTAGTCCTCAGCTGTTGCAGGAACTTCTGAACTGTAAACCACTGTATGGGTAATACCCTAGCATGTAATAACACAAATAGAMTCCACTTGAAGTTTGTTTAGGAATACGATATTCCCGAAAGGCGTATTGCAAAATCCTGTTAGAATGTCACATCAGTGCTAATTGAAAATACCAGCTGTGGCTTCAGATGTGAAAGCAATCCAATGTCTGATATCAACTAGAAAACTGAAGTTCTCACTTAGCTTAAAAAATAAAATCAGCCTAGATTTTGTTAATTTTTTAAAGGGATCTATAAGCCTTTCTGCAGTAGGCATTGACAGAACGTAGCCATAGTTCTCCAGTTGTTCTGACCATGACCTGCTTTTCGTCTTGCTTTCCTGTTCAGAGAGAGCTCCTAAGCATGTGTACTTTAAAGATAACCTTGGTTTAGGTTTGGATTTAATAAGCTAATTGCAATCTTTAAAAACAACACTTGATACTATAGTAAAACTCTTTGCTCATAAAAATCCCCATGATTTTGATACATCAGATCCATATGTATGAAAAAGGCAAACTCCTACAAGTATGTTCTAAGACACTTCTGGTTTAAATCATATGAGCTTTGTATTCATAATTTTTTWAACATTTTTCACGTAATAACGATTAAATTGTCGCTCAGGAAGTAAAACTGCAACACATGCCTTTGACAACATAATCAAACTTTGTATAGCRATGTTTTTATTGTTTTCCTTTTGTTTTGCTCTTAGATGACTAATTTCTGCCTAGAAGTGACAGCAAGAGTTGCCATCTGAGAGGCCACTTGGAGCTTTATTTCTATTTTAAGCATATTTAAAGCAAATGTATTCAGAAGTGTCATTATGTAAATCAGTTTTGAAAATTGAACTCCATTAAAAATTATAGTATCATTTTCTGAGTTAGTCTGAGGCTATTTTAGTCTCAGAAATGGAAAAAAAAAMCCAAACCACTAAACAGGTTTCCACTAGGACTGGCACTTCTACCTCTTATGTTGTAATTGATATGATAATATGGTAATAAAATACATTGTATTTTTAATGGAGCAAAATGTTTGCTCTTCTTTGATTTGGAAAATCCTCTGACATGGTGTATTACCTCCATAAGGGAGGGAATAACATATAACAGTGCTTGGGAGATGTCAAAGCAGAACCACCTTTAGAGGACAGAAAGGCTGGAAATAGAGAAATTCATAGTGGAGTTCAGTCTGAGTATCGAGGCTTTGGCAGTCATGAAAGGAACTTGATATAGAAAAAAAAAGCCTAACAAGAAATTTGGGAAGTATGTCCTTTCATAGCTTAAATAAACTGCAAATTAAGTCAAGTGGTGGTGGTGTGTTTTGGTTTTTTGTTGTTGGCTTTTATTTTTAATACTGCACTGACTGTTAWAAAGGATTTAAATGTAATTGTGGTGTTCTGGAATTGCTGTCATGTCGTGGGTTTACTTAAGTACTAGCAAGAGGAAACCAAAAAGCTTCTCATTTTGCACTGACTTGTTTCACTCACCTGCTTTAGAAAACAAAAAAGGCTTGAACTCCCCTTGGCAATAGTCTGACAGTTTGGGAGRGTTCCCTTGAAGACATGGGCTCTGTAGAGTGTGATGTGACCTGAGTAGGGAGCACTACAGATGAAGGGACGGGACGTTGTTACTTTGTGGTTACTGAAATCCTGGGGACTTCTGTTCCTCTCCGGAGCTAACGGGAATAAAGTCAAATCTATTATGGTTTCATCTCGGTTTCTTTTGGTAATGTAGGTCATCTCTTGTTGCAAAGTCGTAGAACAGTCCATTTAAAACTACAATTTTAAGTACCCTTTTCTTAAGTGCAATGTTAAGTATGTGATGCAAATACCCACCTGCAACTCTTAAGAGCAAATGTTTCTCAGACATTGATTTACAGTACAAGATTTGAAAGGTGGCCCTTTGAAATTGGCATAAAGTTGAGCAGTCACGCAGGTGGTGGATTTTTGGTCATGACAGACAGTGATTCAAGTATTTGAAATACAGGTATCRAATGCCACTTTAGATGTCCTGACCTCCACTTCTGCACCAAGCACTTACAGATGTGCCTGACCTCCAGCTGCTATTCTAGGCTCTGGGTCTTGCATATCTGTCACTTCTGTAAATAGTTTGAGTGCTGTAAGGTGTCTAAAAGGGCACTAACACCCATGTTGAGACCTCTGAATTGCTTGCTCTGATGTTTATTGTTTTGGGTAGCACAAGGAAAGGGAACTGCTTTTGGTTTAGTCTGGAGCACTGTGCAGGACCTCTGGAAGCATTAAGGCATCTGCGGTGGCCAAAATCAGTATTTTCAGGCAAGTGAAAAAGCCAAAAACCATAACACCCGTCAACAGCCGAAATTTCAGAAAATTGACTACAATATTCCTTTTTTATAAAAAGGGAAACTATGTAAGAATGTGCAAACTTGTTAAAAGGAAAATAAGAGAAACAGTTAAGAGGCAAAATGTTTCATGGGGCGTGTTTGGAGACACGATGTGCAAAATCTGGAGTATCTGTTTCTCCTTTAGGTGAAGAGCAGCGCCCACCCCACCACCCCCACTCCCCCAACAGACCTGTTGTGATAAAACCGTTGAGCAAAGAATGTTATAATGAAAAAGACCTTTTTTAACAACAAAATCCAAACAAAAAAAAAAGGGGGGGGGGAGGCTGTAGGCTTTGGCAAGTTAAATGTAAAGCAATAAGAAGTCAGGCTAAAAGTGATCTCGATGAATAATTGGAAGACATCAGATCTAATAATAATAACAGTAATGGTTTCAGCCCATCAGAAATGGCGTATTCTCAGAAGATTTGTAAGGCTGATAAATGATCAGGACCTAAAGAGCTGTCAGGGAAGATAAAATAGTTATAGAGAAGTAAATGAATTATTTGCATTGGTATTTGTTTGGAAAGGTGTTGGGGAGGTTCATTGTTATAACCATTTGTTACGGTGATGGACAAGGARAGCAGAGAGGTGAGGTTTCAAATAGATTTTCTTCTCGATTTGGGACAACTTAGGTTAGATTTTAACCAACGCGCTACTCGAACAGTCTTATTTTCTATTCATGCAAATTCTTCAGCAAGAATTTATAGGATGAACACAAAATATGATGATTTCAATTCATCTGGGCCTTAGTTTACAGCTCCTTGAGAACAAAATTGATGCATATGAGAAATTAATACAGTATGTGTTTGATCAAAAAAAGAAAAATAGTTGGAAAATAATGTACTTGCTCATGATCTTTAAGCTATATTCTGAATCATAGCTGTTGAAAGCCAGCAGAACTTGTATTAATTACCTGGGTTTTGTTCTTTTTTTTTTCAGTTTTAAACTTTCTTCCCATAGAATGCGCTAATATTAAGTAGTACTTTTGAGTGATTGTGGAAAGAGGTTCCAAATAAAATCTATTATTTCTGAATTTTTATTGTTTACAATTTTATTTGTCATTGGTTTCAATTTTGGAACAGCTTTTTTTTTTTAATGCTTTTATTACAGCATTAGAAAGCAGCCTTTTTTAAACATGAGATGTAGAAAGTTAGCAATATAAGTATGGATTATTTACCTTCCTASATAAACTTCATCTTACTGAAAAGTTCTTCCCAACCTTTATTCTTATCAGGGAGAAAGAACAAGAAACACAAGAAGAGGAACATTTGATGGAAGAAAAGAAAAAGAAAAAGCAGGAAGAAAAGAAAAAGAAGGAAGGTGCTCAGAAAAAGGTTTGTTCATGTTACTGTTTTAAATGATATATTCACTTTTGTGTGTGATGTACAGGTACTGACTCTGCAGCCGTCACTTCTGTGAATAATTCTGACGCAAGCGAGCAGTCCTGTGGACTTTGAGTGAGGCTGCGGTCAGAAAATCTCTGCAAAAGCAGTTGTGACAGTTCATTAGCACTCCCCAAGCTGCTTACCGTCCCCTGATGATAAGTTCCTGCTCCCACAGCTGTGTCACGTGAATGTTCCTCATCAATGTCAATGCAAAGTTAACTGGATTAGTCTCATCTGATACTGAAGTGACTGTGGATTCCGAGGCCATTGTGTATTTTCTGTGGTGTGCATTCTCCTGCMTCGTTTTCTGGATTACATAGTTAGTTTTAATCTTGAACGGCCCTTAGGATGTGGATAGGAATTGGTCACTGTCTTTTCCAGTATAAAAATTAGGCATCGTAAAAAAAAAAAGTGGGTAGATTCTAAACATAGAAAAAAGACAGGTCTTCACAAAATGTGCAGTTAATCTGTGTAAGCCAATCGTACGTATGGATTCAAAGGGATACTGGACAAATTCGYGGAAGTCAGTTCTGTTGAGTGTTAAAAAGTTCCTAAATGTACTGTTTGGTTCAGAAGGCCTCTGAAGCCCAGGTGACAGAAGGCTGGGTGGGTAGGTGGGSGTACTGTCATACTGCTTGCCATGTTTTATACTGTCCCTCTGGCATCAGCTTTTGGCTTCAGTCAGACAAGGGCAGCCATTCTTACCTTCCTAATGCATGGAGTTAAGCTAACATTCTCCAATCCTTAATTAGAACTAATGCCTGATTTGTGTAAGCAGTTTCTGCAAAAAGTTAGGCCTGCAGCCCTATAATTATTAGGTATCATTTTGAATATTGACAAGTAGTTGATTTGTTTTGTTCTTTTCTTCTTTCAGGCTGCTGAACAAAAAACCAAAGGTAAATTCATGTTTATTCTTTGTGAAACATTTGGTATTTTTGTAAGTTTGATTAAAAAATGTGCTTGTATTTTTTATTCTTTGTGTCTTTTTAACGGGCAGAGTACTATCTTACTGAGATGGTTCTGTTCTTAAAGTTTTTTTGGAGGAGCTGACTGTATGTTGGGATTCTCAGGATAAGCTTTTTCTTTGCTTATCTTGCTGGGTATCGTATGGCACCTTTTGGACAAGAATATATGGATTAGATTTCTGTGAAACATAACACAACATGTGTCATCTTTTTTGTCTAGTGTCAAGACAGATGTAGTTTTAGTTGTTAGTTGTTAGTTATCTATTTCAAAGACAACTAATTGCCACCAAATGGGTGAATCTCTCCCCCTGCATGCACGGTTCAGCTCAATTTAGTSAGTAAACTATTTCCCCCACTGCCACCATTYTTTTCTTTCCGTGTGGGTTTTCTGCTTGGTCAGTGAATTGAATTGGTTTGCAGCATGGTCCAGGAAGCAGCAGAGATAAGCAAGGCATTCTCCTTTTTGGGGTGGTGAACTCCTGGGTGCCCTAGGACAAATGTTAACGAAGCTATGGCCTTAAAAAAGGTGAGGTAATGCCTCTCTTCTGCAACTGTTGGCTTACAGTTATTTTATCTAGTCTGCCCTTTGATTTACACGGCACCACACAGAACTCGGGGCTGCGGAACAGTTCTGAATGAGTTAATATGTGCTGTTCTTTATTGCTGGGTAATTAGGTGACAGACAGGCAAGTAGAGCTTCCCAGATTCCCAAAGACTGGGAATTAAAGAAGAGCCAAGCCTAACATATGGGGTTGACAAAACAACTTATGTTTCAAAAACTTCTTATGTTTTTATACAGCAGAAATTAAGTATTGCTTCAGTAATACTGAATTCAGAAAAATAAAGTCTAACTACATGGTGAAGAAACTGTAACAAGTAATTTATTGAAACTCTGTCCTTTCTTTCCGAATTGTTCTTATGTAGAAAGTGTGAAATCAGAAAATTGTAGTCTGAATTCTGTGGCATCTGCCCTGTAAGATCTCACGTAGTTTGTAACGGTGGATTTTGCTTTCAGGAGAAGAAGGTGGCAGAAGTAGCTAAGCCCCTTGAAATCTTAAGTACATGAAAAAATTTGGAATTAAGATACATCAGAGCTATTTCTATCAAATGGGATATTTCTGTTTCCRCGGTATTACATGTTTTGTTCTCCGTATCAGCTTGCTTCTGTGKGAAGAGGTTTTCTATGATGTGTTATAGTGACTTCTTAATACCATAATTCAGTGGCAGATGTTTTTGCTGTCAAAGTAACGTAAGTTCATTTTCATGTGATAATACAGTGGCTCTTCATTTCTGTTAATATTAAAAAAAAACAGTGCCTTTTGCTTTCCTCTGTGGGATATTATTATTTCTGTCTTTGTTGTGCCAGCTTTGTTTTTAATTGCTTGAAAATTTCAAGTTTAAGTTTTTAGAAGTAGCATGGTGATAACTCCAGTTTTTCAGGTACGCTTGTGAGTTCATTTCTTTCAAATTTAGGGACTGCATTTCTCCATCTGTTTGATTTTTTTTGTTGTTGTTCATTATCTTTGTATTTAAGCATCCTATGCTACTGCCATAAAATATAAGTTGGGAAGAAGACAACAGTAAATTAAACTAGTTATGTTAAAGATTAATCAGTTCTGGCTTTTATTTTTTCGTCTGTCGGAAGCAATAATGCACCTTTTTGTAGTTAGGCTTCATTGGAAAGAGTTGACCTGGCCTGTAGAGAAACCACACCTCTCCTGTTCCTCTTCAGTGCAAGGGATAGTGGTTATTTACAGTCATATGGATGCCCCTTCTTTTAATTTCCTTTGTCAGACAACTACTAGTTGCTTTGAAGGTTGGTTTGTGGGAATGTTTTATTTCAACTTTATGATACTGTTCTCTTACATTTATCTTTAGGAGAGATGCACACAAGCTCATGATAGGTAGCAGGAATTTCTTAAACTGTAGAAAATATTAATTCTAAATTAATGACAGGAAAGATTGGCTGAACTTTTTTCATATAATATTCCAAGTTGACTGTAAACTTTAATGCAATACTGCACCAGGTATTTTATTTTGATACATTTTCAAGGTTGAGTGACAAATGCTACTAGAACTAAAAGGCAACACAGGGATTATCATTTAATTTAGTTAATTTRTTTCATGTCTGGGACACAGCAATTAAATTCACTGTAAAGACAGGATGACACAGTAAAACTGAGTGAATTGACTGCGGCAGGTACTGCATGCCAATGTACAGGATATATTAAATCAAAGATTAAAGCCAGGCTGGAACTGAACCTGTTGCAGAATGTTACTATATCCAGATGTTGATAGGTAAGATCTTTATAAATGTGACTTAATGTAGTTGGCTTGTGGTAACTTAGAAAAAAAATTCCTTCATTTTATGTATGTGTCGTTCAGTTCTGCAGCTGGGTTGCTATAGCAATGAGAGATGCTTACACTGTGTGGGTCATACTGGAGAAAAATAAATTATACAACTGGAGATGGGATATGGAAGGATTTTTCAGTTTCTGTTTTTCAGCTGATTGGAGACAGTATGTTTATACTGTTTCTTATTTGCTCTCAGTTGTATTTTTTAAGGAGAAGGCACTTTCCTGAAGTAGCTAGGGTGGGACAAACGGTGGGACTTGATAAGCAGTAGGAAAGGTTGGCTCCTTCGGTTGGCTTATTCTGTACTAGAAACCTATGCTGTGATCAAGATGCTTTTTAATTTTTTTAATTAATAGTTCCGTTTTTTTCTCTAGCACAGTGGAAAATGTGAAGGTACTGTCCTATCTAATAACTAACTCATATGCTTTGTATGTGTAGCCGTAATTTGCCGTAAGATGATACTGGCTGTTGCGTGTTCAGTTGCTGGTGAGGCCCCAGGAAAGAGAAGCTAGTAAGGAGGAAAGAGGTTTCCTGTGGGTGGGTGTATATGGCGTGTTGTCAGTTAAATATTGCTCTGAGGCCTCAGCMGGAGCTGAATGTTTCCATTTGTGATGTGGAGCACAAAACCCTTCCAAAATAAACACGCATTTCCACCAATAGAGGARAGGTATGTGGCTGCTTCTGGAGTCACTGGTCCAGGGGTAGGAAGTGCTCCCTCACCCAGCTCTTGGTCTATTTAAACAACTGACATTATTTTTTCTGTTTAAACAAGGATCCAACTCTTTCAAGTCTTCTCTGCATAATGGCTTCTTCAGCTTGTAATTCTTTGCTGCAACATTGCTTGCTAGAGTATTTTTGTAAGACTGAATCTTTTGTAAATATACTGTTGGCAACAATTGTAGGGAATTGTAGGGAATTGTAAAAGGAAAAAAGATTCGAAGAGCTGATAAGTAGCTGAAATGTTTCTCAATTACTTGAAAACAAATGAAAGTAGTCTTCCTGTTCAGCTGGAGAGGAGCGCTGCAGAATTAGATGAGGTGGGAAATGAACATGTTTTTATTGCGCGCTGTGCATTGTACTTCCAACATTACTGTTCTTTTATGGTAATTTTTTTGAGAACAGGACTACTGAGCACAGCCTATTAGTGTTTATTTTAAATGTGTAAACTCTTGCCAGTTTATATGCACTTGATAAAGAAACTTTGTGTATAAAGGCTTTTGTAATGAAAACACTCAGCTGTAACTACCAGTAAGAGTTTTGTACTGTATGGTAAATACTCAACTAGTATGGTAAATGGCTGTTACTTAATAACTACGGGGACCTTTAAGAGACCTATGCTTGTGATAAATACCATGAGGTCAACGCATTTTGCCGCCTGCTTTTTTCCTAGCCATCTTGCTGCAGGTTTAGTCAGCACACAGGTGATCAGTTCCTCCTTGACTGCTTTGCTCCCATCCCAGCTGAATTCTATGCGCTTTGTCTAAAACAAAGTTAAAGTGCTGGTATAAAATAGCTTAAGTGGTTTGGTACTCAAACATCCGCCACGGTAATTGAAAGGCAAAGTATCTATCCAATTCTCCRGCATTATCTACAGTGAAGGTAAGTGTTAAATCTGCAAACACAGAAGTAAAAAGAGTTAAGTATATACCATTTTTAGTCTAACATAGAAAATATTTTGGTAAATAGWTGAATAGAGATGTTAGTCTGGAAAATATTTTTTCCCCTTTAGTCTGAAGCAGAGGTGGCCAGTCTCTGCCTCTTTGAACTTCRTGATCCTTGTAGGTCTGTCGTTAGCGTGTTCATGGTGTGGGACCAGGAGGAGAGATGGGGGCTTTCCAAGGGGAAAATGGGAACTTCAGCTCACTGCTTGTGGGATGAAGCAGGACTGCAGAAGCTGGAATAGCTGCGATAATCCCGGGGTTCAGCAGCCCGTCCAGCACTGCCCATCCTCTGTTAAAGTGGTACGATGGATCCTGAGCTGAGCATCATTCCCTTCCGCTTGYGGTCTGTTTCTGCAGCTTTCCCCTGCCCCAGGCAGTCTGTGCTGCCTGTCTTGGGACTCTTCACGGTGTGACAGTTTTATATGCAACTTGCAGAGTCAGGAAGGTTGTCTGCAGACTGACAGATTATTCTACCAAGGTAGACGCTTTAATATGTTTTATTTTGGGAGACCTAAAAGAATAGAAAGCATTTAACAGTATGTGGTTGCTTGATAAACCATTTGTGGTGTCGCAAGTGTTGGCATACTTTCTTCAGATTCTTTTTCAGTTTGCATAGCATTTTTTATACTACAAACAGTACTGGGTATTTTATCTGGAGGAACATGGTCAACTGTATTATAAATGGGAGTTAAAAGGAAAAAAGAGTGGAACAGAAGACCTGAGATCCCGTCCAYTGCTCTGGCATTTCTATTTGGATGGCAGAAGTAGTGGCATACCTTTCTTCAAAGCCAGGTATTTTCATTTCCAAATCAGACATGTAGATTGTTGCATAGTTTTAAATTGATTCTTTACTTCCCCTGCTCAAACGGGCTGTTACAATGTTCTCGGCTTGTACTCGTTTGGATGCGAATTAGTTTCCTGTAACCTACACTCAATTCTGCTCATACAGAAATGCAGTTTTATGTACATGGATAATGTGCTCTTTCTGGCTGTGGTAGATGTTACTGATGTTTAATGGTAGTTCCATAGGAAATAAGGAAGACTAAACTTTTTAGAGAATTTCATCAGTATTTTAAGTAGAATTAYGACAGTGTGCAACACAATCAGTCTTTTAGAAGGAAAAAAAAATGTTTGAGTTTTTTCTGGTTTGTGTCATATTCTTGTAGGAACCAGCAGAGTTTTTTACGTACRATTAGGAAATGTGTTTCAGCCTACAAATCAGGTATGATTTACAGCAGCCTTACCACCTCTGACTCATTTGAGTATTTATAGCTTATGCTTTAATATCTGCCTCTGCCATCTTGTTAGTTAAGTGCTGTGTTTGTACTGAACTGCTGAACGTTGTAGTGACAAAATGTGCCATAAATCATCATTGCAGAAGGAGGGGGAGCACTGTAGTAAGTTCTTCAATTAGATCTTAATATGCAGTCATTTGATAACCTAATGATAACCTATTGCCATTCGTTAAAGCTCTATAACACAAAAATGTTTTCTTTCTGATAAACGTTATCATGGTGTTGTTTTGCTATTATAGGTATCTTTAAAGAAGCATGGATTTGTTCTTATAACTGACTGAGATATCACTTCTCTGATAGAGAAGTAATTAGGATTTTACAATCTGCAAAGAGTAGAGTGTGAAGCTAATTCRTAGAGTCCCTGCCATAATACTGGGTGAAAAGGAATAGAAAATACAAAAACATTAGAGCAGACAGGAGGAGAAATTTGCATATTCAAGGAGACAAAGCAAGAAGAATGATCTGGGAGGCTTGGAGTCAACCAGTACAGAAAAAACCTTTGGTTTCCTGCTTATCGTTTCAGGTGGGATGGCTGTGACAAGCCGTCTTGAGTTTCTGGTGGCAGTAGTTCAGTGCCATTTAAYACGCTTTTTGCTCTCACGAGTGTAAGCAACATTATGAGTATCTTACTTSAAATCAACATTGCCATTATGAAGTGAAGGGAAAAAAATTAAGGTAACAAGTAAATGTATGGATAATCTTTATTAAACTACAAGCTATATTGGGCTTTGTGAGCACATTCTGTGTTGGTTTTGCTGCTTTGCTAGTCAAAGGTGTCCAACTAGAGATTAGTCATGGAATTGAGAATTGGTGTCTTTTAGCAGGGGAGAGGGTTTGTCATGGGCTTGACACCCTGAGCCCTGCAACCATGGATTGACAGTTCTGAAGGTTTAAGTCTTCTGTAGCTCTTGTGAAGCTGTAGACTCTTTAGCTTTCAAATAAACACTCTTTTCAGACAATGAGGCACCAAAGCAATTAGTACAGGTTTTTGGCAAAAACATTTATCCYTTAAAGAAAAACAAACACAAAACTCCAGGGTTATTTGAAAATAAAACGGAAACCATGAGATGTATTCTTCCTCATGTGCTCCTGTCCTGAGCTGGATTTACAGGGCAGCTGCCCCCCGAAGAGATGCAGAGCCCTTCGACGTCTTTGCCTAGAGTTGCTGCTGCTTCTCACCGCTCAAGCCAGCACCTCCAGTCCCATTCAGTGGTTGCCTYGTAAGCTTTGCAGGTTCCTCAGCTGGGAATAGAAAACTAGATAAAAGCTGAAGTCAGAGATCCTTGATATTATTAGTACTCCTCAGAGGCAGTTTTTATTCTCCTCAGAGGTAGTCTGTTGTAGTTTGCCATCATGCAAATTTAGGCATGTGCTTATAATACAAATACAGACAGAATATTGCTCTAGTCTTCCATGTGGTTTGCCTTTTCTCAGTTTCCTCAATTAGGAAATGATCTGGGCTTATCAGATTGAGGATGGCAACAGCCTGACCTGTMTATATTTAGTTTTAAAACTGGGTGAAAATGGGAGCTTTCAAACACTAGACRCAGTTGATTGAAAGTATTTTTCAAATGCTCTAAATGTTGTAAGGGTTGATACCCTGCTTGAAGGCAGTAGGACTACACGCTTTCATCAGATTTCTCTTTACATTGTCCATTGTCGATTAAATTTCAAGCCTGGGACATTATCTCTACAAGAGTACTTTGTGAAGAGAGAATAAGAACAAATTAGATAACACCAGTTTGGCTGTTCTCATCTAGACCTAATTGTCAGGGTGCCCCTTGGTGGTAATGCCTCTCAGATAAATCCCTGGCTTGCTTTCGGAAAACCAAAACAACTGCCAATACAGTTGTTGACARCTGTATATTCTAGAATATAAATTTTAACACAGCTACACAATGATGATAGTGGTAGTTATGATCAAACTGCATGCTGTTTTATGGTTATTTATCTGCCCACAGTGTGCTTTCATACTCAGCGATAGACTGCTTTTTCAGTAATGGGCATTGCCTAATGCGGTATGTTTAAGCATGTAGACTGAAATGGTCAAACTGCTACACTTTCTGGCATCACAACAGTTCAGACAGAGGCGTATATCGTGTTCTTCTATGTGTCTGCTTATCACATAATTATTTTCCAATTATAAATAGCATGTTGTCTGATAATGGTTGTCRATCAGAGCATATATGCCCCAGTACTAGAGACCAGACGCATTTTTCCATTTTAACATGCCACCACTATGTTCTGTATCTGCTGATAGTAACAGGCAGGGAACACCCGCCATGCATCTCTCAGCTTTCTTGCTCACCTATTTTATCAGTGTGGTCCTCCTTTCCTTTCTGAAGTCTGTCATTCGCTTTTACCCTTCTTCTAAAGAAATGTGGACATGAAGGCAGTTCCTTGTCTGCCTTGAGGACTCTCTCACTTAGATCATTCTTTCATGGGAAACACTCTTGGCTGCTGTGATGCCTTCTCCATGAAAACCTATCAGCTTTGATTTACCTGCAGTGGGCTGACCACTTTCCACTATTAGATTATCATCTTACTACCTGGAGGAGGCTTGTATCGCATATAAATACAGTATCTATAAGATCCGCAAATGGTAAGCTTGAAGAGAGGTTCATCAGGAAATGTATTAGCTCCGTTTGGTACTGATTGTTTTGAGGTATATGCAGGTTTTGTCATGTTTCTTGATCCCTTCCTTGGGAAGGATGAAACCAGCAGCTTTGAACTGTAACACTAGTACACGCTGTTGAGGTACTACAGCGTGTAGTACCTATGTATGAATGCTGAAGAGGGTTATCTTGGGAAAATGAAGGAAATGAAAACGTGTTTTGATTCTTTTACACTGTGTGTGAAGCCTTTGGCCTGAGGGACCTTGTGTTCTCCTGTTGACTATCTGGTGTTGACATTCCCCTACTCTGAGAACCTAGGCTGCCGCCTGACTTCCCTGTGTTTTGCTAGATTATTTTCATGCTTTTCCTGAGTTGTTAAAGGTGGTAGCCCATACTTTACAAATCCTACAGGACTACTTAAAATGTCTTTTTAACCAGCTCACACTCTGGTAAATGCTCTGAAGCATTCTGGTCGGATTTGCATCGTGCATCTGATCATTCAGGTCATTCCTGAACTGGTTTAGGCAGTGTAGTGTGCATTAGCATCCTAAGAGGTGGTTACTCATGAGGTTGATTGTAGGTCCACGATCACCATGAGAGGAGGTGATTTTCTTTTTAAGCATCCTGCCCTAGCTTTGTGGCATGGCAGCAGTGGCTCACRCTAGGCAGCCTTGTGGGACCTGCGTTTAATAGCACCACCAAATGCTTTGGACGCTCCTCAGCTGCCCTGAGCAAGTCAGCAACTATTATTACTGTTTGCCCAAGGGGAGCTGCTGAACATGGGGCATGATTCAGGCTCTTGATTGCCTCTTCCCATGTTAACAGAAGTAATTCTCCTCTGTCTTACCATAGTTTCCTGAAGATCCATCCTTCTGTTTTCAGGATGCCCTTAACATTTCTGACATAATTTCTGATTTGGCTGCTTCTGCTGTCTTTTTTTTTCAGCAATCTTTATGGAGTCGGGCCTTTCACCTTTCCAAGGCCAGACAGGCTCTCAGGAACTTTTGTTTTGAAGCACATGAGTTACTAAGCTCCAGAACTGATGAGTCCTCAACTCCATTAAAAATTCAAATGCCACACAATGTCTTAGAATCGTAGGACTAGATACAGCCCTTCAGGTGAACAAGAAGGGATTGTCTTATCCATCTCCCCACTGCCAGACAGGCCCAACAGATGTTCTTGAAAGATGTTTTGTTTATTATTGGAAAGTTGTCTTCGTACTCAGCCTGAACAGTCTTTCCTGTAACTTAAGCCCATTCTTTCTTGGCTGTTTTGCCCAGTGTGCAGAGAGCAGATCTTTCCCCTCCTCTGCAGCAGCGTTTTTGTGTATCCTATTTTTTACTTAACAGCCCATTCAGTTTTTCCTTGTGCTGGTGTTTTCAAGCTATTTTTCAAACCACAGTCATTTATGTTTCTCTTCTTTGGAAGTTCTTCCAGTTAGTACAGAATTATTTTTTAAATGCAATCTCTGTAATTGGAGGATTATTAAGTAACCTTTGAGTTAAGCTGTGTAACTATAACCTTACTACTGCTGTGTACAAGTAGAATCTAAGGCTTATTTTTTATGCCTTTCAGGCTCACTCCATTGTACAGCTCTSTAATCCAAGCCGTTTCATAGCAGTGCTGCTGCCGAGCCTTCTCGTTCAGTTACTGGTGCCTGAACTCAGCTTGCTTTAAGAAGCTCCTAGATTTCAGATGCCCTCTTCTCTAGTTCTGTAAGGATCTTGAATTGATAATGTGGAGTTTCTTCTTCCAACTCTCCCCCTTTCTCCTTTTTGGTCGCTAACCATTTTCTCTCTGCAGGTAGTCCTCTGAAGTATACATTTAAATGTATACTTCATTTAAATTACTTGCTTTAATTTCCCAACAGTTTCCACTACAGTTATTTAGCCCTGATTGACAAATGGTGAAGAAACTTCCTGGCTCTGCTGGAGGTGGTAGGCTGTCCTGCTGCATTTTCAATTCTTTTCTGATGGACGTATGAGGGAGGCCCTTCCCTTCTGTTCGCTCTGGCATCTGAGTAGTGACTCTCCTCAACGAGAGAAAGTCTTCAGAGTGAAATAGAAAGAAAATAATGTATTCAATGCTACGTTTCTGACATAGGCTCCATCATAATTCATACCTTGCTATCTGCCATCTTCCAAGAGTAATGATTTAATTTTTTTTCTTTGTCTATAGTTATTTCTAATCTTGTCCAACAGTCACCATGGGAAATCAAATGGGAGGTCTTTCAGTTGTTTAGCTCTTCCTTCCCAGAAAGGATTAACCAGACTGTGGGTCCGTGTTCTTTACCTTTTTTGTCCTGTGCCAACTAGCAAAATCCAGAACCCACGTCTCTGCCTCACTTTTCCCTCACTGTACTTCTCAGAAATCTGTTTTGCCTTGTTGTTATGATGTACTATTTAGTGTACAGAGCCTGTCTGTGGCTCTGTCCGATACTTCCCTTTGTGAAATTTCCTCTATATTGTACAGTAAAGATACAAACCCCCCTAAATTTGCTAAGATGACCCGTTAGTGCCTGACCACTGCTTGCTGCTGTAGCCTCCAGTTTTCCAGTACAAAGGACAGCTGATCTCTCAGCCAGGTCAGGTTTCTGTTCTCTTACTTACACTTGGGTGAACGGGGCTTGCATCAGAAAACATAATTTCTCACTGTGGTCATTTGGGATCACTTTCTGGCTTATTCAGAATAGATTTTTCAAAAAGCTTGCTTTTTGGCTTCTAATATTACAACTTCAGGTGGCTTTTCTTGGCATCTGGGGAAAGATCCTTCCTAAACTCCATTGCAGAGTTTGTGGTGACTATCCTTTTTCTGTTTGAGTAGTTGCAAGGACTGTGTTGATAACTGCTTGGMTCTCACTGGGAAGCTCTCTAAGTCATTCCCATTCCCACTTCAAGAAAGAGACTTCTGCCGTGAAAGTCACTCCAGCTTCAGAAGAGCTTCTGTCATGGTTGGCTATGGTGGGGGCACAAGCATCAGACAAAAAAGTGAAATCATGTCAGAATTTCACCTGTAGATGTATGGCTTGCTTGTTCTTCTAAAAACAGAAGCAGTAAAGATAAAGTGAGTAAAGATGGTTTTGTTGATTGACACAGAACTAAAACTCTTGAGAGTTTTGAAGGTATAGTAGTGATACCTTCATCAAGTTGAAAGTTCGATTAGAAAATGTTTTAAAGATTCAAAACCACTAAATTATTCTTATATATTAGATAGGTATTCTCACTATCTCTTGATGGTTTATAGTGTCCTGTCCATTCAGATACACTTTTTTGCAGTGTTAGGATAACTAAGTAAATTCCATGGGCATGTACAGTGCTTCTCCAGTTTGGTCCTTGAATGCTAAAATACATTTTTGAATATGAAGGCTTTCTAATTTGGTGCCTTATTATGGCTACTAGGATTTAAAAAAAAAATCTAGCGTAAAATTTCTGGATAATAACTTAGATACATAGTAACAATGAACACGTAAATCCGTAATCCTGTTTTACTGATACCTGGAATGTAGGCAGGCTGTTGTAAAGCTTACCTTGTTCCATTGGGTTGTCCTGCATTAGTGCACCCTTGCTTTTCACAGTTGCTTTTATGCCTGTTTTTCAGTTGAGATTCAGAAAATGTTTTGAAATACTTATTTACCATATTCTTTTAATGGAAGTATTGACTTTCCTATGGGTGTTCAACAGAACTTGAACTGAACCGTGTGCTTGGGCTGACGTCATTGTCACCGGCGCGCGAAAACACCGTGTGCTCCCCCTGCTGTTAATAGCCGCTGTCTCRCGCGTAAACAGTTTCTTTTTGAAAAGTAAAGTAATTGGTTTGTAATTCTGGAAGGTGATTAATGTTAGATAGGGCCCATTTTTGCCTCAAGTATTTTGGTGAGTCTTTAATAAGAGTTAAAGTCAAGGTCATTGGGACAGCGTTAGTACCATCAGTTGGCCATTAGARCTTGCCCTTTATTCACCCTGGGAATTGCAGGCATCTTGGAATTGCCTCCCCGCTGACTATCCTACTCTACYGTGCAAGAAGCTACTTTAAAAAACGAAGTTGTTAATACATTGTTAGCCATTAAAGAGCTGTTATTTTTGTAGCCTGCCTAGACAGGCATGGTATTTTCCTCTTTCTTTACACTTGGACTTATTGCAAAAAGTTTTCTTTTTTTTTCTGCAAAAAGCAGAAATAAAACTCTTTGGAAACTGGACGCAATCACTGAAAGTGTGGGAATTTACCAAAAGCTCAAGCGTGTGTGGGGAAGAAGAATCTTCGGATGTCACGTATTAAACCAAGCTGTATTTCACAGGTGAACACTTCTTAAAATGCTGGTGTTATTTCTCTTGGATAAGTCTAAGCACATCTATATGAAATAAACGTGTGTAATGTATGTGGAGTAATTAGGTATTCCTTCCTAGTAAGGGGAAGACATGTGTCTAAAATAAACTGAGCAGAATTTTTGAATTAAAATGAAGTAATAATATTAAGTTATTATTAGTAATCTTTATTAAAACATCTTTAATTTCTTTTAACATTCATGTAATAGAATCTGATTTACTGGGAGTGGCATTTAATTAATTTAATTCAATTTAGAGAGTTAACTCTATTACATATTAGTACAGAAAATTGCCTCTGAACAGTCATTTCTCACTGGTGACATGCAATAAGTTAATTTAGCTCGGAGTTCGTTTGGGTGCRTTGTGAGTTCTTGGTGCAGGTTGCTATGGTGACGGCCTGATCAACCAGGGCTGTCATCCAAACCAACAGCCGCAGCGGCACCGCTGCTGGGCTGCAAGCACTGACGGACGGAGCCTCGCTGCCCCGCGCTTTGCTCTGGTCCTGGCCTTGTTAGCGAGCTTGGTTGCTTACATCTTCAGCGATGCCAAGGTTGCATTGCAAGGAGTAGGGAAAAGCTTCCTGAAGAATGCTCGGTCATTAATAGCCCTGCTGCGGCTGTACCCGGCTCACAAAAGGGGTTTTCTGTCAGACTGTGTTCGACAAATTGAACCGAGTTTGTGTTTGGTGGTTGTTTTTTTTTTTTTTGGCTTCATCTTAGCTGCAGTGAAATGATTGCAGAATCCCGGTCAGATTTTAGTTTGCTTTTACTTAGGAAGTTTTCCTGAAGAATCTGAGAAGAAGGAGGTCTGAAAACCGCTGGAACTGCTTTCTTCATGTTTCTGAATAATTTAAATCCTGTTTTTCATGTGTGGCATTAATGCACGATGGCACTGGAGACATAAAAAATCTGTTCAGCTTAAACTGAATTAATGAAGAGTTTGCTTCAGATTCTCCAGGCTTCGCTATCGGGGAGATGAACTCTTAGTTCAAAACAAAAAACCTCCAGTGAAGAGGCTGTCTTTGGGAAACTCATTCAGAAAAACACTATCTGCATATTAAATGTCATGTTTAGATTTAAGAGGAAGTATCAAAAGAACTGAAATACAAATTTTAAGTTCAGTATATTTTCTTTTTTTGCCCTTCTAGCTCAGAATGCAGACTTAAGCAGTAGTTTGTTTTTTCTCTAGAGCATGACTTTAATTTAATTGGGTTTATCTGAGTAAGGGATCATTCTTATTTTGGGGCTTCAAATTTTTCTCAGCTGCTCATTTCTGAAGGCAAAAGAGTGACACTTCCATAGGACTGCTTGTCTTTCCAGTACTAGGAACTGCATCCAAAATAGGATGTAGAACCCCRAACTTTTTTCTAGATATAAAATCTGTGAAACTTTGTAGGTAACAGTCTCCTGAAGTGGTGACGATGTCCCTATGGTTTTCATACGTTTTTAAGAACCTACTTGCGCAAAGCATTGATTCTCAAAATAATTTTCTTCAATATAAATGAACATATCTTCAGTTAGCCCTATAAGGATTCAGACTTCGAAATCTAAGGCCAAAGTATTYCAGGTTTAGCTTTCATTGAGCTGGCGACATACACAGTTTCTCTGGGTGATGCTGCCTGAGACTTGGAATATGCCCACGCTGCTGGGGAGGGGGGAAGCTGGTCCRTGCTGAACTCTCTGTTGGCACTACTTCAGTTACTTGGGCTGACTGATTTTAAAATGATAGCTCAGATACCTACGCTGTCTTTAGGACTGYAGTATAAACATATTCTTAAGCCTTCTTTTGAGATAGAATGTGAACTGGAAGGGTTATGCCAAAATTACAGAGGCCTTTTACTGGTTGCCCRCAAAATTAGTTACTATTTTAGTATTGCACATAAAGTATTCATTTGGTACCATAAATGTGCATGACAGTAGAGCCAAGGCTTTGTGTTTACACAGGACTCCAGTCAATTTGACATGTATGGTAGTCCCATGATTTCAGCAGCAAAGCCAGTGTCGGTAAAAATTATATTTAATATCTCACCTGCAGACTTGTAATCTGCGAGCAGTCGACACCAYGCTTTCATAGAAATGTCTAAAAGGAGTTAAATAACAATGCAACCTGCTCCCCCTGCATCCACCCCCCAAAACGYGAATGAAATAATTGGAGAAGCTCTATTTCTGGTTTCCAGAACAAAAAYGTGTGCGTACGGATAGTGAATGTGATGTGTCCGGGCTGCGTTCGACCCAGCGTGGATTTGATACAAACCGTCGTGTACGCATGCTTTACAGGCTGAGGCATCCCTGGGGTATCGATCGTAGGCACACGTGCAGGCTGCCTGCGCACCCCGTAGGTCTGGTGGGCCCTGCACACATTGATCTCACTGTCCACACGTTCAGATATTGATTCATAAATACACGCTGGCAATTTCCAGACATTCCAGAAAAATAGCCAGAGTCCTTACCTTCTTGCCAGCTCAAAGTGGCAAAAGAGGTGGTACCTGACACAGCATGAATGCTTAGTATTTCCAGTTGCCCTGGGTGGAATGCTAGCACTGACTGTGCTCTGGGGCACCCCGAAACTCGGAACATCTACCTTGCATGCGCAGGGACGGGTGCAGCACGTACGTTCTAGGTGTGGTGCAATCTGTGCGCTACATGCTGCAGCGGAACAGGTTTCTGTAGAAGCAATCCAAGATGGGAATGGTGGATGTATGAGGTATCTCTTTACAGTACTCAACCGCTTACGTATGTGAAACTGGAAGCATTTACGCTATGATTCTTCTCTTCAAGCCCCAACTGAAGAGCTGCCYTCAGCATCTCTTCAAACCTCAGCAGCCGTATGGGGCGAGCTGGGTCCTCCGGACTCCGAGAGGATTCTGCTGCAAAAGGGCTGATTCGAACAGCAGTTGTTTGACACAGTATAGGCATTAATCACTTCCTGAGGCACGGGTTTGTTTATAGTAGGATTTTTGCCTCTGCTTACTTAAATAAAAACCCCCACATGTTAATCTGTAAAATGGTGATCCATCGGCTTGCCCYGCTTTCTGTATGGTTCTAAACAAGTCTCAAGGCTTGTTCATGTGAACTGTAACGTGTGGATGCATCATGTGCGTTCAAGGTGCACGTGAAGTTTTAGGCTCTTGTATACAGAAAGCCGATCGACACTGAGATTATCC
Organism: Oceanodroma leucorhoa; assembly: GCA_030449065.1. Lineage (NCBI taxonomy): Eukaryota > Metazoa > Chordata > Aves > Procellariiformes > Oceanodroma > Oceanodroma leucorhoa. Next base: position 4,446,700 of record JASVER010000061.1, read on the forward strand.
TAATTGTCAGTTACTTACAAACATACTAATTACTGTGAATTTTCATATTTATCCGTTTGTGTGAATGGTTTAACAATGAGTGGATTTCTACTGTAAAGAATTATTGACTGTTCAGTCTGTGCCTGGAAGTGGCCTGTTGAATTAAGRAAAAGGAATGTTGCCTGTGTGATGACTTAGCACCATTTGTAAATTTGTTTAAAAAAAATTCCTTTAAATATGAAAACTGTGTGTAAAACATTGTTTAATGAGATTAAATGGACACAGTCAGCTTAAAATTAAAGGATTCAATTCCTGGTTCTGCCCAGACTTCTTATGTGACTATATGAAGTTATTTAATCTGTTATTATGTGCTTGGATTTTCCCACTAGTACCTGCGGTGATGATAGTGTTAGCATTGTGTAATTTAACTCTAAGCTGTTTCCCGTCTTCTCTGACTCTTTTATTGTATGTTTATTGACGGGCTTGCATTGCCTGGAGCAACACTTGGGAAGGGTTTGGAGGGTGAGAGCAGGGGTGAAGGAGGGAGCCTTACAACAAGTCATGCCCGTGACTCGTTCCCGATACGTGAATTGGTGTGATCCTTTACTGTGTTACCAAATCGCTGAGATGGTGTGTTTGTGAGACTCTCGTCTCCTGTTGGTGGGCTAGAACTTAATGTGTGTCTGCCTAGTGGGTCTTTCTAAAATTAGTTGGTGGAGTTTAGGTGTTTCTCAATACTCYGGGAAGGAATACAAGATGTGAATTCTCTGTGAAGAGGGCTGAACTTGCTTTATTGGAAAGTCTTATATCGAAGCCTGAAAAAACTCTGCAAATGTTTCTAAACGCTAGCTGAGCAATCCCTCTCGTCATTCAGAGCTGCCCGCTCACTTCATCGTAGGGTAGTAGTTTCTTGCACAAGCTAATTAATCTSAGCAGTGACGCCGATCTCCCTTCTGTCCTTTTTAGACAGTTCTTAATGCTGTTGTTTCTTAACGTTGTTAACACGAGTGATTAAAAMCTTCTAAAAGCTTCATTATTTTCCTTTTTTAATAGGCAAGTTGGCTTTCTAATGTCAGTGTATTGTCCTGCTCTGGAGGTGGGAATTGAGTTTACAGGAGTCTGGATTGAAAGCTAAATGTATGATGACATGTTARAGGAAATATGCCGGTGCTGAAATGTCAGAGGCTTCAGGACAAATGTAGTCTAGAGACCAGCTTCTAGCAAGAAGTGGTCATGTATTTATTTGTCGTTGCTTTACAATGGTGCATATTTGGACAAGTCTGTATGTAGAGGGATGTACATGATTAATACTGGTATTTGAGTTACATGAATTCACAAATGCGGCTTCACATTGCCTGTAAATTAGAGGACTATCGCTTGAAAGAAAACAGACGAATTGTTAAGTCTTGAAAGTTACCATCTGTTACCAGTTCACGTCCTGAAGGAATGTAGCTATGATAATTTAACCGTTCCATTACCCAGAATCTTGATTTGTAGCTTGGACTTTCGAGGCCTGATGTATATGGTCCAATTTCTATTCATCAGTTAGGCCATGGTAAACCCATGTGTGTGCACTCAGGGCCTTCAATAAACATGAGAGAGTTTGACTTGCAGTGAAAGAGCATCAGATTTGCTTTGGATTATCAATCTATTGTTGATGACAACCTATCAACCTAATTAATTGTGAATTTAAAATTATAATCAGTGCTAACGTGGAGGAAAGCAGTGAGGAAAATATTAAAGCTGCTGAAACTATAAGTATTCTTCACAAGACTGCTGCCTGTGAAACCAACCTGAATAATGTAGAATGGGATTGAAGAAAACTTAAAAATACACGTTGAATCACACAAAACAGGTTTTGTGTCTTTCTCTCAAAAGAAGTATTTGGCACCCTCTCTCCTGACAGATCTGAAAGAAAAAAATATGGATACTGTTGAATAAAGGGAAACAAAATCTAGTATCGGAGCTCTGAAGTATGCAAGGATCTATGTTTTTATYAGGAGCTTCTCCAATTCTTAAGAGAAAAGTTACAGTTGTGAATATAGGCTTGTATYGGTAGAGTTGGGCTAGGGCTGTTTGCTGCACAGAAGTTCTGCAGCAGGGTGGGCTGTGATGGGCTTACAAAGAGAATGCAAACCCCTTTGTGATGGAGGGATAAAATGTCATTTGGTATTGATACAATTTCAAGTTAACGTTAATTAAGAACAAAATGGAGAGGGTCCGGACAAGTGGGACTGGTGAAGAAAGACCACGTCTTAAACTTACTTAAAAAACAGCAGAAGGTGGAGAGAGTGCTGTGACTGTCAACCCGAGAAAAATGATTTCTTTGTTATGGCTGAGGGAGGTGGGAGGACTGGATAAGATGGATTTGGAGCTCYGTTTTACATGTAGGATTCTAGAAAATAATGCTAGAAAGGTTCTTGAGAGGCCATCTATTCAATCCTCTTGCCCTGAGACAAGATCACCAAACCTGTATCATGTCTGCAGGTAATCCTTGATCATTCTTATTGTTAGAAATGTAAATCTTAATCTCCCTGGCAGCTATTTAAACCCAGCAAGTCTTGTCTTACTCGCTGTGGGATGGAGCAAATTATTTCCTCCTCTTCCTTTGTATTTTTTTCTTCTTTTGCTTTGTGTACCCAGCGTCTTCTAGACTGAACTACTACTTTGCCTTCTGTCTGCCATGGTAGTTCATGTTTCCAGATCGCCGTTTCCTTTGTACTCTGGTCCAGCTCTTTCTTGAAGAGAGATGGTCAAGCGTGGGTACAGGCAGTGCTTTAGGGAAGGCTTCAGGATGCCAGACTGAAGTAGAAGGGTTACTTTGAGCCTCATAGCTGGTTATTTATTCCATTACAACACTTGTCTTCTTACAATAGCCTGATCTTTTTACTTCTCTGGTTTGTGATCTGCTAAAACATTACATCTTTTTCCGCAGAACTGCTGTGGGGTGAGTTGTCTGCTGTTCTGCATTTTATTCTTCCTGCCTAATAACGTGACTTTCCTTATTGAATCGCAGTCACTTTTTTCACGCCACTTCTCCAGTTTGTCATTGCTGAGTTCTGATCCTATCATGCAGCAATCTGATTACCCCCATCTTCTTTCTCCCTAGCTTGGTGTCATTTGCAGATTTAAGAAGGATATTCTCTAGTCCATCATCCAGTTGCTAATGAAAATATTGAACAGCGTAGGCTCGGATCAAGTCCYCGTGGAATCTATTCTGAAACATACTTCTGTTTTGACAGCAAACCATTGATTCTCCCAGAGAATATTTCAACCAATTTTACATTTAGCTCACATTTCCCCAATTTGCTTATGACARTATCAAGTAAGAATTTCATGTCAGAAACCATTACGAAGTTAAGATGTATAGAGCGYGCTTTGGATGGTGGGACACGGATGGAGTATGTGAGAAAACGGGTAGAATTTGTTTGAACTGAAGCAGGTGACTGGGTCTGAGTGGAAGGAGGAACAACTGAGTGTCAGGGTAGGAGTTTGGGGTCAGCTGGATTTGAGGATATACCRCTCTGGAGTCAAAATAAAGAGAGGTAGGTGGTGGATGAAGTCCTGAATGTTTCTCTATTTCAGACCTTTGCATAAAGCCAACAGTTAAGAAGGTTAACACTTGTAATTAAATGAATTAGGAAGAAAAACAGAAGATGATGAGAAAAAGATTATAAGAGCTAACAAAGGACAGATTCAAGGAAGGCATGGCTATCTCAAACGTTTCTGATAAAGCAGGTGTAGTAAGACAGCAAGTTCTAGCCAAGGGAATACCATTAGAAACCTCAGAAGCTCAGTTTACAGAGAGAGGTTAGCTTGAGAGGTGCTGTGGGGAGGGGGGAGTTGTGAAGACAAGTGGGGGCAACGGTGGGTTTGTTAAGACAAGCTTGAAACAGGCATATGCTGGCAGGACCCTAGGATGCAGAGACGAGAGAAGAAGAAGGGTGAGAGAGTAAACGGTGTGAGTGTGGGTGGGGAAGTGTGTGGAAAGAATGTGGAATTACCTGAGAAGGCACAAGGACTCATAGAAAGCAAGTCACAAACTTCTGGGCTAACGATTTGGAGGGGTTTTGTTTGCATGGCCTCCCCAGGCATGCAGAAAGATAGGAGGCCCTTACATTGTACAGATATTGTATGTTTTTCCACCAGTAACTGAGGTGGTGGTGTCTGTTTAAAATGTATTAATTTCGATACTTTAATTCCTCCATTATTCCATGATTTATGAAGCTATAATTTGTTTAATTTCTCCTGTTAATTCCTGTTAATTTTTCCCAAAAGATTTCTACTCTCTTTTATTGGTTGATACAGAATTTGTGAATATTAACTTCTGCAAAAATAGTGCAGACTTGTAGTTTTAGAGACTATGGAAAAATGMTCTAATAAATAGATTTTCTGGGTATGTTTTTTGGCCTAATTTCCTACGGAAATAAGGCTTATGAGACTGGGTTGTGTTCCTGTCTCGGTCTCCCCATTTAGCTTTAGAAATTCCTGGCCGATCCTGACCAAATTTGGTAGGAGATCCACAGAGGTTCCCCGAGRTGGGCAGCTGGGTGCACGACTGTGCCATTACTTCCCTTTCCCACYGATCTGCTGAGGTCTTGAGGAAAGTCTTTAATGCAACCAAATGGAATACACTTTCCAGCTTACTTTAATATTTATATGGTTCTAGCAGATCCAGGAATGAAGATGAAAATAAAACCTTTAATTTCTAAGAGGTAATACGGGAGCCTCACTGTTGGGAAGATGATTTGCGATTGGCTTGTCACTGTGGGCCCTGTAAGTTATTATGATTTCCTCATAAAATATTGGTTTCTCACAGATGGTTGTAAAATCTTTCTGGATGACATATTTTCAGAGGAGGTTTCCCAGCATCAAAATTAGGAATTAATTTTTTACTGAACTGCAATCCACTGAATAGATAACAAATAAATTTTAGCATTTAATATATATCAATTTATGGTGGGTAGTTATCTGCTAACTTCATGCAATGATCATATGTCTGAATATAGTTTTAGAATAAATTATGCTCATATCTTGATGAAGCCTGTGAAATGTATTCAGATGAGCAGATCAGACTGGGAGCTGCAGAGTGGGGTGTGAATTCRTCCTAGCATAGATAACTTCTCACGTGAAACCAGAACCATTTATGGTTGGAGAGCTACACCAGCCAGTGAACATATTGGTAAACGTGACTTCAAAACTACTCCAAAACAAGCGGGAAAGCCCTCACCTGTAGGTATTTCCTGAATAAAATGTCAGTCTTTCGCAGAATCAATTTTTAAAAGCTATTCTTTCTCCTGTTGTTGTAAAAAGACTTTTCAAATGTGATTTGGGTGTAAGGTGGTGCAGTTCTAGATGGGTGGATGTGTATTCAGAGCTTTGATTTCTTTTTCTTTCTGGAGGTGTAAGCTCTGGCTCTTCTAATTAATTATGCAGTGTATAACAATGCATCAAAATACTCGTTTTAATCAGTTGCCATTTGGGTAATATATAAGCAACAGCAATTATTAAGAACTAAAGCTGGTTTCTGGAGGCGCGAGGCTGAGACTGGCTATATGACCACACCGTATACCACGACTCCTCCTAAAGCAGAGAGAAGACCGGAGCAGGGATGAGGGATTAGATAGTACACCTTCTCAAGGAACTTCCTTGGTTATCTCCTACCACTAAATTACACAAAACTGAGTTACCAGAGATGGTCGAGAAATCCCAACAATTGATTTAGAGGTTTTCCATGAACTTTGCAGCTTCCTGTTAATTCTTAGTCCGACTTCAAATTTCCTGGCCAAGAATTCAAGTTCTGTATAGAAAGTCTAAGTCGGTAGAAGTGAGAGGAGTCCGTAGAGACTGTCRGGAAAGGTAGGTTATAGTGAGAGGTTTTAGAAGTGGGATGCTGAAAGTCTTAAGGAAGGAGGCAGGAAGTGTAGCAGAAGTCAAGGGAAGTGGAGAGGAAACGTCTGGAAGAGGAAGCGGGAGAAGACGCACTGTGGTCAGTTAGGAGGTCACATGGAGGGGGGAAATAAACCAGGAAAAGACTTTATTTGTTCTTAGCATTAAATAAGTGGTGTGTTCAGGAATTAGTACAAAATCGAAGCATTTCTTTAAATAAATGGTGTTAAAGTTCTAAGGCCATAATAAGACATATAGTCTTACTTTTAACCCCGAATGTGGGCTTTGATGTCAAGCTGCAGCTTCTGGTTACATTTTTAAAGCCATTATGAGTACTATTGAAAACTAATTTTGGGATTTTTCTTGGCTTTAGACTGTAACTTTTCTGCAGTTTTTTTCAGGAGCAGTTTGTGTGCTTGGGGGAAGGGAAGATCCAGACATAAAATTACCCACTTTTATATAGAAACATTAGGAAGTAGGTTTTTCTGCAATAGTTTACTGAAATGCCTTTGGTTTTGCCAGTAGATGTCACTGTGGATAAAAAATACCAGCGCTTAGTAGACAAAGGAGGTAATTTGCTAAATGAAAATTCATCCTTTGAAAGTAGATTGGGGGGGCAACATTTTTTTCCTAAAGAAAGCCTTTTTTCGGCATATAAAAATGGATTTCTTGCTAGTCAGCACGTCTGCTTTTGCCCACTACAATCCTGTGGTTTTTGGTTACCTTCACCTGACCTGGGTAAGTTCATGGCTTTCTGCCGGACKTCAAAGGGGGTGTCTGTGTGTGAGCGAGCTCCCGTGCAGCTTTATTTCGAAGGCGTTCAGTGTGTGGAGGTTGCTTTAATAAGCACCGGTTGTCGCTACAGCGTGTATGTGCGGGGAATTGGACATGGAGGAAGTGGCTTCATTAAGGTTGATTTGGAGGGGGGAGCAAGATGAGGAAAAAAATTGCCCATATGATTGGCTGGGAGAATAGCTSTGAATTATGGGATCCATCTGTTTCCTGTAATGAATTCATAAACCCATCAAACAATGACCTGAACGAATTGCTGAAGGAAAAAAATAATACACTGGCATGATATGTTTAACGCAGTGAGGCATTGGCATTGTATAATCAAAAATTCTTCTCACATCCAGCACTTTGTAATGGAGCTGCTGTGTTTAATAGAAGCTGTAAATAAATCCTGTCACAGTAGCAGCCAAGAATGCATTGCTGGGTTTAACTGTTTCTCTTCTGGAATGTCTGGTCCTTGAAGGCTTTAGAAATGCAAGTTTTATAGAGCTGGAGTGGGGGATTCTGAAATATAGAGAAATGTTAATGAGGTGACTGAAAGGAAAAAGCTGCCATAAATCAGTATTATGTGGCTTAACCAGTTTCTTTCATTTATGCATGTTCTTTCCTTATGTCATAGAAATGTACTTAAAAGCTATTGTTGTAATTGAAATCTGTTAGACTGATCCTATTCATTATATTAATAAAATCCACCTACAATTGCTCGTAACACTTTTTYTATGCAGTTGGGATTCCTGAGATTGTAATCATCAAAAAGCATATGGAGTAATTATTGGATTTGTTTGGGTGAAATTGGATTAAGAAGTTTAGATACCATTGAGTACTGATAATTACTACAAGCAAGCTCATTGTTTAGTATACGTACAGCTCTCAGAACGTAGAATAAGCAGATACCCATCACAAACATCTTAAGAGCAAGCAATCTCCAGGCTTTTATTTTACGCCTTTAATTGTATTTTTGCAAGAGGCTTTCTACTTAAATGTTTTTGCTTTAGGTCTTTAATCATGTGCCAGTTATGAAAATCACTTTGCGTTAAGTCCTTTCCCCCATAGATTTTAAATAATATTTTTAGCATTAAAGCAAATTTATCCGTAAAGGCTACRTTTTAATTCCTGGGTTTCAGACAGCTGCCCACATACCATGAGCTGTGACAGTGTATTACTTTCAGGTGAAAGGGTGGACGGGCTGCTCCTTCGGGGGCTGGCAGGGTCTCTCTGCAGATGGGCAGGTTGGCCCTCGGGGCTGATTAAATGTATAGCGCACAGAGCATCAGTGTTCTGGGCAGCCCCTGCTGACCGCAGGCACCGCCGAGCCGTATGCAAAAGGTTGCTGTCTGGTTTGCTTTTAGCCTGCAGTTTGCGAAAACATGACGTCTTTGTACATGGTATGTTCTGCAGGGGATAGCCATCATCTCAAAATACATCCGTTGTAGCTAAATGGTTTGTAAAGACGCTCTTAGAGCGAATATCATATGACAATTAATAATTAGGAAATCTAATGTAGACACTTTGAACGGCAGGTGTTTCTCCCAGTGCATATCAAATGAAAATTGCTGCTTAAACATTGCTGAAGGTGACTTTAATAAATAGRTGTTGACTTTTTTCGAAGAATACAGTCGTATTGTCTTTGTAACATATATTCTCCAAATATTATTGCTGTATTTGAAGTCTAAATTTGAAGGCTAAATTCTAGCCTGATACGAAGGCGGAATTTGGGAATCAAGCCCATTCCTATGATGTTGTACACTTTCTGCTTTATTTCCTGTCAATGGTGTAATTAAATGGTTATTTTCCAGCTACCATGATTCACAGTATTCTTGCAATAGCTTCCATTTAACTTGTCTTAAAGCGATTTGCATACATAAAAAMCCCCACATTGCTATGTTGATTAGAGAAAAAACAGTTTTATTAATATGCAGAAATATGTTTATTCTAAAATACAGTGTGTTTGATAGTTYGATTTTCTTTGTTCTTTTTTTCTCATCTACGATTCAGACATTTAGAGGGAAGCATTGTTTCTAACACTGAAATCGGGTTTCTCTGGCCACACCTTTGTGATGAAGCTGCTTTGTTAATTTACATTAAAGCAAAAATTGTTGTGTAGTCTATGACTTAGGGTAGTGATTTTTTCTTATATATGCATTTGCGCGCCTATTTGGAAGTCTCAGATGTGATTTATATATTTATATATAAAATATGTATAAAGTACTGAGAACCTAATGCTTTTTAAAAAGCAGCCTGCCCTGCTCTCTCAAATATGTTTCCAATTAATCAGTATTYCTTAAGAAAATCTCAGGGCCAGATAAATATCGACTCCGTTGGCATTGTGCCAGTTAACCATTTAAATTCTCTTGTACACTTATTTAATTCCGCTGAAAAATCACTTCTTAGTTTTAAAAAATAAGCAGATCAAAGCAGGCTCTAGTTTCTCCCGTTGCCCATACGGGGTTGTCCCTTCCAACCGCCTCTCCCAGCTGGTCAGGGCCTGGGAGTACTTCGGCGTCTGGCCGAGAGACGAGCGGTCCTCACCCCCGCCCGGCCCCTTCTCCTCCTCTGCCCCGCTCTTCCCTCCGATCTGCTGGCACAAGGGTTCCTGTGCCTGGTCTGTATCCCAGCTGGAGAAACTGTCTGGCTGAAATGGTTTAGTATTTTTCGTAGGTCAGACTACGTCTGGAGTGCTCTTTCTGAATCTTGTGGCCACGGGCAAATCACATACAGCTTCACCCTTTGCAGAAGTACTGAGTAGGTGAAACTTCACTGTTGGTAAATGCTTACATCTCTGTAATAGTAGTAGTAGTAGTAGTAGTAGTAGTAGTAGTAGGTAAATGTTTACATTTCTGTAATCATGGTAGTAGTAGCAATAATAATAATACCCCAAGATGTCTCATTTTCCCATTTCTGCTCTCCATCTCCCAAATGAAATGGAAATATACACTTTGTTCAAAACCATAAAAAGTGATACTATTTTAATTATCCTTTCAATTTGTCAAAGCAGGCAAAACTAAGCAGGAGTTGGCTTTTAGTACAATTTCAAGTTAGGCACAGGCACTCAGATATGCCATACGCAAGCCTAAGGAGGTGCAGCCTCCCCCGGCCCGGGGTGACGGGTGGCGAGAGCCGGAGCCTAAGCCCGGGTGGTCCCTGCAGCAGGTTCGGTGCSTGCCGGGCCGGCGGTGGGTGGTGGTGACCGCAGAAGCCGTGCGTGCCCCCGGGGCAGGCTGTCCGGAGAGCTGGAGGGACTGCGGTTCAGTGAGAGGATCAGCTCAATTCGTAGGTTATAYTACAGGGTTTTTTTAAAGGCCAGGTGGAATGGTAATGTCAACAGGACTTACAAAAAGACCCATTAAAACTAAGTAAGATTCTGTATCATGTGGGTGACAGATTTATTTATATTGTGGAAACAAAATAGTTTTCACATACATGTTGAATATGCAAATTTGATACTTGAAATGAATTATTCTGCATTTCGTGACGTTTTTCCTCTACTTGCATATTTTTGCTTGTCCAAGTTCCTGTTCGCTTTGAAACCACCCTCAGCGCTACCTTGACACCGGCTCACTGCTTCTGCTGTGGGAGTCGATAAGTTTTCAGGTCTGTCAAAACCTGGAGAGAGGCCGAGCGCTGGTTTTATGGTGTATGTATAAGGACACGAGATGCAATTTTGTGCTTGCTCGCCATGCTTGTGATGAGCTGGAGGAATACTTGGTTCTGTGCGTCTAGGAAGCCCAAAGGGTTTCTTCTGGGCAGCCGAGCAGCTCTGGTAAACCCTGCCAAGTGAGTYGAACAAATTCCCTGCCAGCGCCGTGCCGCTCTGCTCCCGGTACCCCCGCCCCGGCTCCTCGTGGCTGTTCCCAAAGAGACCCGGCACCACGGACCTCTCCGTGCCAGGCTGTGCGGGCAAATTCCACTACAGAGCAGGGTGGGTCTGGCCTGCTTATTTCAGGCAAGGTTAGTGTGGGGCTTATCAAATGTATGCCTGGAGTGCAAATGTAGGTGACTAGGGTGTCCTGAAGTGTTCGCTGTGAAGGTTTAGGTAAAGACCATGAGAAAACAAAAGCTTTGTGKGAGTGCTGAATAAGCTGGTGGATCAGGTCTTTTAACTTGTTTTGTGGGAGATCATTAGAAGCCTGAAAATTTATGATTTGATGGCTGTGAATGTGATTTGATGTTAATATTAGCAATCTCACAGCCAAAATTGAAAAACTGCTGAACTAAAAAGGCGATGGGTGCAGTAGCTTCCTGTGCGGTTTAAACGAGCATTCTGTTCAGTACTAAATTGTCACATCTCCTCTCTCTTCTCCTCCCTCCTCTTTTAAACCATACAGAAGATTTRTAAGGAGGTACAGTAAGGAATCAAAGGTTCAAATACTGTAACAGGCAATGCGTTTTGCCTAAGCAGAGAATAACCAGAATTTATCCTTATTTTTAAAAGTTATTGCTGTTTTAGTTCCAGTACTGTTTATAGGACATTGTATTTTGTCCTGGTAGTAAAGAGGTGGCTAAAACTATGGAAAAGGATCAGTTGAGACGACACTATTTAATATGTTTAAAGGTTTTAGACTTGAAGAAAGATTCAAGAAAAGCTTGTGTTACTCTTCTGTGGAAATACTGATGTACAAATGACTGTATAAATTTATTTCTCTGCAGTGTAAACTTTAGCCACAAATTTATGTCTTCAGCCTATCCTATAGACTGGTCAATACATTTATTAAATCAGAGAGAAGGTAAGATTTGGTAAGGTGTTCGTTCTGTCCTAGTGCGGACTGGTTGGCTGCTTTGGTACCCGTAACGGATGCGCTCTGCATATACTGGGGAATTAGTACCTTTCTTTGAAAGACAAAACCTTTTTTATCATTAAAAGTAGTGCTAACGATGATTAAAATAATGTTCATGCTTTACACATTGGAATCCATTTTGCAGCTGAAGTTGAGTGCTTCTTGCTACAGATGAGAAAGTTTTCCTTTAGTCACTTGTGGTACGTGGAAAAATAACGGTGTAGGCTTGTTTGTCCTCGTGCCCGTTCACTTGTGTTCTTGCAAATGTGTAGCTTMGTATAAAACTGAAATGTGGTTTACTTTTTTCAGTTACTACATTTCAGGGTCAGTTTGGAAATGAGAAGTGCTTTGCGGAGAAACACTTGGCAAAGTGCAGCAATGGTTCTTGTGCTCTTCAGTGGGATACAAAAATGGCRTGTTTTTGTAAGACACTGGATTAAAAAAATACGCCCCTGAACTAGACTTGTTATGGCAAAAGAGTTGTGTAAGTCATCCACTCTTTCCAATGAAAGGAGCTAACTGTGATCAGAGTTTTAATCATAACTTTTGAAAACATAAGCCCCATATTTTTGAAGTCCTTAAAAATTATTTATTGAATAAATTGCCCACGAGCACAATTTTCTTTTTAAATCCCAATACAGAAACATATCTGTGCATCATTGTAGGTACAAAGTATTTGCACATGTGTCTACAGATTGCTTAAAGCAGGAGTAACACAAATTAATCTTTATTTGAAAACTTTCCTTACACGTTTTCATTATCTGGAAACTGTTCCATCCCCCCTCCCCCAATATGCACTCCTTTTCAATTTCGGAAATTCAAATTTCACAGCATGCTACTTTCTGTGTCCTGATAACTCTTCCAGTTTAAAAAAAAAAAAAAATGGAGTTACTCTGAGCCACTGTTTCTTACTTAATAATTAATTTTTTTCTTCACATTATTCGAACATAACAACAATTCTTTCTAGCCATCCTTTTATTTATTGGACTTTTATTTACTGTTTTAGGGTAAGTGTTCTTAGACACCTTGTTTTGACAACAATCCAAGATGTCTTAGAAATGCTGGAAGTGAAAACATCTAAGAAGTTTTTTCACTTGCTCCGTTGTAGAGTTAATATGAAATCAGTGTTTTTCTTCTTAGCGTTGTACTTCCCTAAGTCATATTTAGTATAAACACCCAGACGCGTACCCAGACACACGCGTTTGTGTATGTGGGAGCCATCTGAGTATTGACGTGAACTTGGTTGTGTGTACATAGATCGCTCCGTCTGCAGCCTACGTGCTCGCTCTCCCCTCGCAGGGGGTGCCGGGTATTTCTAGGGGGGGACCCCTCGGGTGTGCGGCTGGGGAGTGGGAAGGTGTGAGGTAGGGGCGGGGGGTTGCGCAGTCAAAAAAAGACGTGTAGGCTCCCGCAGAGTTGGGTGTGAAGCCGTTATCAGCTGTATTCTGGTACATAAACTTTACAGCCGTACAAAATCAGGTTTTTTAGATGTAGATTTCGAAATTGTTATATAGAATGTTTCAGGAGACTACACRCATAGTAACCTAGCCTGAGTTCTGGTTGTAACGCTTTTCTATTTAGAATATATTCTATGTATTTTATAGTCGATGTTTTGCCAACTGTTGTTTGGGAGACTGAAAAACATTATCCATTTGCTCAGTTACAGGAAAGAAAAACACATTTCTGGTATTAAAGCAAATTTTTTTTTTTTTTTTTTTGTAGTGCCAGAACCTATTAAGACCAGTTTAAGCCAGCCCCAACCTGCCGGTACCGGTACCAGTACTTCCACCAGCACTATTACCAACAGCAGCAATGGCAAGCGTGCGTCTGCTAATGGGCAGCAGCCAGCTGCGTCCCGTTACCTGCCTCGTGAGGTGCCTCCACGCTTCCGCCAGCAAGAACAGAAGCAGCTCCTAAAGCGGGGTCAGCCGCTGCCTGCTGGGGCTCTGACCGGCACCAGCCCAGCCCAAGGCACTGGACAAGCAGGGGCAAGTCCTCCTCCGCAGCAAGGAGCAGGTGGACAGCATCATCCCAGTAAGACCCAAACAGGTAAGAATCGAAACCCAGTGGATAGCAACTCGTTCTTTAGGTAGTTATGGCCTCCGCTGTTGCGTAAAACTTAAGGAATGTTGAGAATTGTCTTAAAATAACAGGATTTGAAGTGAAGCGTATGCTGTTGCTCTTTTTCTTACAGAATATATTATGTCATTTCTAGRATCCAGTTCTAAAAGGTTTTTATTTAGATGCTGTATCTAGATGCTCAGACCCGTGGAGTSTTTTACCAGTTTTTTTCTATTTCTTTGATAGTTACAATGCATATGATCTTCAGGACCTTCAAATATTTATTTTGTGATCATTCTTACAGGAGCATTGTTAATTTGGGTGTTTCCAAGTTTTTGACTATCATTTTGGCAACTTTAATGTTCTTTAAAGAGAGCTTTGTATATAACTATATGTAAATCAAAAACAGGAGCTTTGCTTATGTTGTGTTGTGACACTTTTGTGCCTTTACTTGCTTATGCTCTGATTTGTTATTTTCACATGAGGAAAATAATATTTTGGGAAGAGTAGTTTGGTATCTCAGGCCTTTCTACCACTTCATCCCATCCTTTGCAGATAGACACACCAACATTCTTTTGRCTATTGGAAATAGCGTATTGAGGAGTAATTCTCTTAGCTACCTTTTTTCCCCTGAAGCTGCTGATGAGAAAATCAGAAGCAACCCTCTTCTTATTTGCCCTTCTGTGCTAGAGATCGTGTAACTTTTATATTTACAGTGGAGATAAGCTTAGTCAGTAATGGGTGTAAATCACCTTTTTCATCACTGCTGTATATGTATGTCGTGTTAGGCAAAGCAGGGAGTGTTCTAAGATACAGTTATCTATGGCTTAGAAAAAGTTATCTGGACTAAGTCACAAGGGGATTTTTGAGATCTTGATTATTAGTAATTTCTGTATGATCTCAAGTGTTGCTCATTATCACTCATTAATGCTGTCAGACATCACAAAATTTGGATCTGAACTGTCTGCAGTTTTTCCCTTTGGGCATTAGTGAATCTTTCACTATTTTTGCCGTACTTGCTGCTGTGATACCAAACTCCAGCAGAGAAAATTATTTGGTGTTGTCCTTAGAAGTTTTAGTTAGACAAGAAAATAATCTCTCTCAGAAATTACAGCTTTTATGGTTATCGAGATGCGTTTGAAAATATTACTCAACTACTCCCCAGAAACACAAATCTGAAAAAGCAAAATAAAACAATTGTTTATTTACTTAAAATGCTGAGGCTTTAGGGAGGGGAATAGGTTATACTTCTGTATTGTCGAGTATTCAGCTTTAGTGAGATGGAAAGTAATGAGTTTGGCTTGGAGGGG
>JASVER010000061.1:4471802-4530602 GCA_030449065.1 Oceanodroma leucorhoa
TTGGGGCAGGCAGGAGGACGCGGGGCAGGAGGCAGGAGCCAGGAGCTGTCGTTGGGGCAGGCAGGAGGACGTGGGGCAGGAGGCAGGAGCTGTCGTTGGGGCAGGCAGGAGGACGCGGGGCAGGAGCCAGGAGCTGTCGTTGGGGCAGGCAGGAGGAGGCAGGAGCCATTAGCTGTCATTGGGGCAGGCAGGAGGACGCCGGGCAGGAGCTGGTGCCCGTGCAGGCGGTCGGCAGCGCCCGCGCCTTCTCTTGGCTGACTTTCAAAAGCGGCAGAAAAGCAGCTAGGGTGCTAATTGTAGCTGGGTCCTGAAGTGAAAATGTTTTGTGACAGTTGAAAGAATTTAAAGAGGAAGGAAGATCGGTTTAGTGTCAGCTGCAATTAGATAATCAAAGCTTAAAAATCCCACTCTGTTGATACCTTCACCTAGAGCTAAGGAGCGGAGCGAGGGGAAGGGGGAGGAGGGCTGTGCGTGGAAAGGGCATTTCCATAGCCAGTGCAGCCGAGGCCCGACCGAGCTTGCAGGTTGTCTGGGCGCACGCTTGCACAGAGAGATTTTCTTGGCAGCTCTACAGGATGAGGCTCACACTGTACACAGCCGACATATTGAAGCCGAGAGCCCTGGAGAACGTAGATGCAGGAGTAGGAACAGCTCTGCACACAATGTAGCGTCTCCTAGGATGGTTGGGCGGCTCCTTTCTTCAGGTATTTTATTACCCATCAGCCCTTTTTAGAGCCAAAAAAAGAGAGAAAGTAACCCTAACCCTGAGAAAATAGCATCTGCTTCTGTTAAATCAATTTATTACATAACATTTCAGAGAGAGAGCAGCAGCACAGCGTCCTAAGCTTTTGGCTGCATTTCAGGTTTGATAAAATGGCGTCTTCGCAGTGAGCTGCTTGCTAAAGATATGTTGCACTGAGCAGAAAAATGCGATTATTTGGTGTTTTCTACTGCTGCTTTTGTTTTGGAGAGGTAGCATTTAGTGGAATCTCTACTAATGAAAAATGTTGTTTRTATTTGCTTGCTTTCTTAATGCATTTAAGAGCTTTCAGCATCAGAGGAAAGGAACTACTTTGTAATGTTATAGTGCAGAAAATTAAAACGGGATAACAGGCTTTCCCACTTGCGTACTTAACTATGATTTAGTTTTAAAATAAATAAAGCTGCTTTATTCAATGCTTCCATCTCTTTTCTGTCTTTCCACATCATGTATGCTTTTCAAGATTTCAGCTTCCTAACATCTATGAGACTTGTTGTAAGTTAGCTTCGTAAGTGGCTTCAAATAGATGACAGTTTTCAAATTTGTCCTCAGCCTCAGACGGCGAATGCATAGAGCTGGACGTAGCAGGTAACCCGAAATATTAGCACTACAATTCCCAGATTTTCTACTTTATTATATTTTATTCTTCAGAATAGATGCTTGTGTCATCTTTTCTTTTCCTTTTATAAAACTTAGCCTACGTTTGATCTAGCACTTAAAATGTTTCTGGTGATTCCTGTTTAATTCAGATTTAGAAAAATTCATGTATAGTCTTTTAAAGATCTGCTCATGTTGAATTGAAAACTGTTTCTTTGGGGGGACAAATACTTTGCCCTTTTTTCTTGACTTCCTACTCAGAATCACTAACCTTTGCGTGACAAGTAAAATCCCCAGTAGGACTGTCACTGGCCTTTGGGATTTTTCTCTCTTCTGCATGTCAAAGCAAAGAACAACGTCATCTGTAATCTGTCCTTTGGGCAGGATGGGAAGAGCCAATGAATCCGGTTGTTGTTATGCTGACCAACATGAAGTGAAAAATAAAACTAGTAATAAGAGAGGGAGTCACTATTAGATCTGATTTAAAATTGGATGAGCAAAACTTACTAATAATGTGGTTCTCATTAAAAGTTTATCCCAGGCTTTGCCATTTCGCACCTTCTCCATACTGCGGTTCCTAAATCAGCTGAATGTTATATTATAGTTCAGGATGCATAATTTTACTGCGYAGCGTTCGAGCTAATTACTGCGACGGAAGTTATGAAGATATAGTTACTTTTAACTTGGCTGAATAAAAATTAAAAGAAATATTATTGTAAATGTCATTTTCAGAGGAGGATTGACATTTTGGGTAAACTCTTTGTGCAGGCAAAGTATTTTGCTTTTCTAAGAAATGCATGCAACAGCTTCTCCCATTTCACTCTATTCATACTTTACATTCGTAATTTAGGTAAACATTAAACTGATTTTGCAACTAATTATTCATATTCATTATCAAACACAGCCAAAAATGTTTTCTGTTTTTAATAAATACTAAATTGAAGTTGGTCAAGTATGTTGGGTACAGTATATAATAACACCAGCAATCTTCTCCCATCCCATTAAGGATATTATTTAAAAACAAAACAACCCTCATGCTTATTGGTAACACTGATCAAAACTGTGCATTTTTCAGGGTAGCATATATGATTGCAATTTGACTGAAGTTATGTTTATTTAAAACAAATTTGAGCTGTTACTCTTGGTATTAGATAAGTTTTTCCTTCCTGATTGCTGAAGAAAYGTTGTTAATCAAGGGAATAATTTTATAAAAGATGCATAATTAAGATTTTCAAACACAAAATATTAATGTCAAAATCAACTTTACTTTGCAGTGTACCAGCACTAGGATTTGCTAACATAAAATACCTGTGGTTCCTGTTCCTGATGCTTTGTTTAAAATATTCACTCAGTTCACAGAGGAAGGATAGAAATACTTCTGGTGGACTGSAGTGCTTTTATTTCTGATCTTTGTATAAATAAAGAGGAACTGATTCTTATGATTTTTTTAAATGGGCTTCCAATTTCAGTCTTAACAGCTTTGAAAATAAAATATTCACAATTTCTGTGAAGAGTTGGTTTCCTAGAAAGTTGGAGAAAATCTATGTGTTCAAAAAAAAACCTCAAACAAACAAAAAATTCTCTAGATTTAATCATACGAAATACTTTGCTTTCATTATTTTTCCCAAATGTTTGAAGTCCTTATGGATTAAGTAGGACTGTGTTACTATTTATTTAATTTATAGGAATGAACTCCTTTGTCTAGAAAAAATGGAAAAATGTCTCTTGGCTTTTTTTTTTATATTCTTGTYTCTAGAAGCAGTCCTCTCTTCAGGGTCAGTTCTGTACTTAAACTCTGTTATGTTTGTCCAGCTGCAAAGTCACAGTTTTTTGCAGCTTTCTGTTTATATTGTGAAATTTTTTTTCATTCTCTTTGTTTTATCTGTCTTGTTTCTTACAAGTTTTATAGCAGCAGCCTTTGGTGTTAGAACCAATTGTTCCAGTAAATATTTGGACACTATGAAGTTATTGCTCATCTCTGTTTTTGCTCTTTTTTTTTGAATCTATGACTTGTGAAAGGTACCGCCGTGGTCCCGCTGACTCCAGCGCGGGGAAGGCAGCACAGGTACGCTGCTGCTCAAGAGAGGGCTTGCTTATTTTCTGTCACCTAAAAACATTATTGTAATCYCTATCAAAGTAGCCACTTTCTGATTAGTCAGTGGTTATTGTACAGGTTGTAATCTGAATCTCAGCAAAAGGAACTATGCTGATGGTACACGAAAGGGAGTAATTACGGAGTTGCAAACCCTTGAAAAGCAAAGGGGTTTGAGCTGCGTGTGCGCTGCTTCCAGGTGTGATACTGTCTGGAGTAGATGTGCTTATCCAAGCTGAGGCACTTGGCCATTTTCTACTTTTAACATGGTCATCTCCTGGTCTTTATAGTTCTTCCCCCTCATAATTTTTTTTTCTTCTTGTTTCTCTGACTGCTTTTCAAAATCCTGGTATCTTACTTGATGAACCATTTTGCTCCCTACTCTCAGGACTCTTTCTAATAATCTGTTTTGTCATCTTCCTCTTCCATTCCCATGCCTTCCCTTCAYTTTCGGTCTCCTAAGTGCTCTCAAACTTGGGCATTGCTTTAACCACCATCTTTGGGGGAGAGGAGAAAGAAAAAGAARTGATTAAACAAGCAGCTCCCTTTCATCTCACCTTGTCGGTCTTTGTGCCATTTTTGTGAGTATTGAGACATCTTGCACTGTGCTCTTGATCCTTCTTCACAGGCCTGCCCTGCACAGACTCTTGCTTGCCTTGGGCAGCACCATCGTTCTCCCAGGCACTTGCACATGTAGCTTAGGTTTCGGCTTTGACAAGACCTTCTTATTGGAACAATTACTTCAAGCTACTTTAAAATCTTTCTGTCACGTCTGAAATGTAGTGCCGAATCTCACCACCCACAGTGTTGGAAAAAATCTCGCATAACTCCTCTTATCTGATTCCTTGGTTGCCTCAGCTTCTTATCTTCTCGCCTGGACTGCTGCTGCTTTTTTCCTTTATTCATTCCTACTCTGCGAAGAATGCTGCTCGGCTCATTTTTCTGACCCTGTTGACCCTTTTTAAGTCATTTCACAGGTGTCCTTTCCCTTCTAYGCCTTATCTGGGATTCTGGTCTCTATTTAACACCTGTGTAGCAAACCTAGATTATCAGGTAAAATTTCAACCTTCTTCTTTAGCTCTGTAGTGTAACCAGTTGGCTTTATCCAGGAATWACATGATGCTTTCTTCCTTTCTAGCCAGTGCGTGTAGGGGAGACAGTCCAGGTAAATCCAAGTGGCTCCTTCCATATTCTCTTTTGGATTTGTCATACACATGTCAATTATKTAGCTCTTTCTGTGAAACGCTAGGCTTTTCCTAGCATTATGAGAAGACAGCTGATGAGCTGAGACTGTTTTCCCTTTCTTTCTCTAACATTTGTATTTTTGCCTCAATTGATTTAAATTAAAAAAAAGAGGAAAAAAAAGGCAAGACGCAATCTGTTCTGGCTTAGTGTGTTCTTTCTTCATCTTGATAAATCTTCATGAGCCAACCAAGTAATCACTCCCCTTTCTTGAAAAGTTATAGGTGAAATRTGTGATTAAGAAGACTTTGTCAGACAAAGAGAGAGAGCTTTTTTTATTCTTGGAACAATTTTTTTGCAGTATTAGAACACCTSTAATTGGAGGCAGTTAGAGGAGCTAATCACACCAAAATATTTGTGATTTAAATTAATGCATATTAGGCATCCACTGTTAACAGCTTATTTGGGAGATTTGTTGCATTCATCTTCCCCACAAAATATTCTTCTTACTCAAATCATAAAAAGTAAAAGTCATGTTTACAACAAGTAAAAATAATTGAYATCCAAAATTTTTAACTTACATATATGCAGTTTTCTCGCTTATTTAGACAGCCAGTTAAGAGGAGCTGTTCTGCAGATCGTCTCTCGTACATATCCCTAGGATCAGRCTGAATTAATTACTATAAAATTCCCATCAAAAGAAACTAAAAGGAGTAATCGGTACTAAAAATCTTGTAGGGAGCCATTGGGATGGAAGGTAAATGCAAAAACTTAAGCTAAGCTTGAGTTCTCAGCGTAGTGTTGTGTCTTCCAGTTTAACTTTGTACCCTAGCAAGCAATTAGATGCTGAAGAGCTTTTGTTTGATTTTTTGGATTCTATCTATGTTTGAGGATGTGGGAGGTGCTCTGAAAACACTGGCTTCGAGTATCTGTACAACATAGCACTGATTTTCATTGGTTTGGGGAGAGATTGGACTGCATGTGCAAGTGCAAAAGAGTGTTTAAACCACATTTAAATCCTTTAAGAGCTAAGCTGCTTCAGAAAACTGCCTGCTATCTAGAAATACCTGAGTTCTTTGCTAAAATGTAAGTTACGGTAGTGGTGTTTAAATGTATAATTGACRCTGAATAGTAAAGGTGGCTGTCCGTATTTGTTCCTGTAAATGCAGGAAGGGTTGAAAACCTAAATGCAGTATGAATTTAGTGTGTTGAGTGTGATGTGGGTGTGTGTGTAATATCTAATGGCAGGCAGACATTTTACTTTTTTTATTGGATGCTCTTTCTTTGTGTTTCTCTGAAGAATGAGAATTGAGTCAAAATAAATGGTAAGAGTCTGCTAGATACTCTTCTGCGTTTTTTCCAAATTTGCTTTTTAGATTTTTCACATAGTGTATTTGCTATCCTTATTTATTGCCTGCTTATTATTTTTACTAGTATGCTAAGGGATACAAAACACTTCTGTTGCTCTGTTCTAAAACTGAATTGTTCCATTATTTTAATTGAGAGTTTTGCCAGATTAAAAAAAACCTAAATATGAGCATCATGCTTTATTGYAGTGAGGAAAATTACTGCATTATGTTAGAGAATGTACTCTAAATGTTAGCAGAACGCGGTGTTGTAGCTAGCAATGTACAATAGTAGTTAATGGAGGGCTTTTGCAGTGCTTGAACAGTGGACTCATTTTCAACCTTATTGGATCCTTTCAGATCTCAGCCACAGTGGATTGGGAGACCATTATGAGAATTCCCACTGGGGACAGCAGCCCGCTTTCAGGAGTGAAGGCAACTGCAGCTGGGATAAAGTGATAATAGACAGGACTGACAAGGAAGCGTGGCCTTCCATTACCGGAGCTGAGACTGAGTCTGCCTCAGAATGTACTACAGACACTGACTCTGCCTCCAACTGTGGCTCAGAGAACAGTAGCATGGCTACAGGGAGTGCCCAAGGCAACTTCACTGGACATACAAAGAAAACTAACGGCAATAATGGCGCCAACGGAGCACTCGTCCAAAGCACTTCTAACCAGAGTGCCCTTGGAGCTGGTGGAGCAAACGGTAACGGCAGCTCGGCCAGGGTGTGGAGTGTGGCTGCGGGCTCCAGCTCTGGCCTAGCTCACTGCTCTGCCAGTGGGGGGGATGGAAAGATGGACAACATGATGGGAGACGGTAGAAGTCAGAACTGCTGGGGTGCTTCCAACTCGAATGCTGGCATTAATCTTAACCTTAACCCTAATGCCAATCCAGCTGCCTGGCCTGTACTTGGACATGAAGGAACTGTGGGAGCAGGCAACCCTTCCAGTATTTGCAGTCCAGTCAGTGCCATAGGTCAGAACATGGGCAACCAGAATGGGAACCCAACGGGCACCTTAGGTGCTTGGGGAAACTTGCTGCCTCAAGAGAGCACAGAACCACAAACGTCCACTTCTCAGAATGTGTCTTTCAGCGTACAACCTCAGAACCTTAACACTGATGGACCAAATAACACTAACCCCATGAACTCTTCACCAAACCCTATCAATGCAATGCAGACAAATGGACTGCCGAACTGGGGAATGGCTGTCGGTATGGGGGCCATCATCCCGCCCCACCTGCAAGGCCTTCCTGGTGCTAACGGAACATCAGTTTCTCAAGTCAGCGGGGGCAGTGGTGAAGGAATGGGCAGTTCAGTGTGGGGGATGTCCCCAGGTAATCCTGCCACAGGAAACAGCAATTCTGGGTTCAGTCAGGGGAATGGAGACACTGTGAACTCAGCATTAAGTGCTAAACAAAATGGATCCAGCAGTGCTGTGCAAAAGGAAGGAAACGGAGCGAGCGCGTGGGATTCGGGGCCTCCTTCTGGTCCCGGGGTACTAGCGTGGGGCAGGGGCGGTGGCAACAGTGGTGTTGGTAGTATGCATTCTGGAGCTTGGGGCCACCCCAACCGTAACACCAGTAACGGTGTGAACGGTGAATGGGGCAAGCCCCCAAACCAGCATTCCAATAGCGACATCAACGGGAAAGGATCAACAGGGTGGGATAGCTCTAGTGTTACCAGTCCGAATCCTGCCATGCAGCAGGGCAATGAACAAATAAACTCTTGGGCCAAAGCTGCAGCRTCTGGCACCACCGCTAGCGAAGGAAGTAACGACAGCAGTGGCAGTCAAAACGAAGGCAGTACTGGGAGGGAGGGGGCCGGCGAGGGCAGGAGGAGAGACAAAGGGATGATAGACCAAGGGCAAGTTCAGTTGCCAAGAAACGACCTTGACCCCAGGGTCCTGTCCAATACGGGGTGGGGACAGACCCCTGTAAAGCAAAACACTGCCTGGGAATTTGAAGAGTCCCCAAGGTCTGAACGAAAGAATGACAATGGAACAGAGGCCTGGGGTTGTGCAGCTACTCAATCTTCAAACTCAGGGGGGAAGAACGATGGGTCCATCATGAACAGTACAAATACCTCTTCAGTATCTGGGTGGGTCAACTCTCCACCAGCAGCTGTTCCAACAAATACAGGTTGGGGAGACAATAACAACAAAGCACCAAATGGCCCAGGGGGATGGGGAGAGTCAGCAAGCTCTACTACTGTTAATAATGCTGCTGCTGCCAAAAGCGGCCACGCTTGGAGTGGGACCGCAAATCAGGAGGACAAATCACCTACCTGGGGTGAACCTCAGAAACCCAAATCTCAAAACTGGGGAGATGGACAGAAATCAAATCCAAGCTGGACTTCAGGAGGCGGAGATTGGACAGATTCRTCATCTGTTCCTGGACACTTGGGTGATGGGAAGAAGAATGGATCTGGATGGGATTCTGACAATAGATCAGGGTCTGGCTGGAATGATTCCACGAGGTCTGGGACCAGTGGTTGGGGAAATGGCACAAACAGCAAGGCTAATACAGGTACAAGTTGGGGGGAATCTTTAAAGCCAGGCCCCCAACAAAATTGGGCTAATAAACCCCAGGACAACAATGTGGGTAACTGGGGAGGAGCTGCTTCTGTAAAACAGACGGGGTCAGGGTGGGTTGGTGGGCCAGTGCCAGCCAAACAAAAAGAGAACTGTGAGGCAACTGGCTGGGAAGAGCCTTCTCCACCGTCCATTCGCCGCAAGATGGAAATCGATGATGGTACCTCAGCTTGGGGCGACCCAAATTACAACAACAACAAGACTGTAAACATGTGGGATAGAAATAATCCTATAATTCAGAGCAGTACCACAACCAATACCACCACCACTAGCACCATTATCAACACAAATATGGTTGAACCTCAGCCATCGCACCAGTCAAGTGCCCAGCCGAACCGGTCCCCGCTGCTTGGTCCAGGTAGGAAAATAGTTTTATAAGATACTCGATACCAGTACTGATTACTGTGTGCTGTCTGGTCTGATCAGCGTGTAGTTACACGTTAAAGAGAGAAATCCTGTATTTATGTCCTAGAGTAAGTTTATTCATTTACTCTKAAGCAGTGTTAACTTCTTGTCTTGAGGACAGAACCCATGGAACCTGACTCGCAAGCATCCATAGTCCGAGTGAACGTGAGCAAGGCTTGGAACAATATCTGGTCAATAATGCGCTAGGTGCTTAGATCGTTGATCCGTACTTACTTTGTCAGCTCTTCCGCAGTTACCTAACACCTTCTTTTAATTCAGCCATTTGAGTTTGGGGTCCTTTTCGCTAACCTTTTTTCTCTTACTTGTCTTCTGTTACCATTGCTCAGTCTTTGTTCTTGTTTAGACAGTATGCATCTGTTTCTTTTCTGCAAACCGTATCTCTTGGCAACAGATGTTTTTAACGGTTGCATGAATCCAGGCTGTTGCTGTTTCTCCGTCTTCTGTTTGTTGTCTTTTATGAAGAAACGGTTCTCTTCCATACTTTAGGTCTCAAGCACGGGTAGTATCCTGGGCTTTTATGTGATTCTCGTAAAGCTGGATTGGTTAAAGATGTTAATATTCAGGGTGGCTGGGAAAAGTTATTTTAACGTCAGCTGTGTTCCAAAGACAAGCTTTTAGGCATCTAGGAATTTTTCTAATCAAAGACAAGGTACTGTTGTAGACAAGCAGCAAAGAATRAAAATGGGGAAAAAATGAGAAAAATGCTTAGGAGGGGAGGTATTTAAATAAAARTTACTAGCAGCTCTGCTCTATATCCCGACCACAGACCTCTCAAAAGAAATCTAATCTTGCCATACTCTCTGAAATTCTTCATCTGATTTTTGTCTCCAAGTTTTTGTTTCGTCTTGGTCATGGCTAAATACTGACTTYTTAACCATGTTTTTCTCCAAGTGGGATTTGTTCTACTTTTCTTATTTCCGTCATTTTTCTCTTTGATATTTTGAAATAATTCAAACTTACTGTAATGTCTGTGTAAAAATAGTCTCACRTTCCCTACTCTGGTCAAATATTTTAACAGTTGAGAGTATCTGGTTTAATAAAATAACATGTGCTCCAGAAGGAGAAATCTTTAGGTAAGTTTGTACRTGGTCAGTCCAACATACATGATCTGTTACCCATGAAATAGTTCAAATTTCTGAATGGTAGTGGAGATACCATGGAAGTGGGTTTTGGTTGGTTTTGGGGTGGGGTGGTTTTTTTTTTTGTTCAGTTGATTTTTGGATGATTACATCGGTGCTTGTAAAACTGTTCATGTACATACAGCAATGTCTTGTTAATGCTATTCAAATAATCTAACACCTTACCWAGGAAAACTTACTGTTCTGAGTCCTTCAGATTTTGAAAATAGAATTTAAAGACTAGTGATTCCTCTGGAGAATAGACGTTAGCAAAGGAAGGGTTTCTTTAAAGTAATATGTTTATGCAGTCAGAGAACTGCTTATTAATTTGTAACCGTCCGCTCAAGCTACCACATGACTAAGTTAAAATGACAGTATTGTGCATCTTGCAAAAATATTCATTAGAAAGATTCTAAGATACTAAAGCAAAAACAACTCTCGGAATATACTTAAGACAACATGGAAGAAAGAGGATAAACTGAGTAATAGTGAAGACAATTTAAAATATGGTTCTGATATTAAAATATGCATCAAGTTATTGAGGGCATAAGTTAAGGCCTTCTGTTGCGTGTTTTTGCTTACGTACACTTAAGTTGTTGACATAGGTACAGATATAAAGGCCATACATGAAAATATTTTGAAGGATTACTGTCTAATCTGCAAATGGAAGCTAGGAGCAGTCCCCTGTGCCTTTATGTGTTATACCCATCTTTACTTTTGACTGTGCCTGAGAGGGGCTAATCTTGTGCTTATCTTAGACAGAGAGCAAAAAATGTAATTTAAAATGACCCTATTAGCTTCCCCACTCGGAGTGCAGGAGCCTTATTTTTAACATTGCGTATAGCACATAGCAGCTGTAGAGCAATATCCTGTTGGTCTTTGTGGAAATTTACACAGACTTAAAACATCCACAAATCATGTTCCATCTGGGACAGCTAAAAGGTGAGAAGCAAGTAACCAGTGGCTTTCCTGTGACACAGACATGGGCTTGCAGTTTGTTGTCRTGCTGTTTAACCTTACTTTTTCCTACCCCAATTCCCTGTCCCGTTGGCTGTGCATTTCCAACCTCTACAGAAAGGGAGGCAAGAATCCTGTATCCCGGAGACTTTGATAGTCCACAACCAAATTCCGTCCAACAACAGTTCCTTTCAATGTACAATATTTCCATGCAAAGCATGAYTGTGTTTTAAAGGCTGTGCTATAGGGCACAGGTTAAGTGCTCATCTAAAATCTTAAAACACTTGAACTAAGTAGTTACCATTGGCATTTTGTCTTCTGTATGGGTCACGACATGCTTTGCCAATAATTTTTATGATTCCCTGTTATTCAGGGAATATCACAGAATCATAGAATCATTAAGGTTGGAAAAGACCTAAGATCATCAAGTCCAACTATCGRCCCAACACCACCATGCCCACTAAACCRTGTCCCAAAGTGCCACACCTACATGTTTTTTGAACGCCTCCAGTGATGGTGACTCCACCACTTCCCTGGGCAGCCTGTTCCAATGCTTGACAACCCTTTYGGTGAAGAAATATTTCCTCATGTCCAATCTAAACCTCCCCTGGCGCAACTTGAGGCCATTTCCTCTTGTCCTATCCCTCAAGGATTCTGTTCCTGTATAGGTGGGGGAGTGTGGTGTAGCTGTAAGATGGCACAGTTACGCATCCTGAAAGCAGAGAAGTGGATTTTAATTTTGCTGTACTGCACTAGTTAGCTGTTCACAAAGGAGTAGCGGTCCCTTTTGGGTTTTAAGTTTACACTGTATTAGTTTAGAAATGGAGGCCAAGTTACAGTCTTGTTATTCAAGTTGTCACCCATTCCCAGAAGTTCTCAAAATTCTTTGAATACAGAACTTAAAAGCTATTGATGGGAAGCAGATGTCGGTACACACTTGATGAAAATGCAGAATGCGCCAAGGAGTTGTTTTTTTTTTATTGAGAAAAAAAAGGGGGGGATAGATAATGTGATAAACATAGTTCTTTCTGGTTATAGGAGCTTGCTCCCAAACCACTGGGGAGTTATTTAGAAAGACGAGCAGAAAGCTAGTGGTTTTGATTGAGATTCAATTATTATCTAAATTACTTGTGCATAATTCTTACTAGCACTTTTAACTCTTGCAACTTYGATACAAGGGGAATAAGAAGTGAGMAAAGGTTTTGCAGAGGCATGATTAAAAGAGAGATTTTTGGATCCCAGACGGCACCAGATCCTTCCTCCAGATGCTGAGGAGGGCTTGACGCTTTCCTCTTCCCATTGGGTAGGTAGAGCCTGGCAGGGTTCCAACCGCCCGTCCTCCAGCTGAGGAGAGAAACCACAGAAGATAACGTAGGCTTCCTTACGGAGATTTTAGGTCGAAAATTAAGGTCTTTGTGGAGAGCAAGGAGCTTAAGGCTTACAAAACTGAACCAGGTCTAAATTCTGAAAGCTCTGAACATCTTTCTGTTCCTTTTATAGTCCTGTGCCATTGTCTTGGTGGCAACTTGTGTGTCATTCGTAGCGTGTAATTTATGTGAAACAGAATGCAAGTGATGCGTTTTCCTTACTTTGAACTTTCATCAGAATGGGTTTGAAACCAGATCAACTTTGAGCTCCTTCAGGATGCTCACATAAAAACCGGGACTCCTGTTGTGGGTTCTCAGCCCTCTAACAGCCAAGTTCGGGGGGACAGGCAGGTGATACTGAGAAACCTGCCCTCTGTTTTCACACAAGGTTGATCTCATTGCTGAAAGTCAAATAAGAGCTTCCCTAATGCTGAGCGATGTAAGAAGTCATGGAGCTCCACCGCATGAACTGGAATACCTTTCAGAAAATGAAGACTTGAAAGGTTAAGGGTTAGAGGCGACAAATATATATATATATATATATATATATGTATGTGTGTGTGTGTGTGTGTATGTGTGTGTATATATATATATATATATATATATAACCCTCCCTTTTACACACACACCCACACACCCTATAGCTTATTTCTTTTCTATTATTAGCAGACTAACTAGTGACTATTTAGTAAATAATCTCTTTTCTACCTGATTTCTTCCTTTTTCATCTACAGAAGGTTCTAATATTTTGGTTTGCCTGTATTGTAGTCATAYGCTCTGGTATTTATCATGGACCAAACAACTTCAAGGAAAACAATTTCTGCCATCCAAATGGCTATAGGGTTATTTTCAGGGAAAACAACTGCATCCTGCCACAGCTTAGTTAACATTTCACTTTCCCTTGAGGATTTCCTGTTGGCTGTGGCCCAATGTTAATTATGTTTTTATTTCTATAAAACAAAGCTCTGCCAATGTGTCCATGTTTATTRCTCACTGTGATCTTTTTGTTTCTTGCAATTCTAACAGTGTTTAAAAACTTCAGTATTAAAATCTCACTTTCTTGCCAAAGAACCCTTTAACGAAGCTCATTCTGTTGCAAAACAACATTAATGCAGATCTGGGTGTTTTTTAAGGCATGGAGCTTTTTCTCAGGAAAGCCTAAACACATATTATTTTTATAAAGAAAATAGCTTTCTCTGAGCAGAACTTTTGAAAACGTTAGGCAGGTTCAGATTTTGAGACCACTGTGCAGGTGTTTTCCTTCCAAACAGCTGTGTAAAGGAACTTAAAAGTAGCTTCTTGCGTTCATTCAGCCCGCTGTAACGCCGTTTGTGAGCTGCCTTTATTGCAGGGTACATGATAGTACTGGAAGGCATCTTGCTGCCAGAGGCAGGCTGCTGGGACTGCCAGCTCTTTGAACTAATATTCCACCTGTGTCTGTTTCAAATATGAAGCATACTGGGTTATTTTAAAAACTGAGGAAAAACCTTGTTTAAAAAAAKAGAGTCCTTTGGAGAATACAAAGTAAATTTCTTCTTTCACGTGTAGAATTTTGCATCATTCATTCAAAAAAATGTAACTTTATTCATCTTTTTAAGTTTCTAAAATAGAGTCATATGGAGTCCTAAAAAGGTAGCACGGAGATGGTAATGTTAAGACAGCAGGTACTTAACACAGAGGGGAAAACAGGTTCATAACTGAGAAGTACTCTGGAAATTACATACAGGTAAATTTTTGCAGCGCACAACTTATTTCTCCAGCAGCCCTCAGGTCTTATTTACTAATTTCCTGCGCTTAATTTGATCTGTTAAGGTAGTTTTGAAAACTTCATGTTGATGCATTTTGTTTGYTTTTATGTACTTGCAAGTATTCTCTTTTAGTAAAGACTGGCTCCCTCATTATTTGTAATCCCATATTATTTACTGCTCAGCGCATTTAAAGCACTTAAAATAACTTGGACATTCCACGTCTGTGGTCTTTTATCGATGTTGTTGAATTTATAGTAAAGAGCAACAGAAGGACCAGTTCTTTTGCATTTTTATTCTACAACCTAGCACACTTTGCCTTCTCAATATATGAATTGTGTTTTAATGTTGATTTTGTAAATTGAATTAGTTTCCATTAGTTCCATGAACCAGGGAAGTATTAGTATTCTGCACGCTTTCTATTTGTATTTGTATTCTAGTTGGTGCTTTCRAGATGTTTTGTTTTCTGTTTCATTTGCCTGCAGTTAATCTTTTTCAGATGCCAGTATGATTAAATACATGCAGTTCTGACAAGGTTGCTTCCTGAGTAGCGAGGCAGAAATTCAGATAAAGCGTTCCTTAAATAAAGTTGGCTTAAAGATACAAGCAGAAAGCTTGAATAAGTATTTTAGGTGCAACAGCCAAGGAAGTTGTCATGTTAAGCAGAGGTTCATTTCTATACATACATGTGTGTGTCTGCGAGTTTGTCTTCTGTACATACTTTAAGATAACCAGAAATTTAAGATACGTTGATGGAGCTTAAAACAACGTATTTTTGTTTCAAATGGAGATCAGTTTAATGAAATGGAAATTTTAGGTTTTCAGGCGTATGTTTTAAAACGCAATGGATCTTGCTGGTAGCGAAGGAGCTTTGTTAAGCTRCGTGTCCTGAACATGTAGGCTTAGTTTGGATGTTTTGTGTCATACACGCTTTTATCAGCATCTGAGAACTGCAGTTGCTGTAAGAAATAGAGCCTAAAATAAATATGGAATACAGTAACACTGGAGTGGTGGACAGATACAAGCCCATCTATTTGAAAGGAATTTTTTTCACTGCCAGYCAGTGTTTGAGTTACTACTGGTGGTGCATGTTTCCAGTAACAGAAATCCTGCTGAAATCCCTAATTTCTGCAAAGACATCCAGCAAGAAGTCTGCTGGACTTGTTGCTCGGTGTAACACTATTGCCTAGTTAGTTTAATGTATCTCAAGGTAYTCTTAAATAAAGTTGTTTTGTGGCGACTTCCTTGCCATTTTCTACCTACTCTAGGTGCCAGTTTGTGCAGAAAATATTACGTTTCTGCTCTTTGGAGAGTATACTTCCAGAGTATTTTTACAGATAGCACTGGGGAGCAAAAAAGGAATAGTTATGCAGCAAAGTAAGCATCTAGTCGTTAAATTATGAAAATCTGTTAAAAACAGTAATGATACAGTTTTTTGGGTAGTAGCAAAACCAAGTTTCTTTCTTACCAGATCTGTTGCCATGTCGTGAGCTGCTAGAAGTTACAGATTTGGCAGGGCAGTATTTGATCGGAATAAAATACCCGTACTTAATAATATTAATCTCCAGTGAAAAGAGGGCAAGTTCTTGAATTAGCAGCCTAATTAACAGTGGAAGTTTTAAGCACACTGAATTCTGCAATACTTTTTGAGATTTCGGTTGTCATATAATGTAATGCTTTTTGTGATAATTGTAGAAAAACAGGTTAATATCGGGTATATGTAAAAACTCTGTTTTCTTGCCTGTTACGTGTCTGGGTCTTCTGTATGCTTTTAAAAAGTACCTTGAACTCCATGTATGATCCAAGTGTGTCTGTTCAGAAAAAAACTTTTTTTAAGAGGTAGTTGYCATTTAAATTCAGTCAGCACTTCTGTGGTGTTGGTCAGCATTGCTCTTTAGGACTTAGAAGCTATATGGCTGTTCCTAGCGCATTTGACTTGTGCTAAAATTGGTGTCATATGGATTTAAGCGCATTACCTTCAAGCCAAGCCAGGCTAAGACAGTTTCTTTATAGTAGCTTATATTTTTTAGTGAGTTAAAATAATACTCTGTAGGAAAACAGTGAATTCTACCGGCCATTCCTCATGTTTTGACTATAGATTCTACTTGCAGTCTTGTCTAGTTCTCTTTAAAAAACATATTTATTATAATGTAGACACTCAGTGATGAAGTGGTACGTAGGGAACACAGTCAACCATGAGCAGTAATAAAAGCTTTAAGGAATGCATACAACATATATAATCTATGTTGAAAGTGGTAACAAACAAATATCATCTTACTGTAGGGCATGAGAAAAGAGATTTGGGGATTTGTAAATAGTTAAAAGGAATTAAAATAGCTTAAAATCTTTCAGGGAAACAAGGCCCAGCTCAGATTGTGGCCCCGGTCTCCGTGCTCGCGCTGCTGCGTGTGCGCCCCGAGCCCCGCCGGGTCTGCTCCGGGRGTCACAGCGGCAGCAGCTGCTCCCACGGGACCAGGCCTGGGGCTCTCGGGGCAGCCCGACTGTTCTGGCTGTGTTGGAAAATACTCCTTCTGTCTTGACAGCTTGGCATTAGTATTCAATTAATAAAAAGACTTTTGAGACCAAATCAAAGGGATTTTTTTTTTATATGCTTAATTAGAGACCCCGTGCCTACTTACTGGTTCATGCATGCTTTTTCCAGACAAAGACTTAACACGATGTCCATCTTTGCAATTATTGGCAAAAGCAACCTTTCCTCTCATCACTGCTCTTCTCTCCTTCCCCTTGCTTCAGCAGGCTGGGGAGAAATGCCTACTGTCCACACAAAGACCGAAGCTTCTTGGGGAGAGCCGTCGTCCCCGTCTGCTGCAGTTGATAATGGCACTTCGGCGTGGGGGAAACCCCCCAGCAGTGGTACAGGGTGGGGAGATAATCCTGCCGAGTCGGCAGGGACGTATGGAAGAACAAATGCTCCAGCTGCTGCCCCAGCACTGTGCAAACCAGGTACGTGCGTGGATGTCACCGTCGTAAGAGGTTGGAGGAAAAGGCAAAGTGTGTCTGCTTCGGCCAGTATTTTTAAACAGCGCTTCTGGTTTTCTGTGCATTTAAATCTTAATTTCATTCTTAAAACKCCATTAGCTGTCTCAAAACGTTGATATACCAGATATGAAATTCATACGAAATACAAATATAGTGCATTGATCCAGTAAATTTAAAGCTATTCCTTAGAGTGTTTTTGTGTACTTTAACAGCAGTATAGTATAAATTGTAGAGATGCGGGAAACTACAACACTGCAGAAGAATGTGAAACAGTACTTATCCCTCGCTGCCTAAAAGAAATCTGTRTTGGGATGAGAAGCAACTGAGCTCAGTCAAGATAGGATTGATTTTGGTAGGAAAAGAAACGCTTGAGGATGACTAGTCATGACTTCTTTATTCTCTTAAACTGAGGGAGTGGATATTTTCTTCAGCTATTAAAACTGTTCACAGGTTCAGGAACTGAACTATTTACTGCTTCACGATTCCTAACTAATATTATTTGATAAAAATCCTCCATCTCTAAATGCCCTGATGGCTACAGTGCTTGTTTTAGACTTCTGATTTGGCTGTGGTAGTCTTCACTCCTGCAAAATACTATACTGAGAGATAGATAGCAGGCCCGGAAAACCTAAACAGAAGAGTGTGAGATCTTAAAATGACTAATCTCAGCTTTAAACAGAGTAAACAGAATAAAATGGAATGAGGTGACACAACCTCATCACTTAATGTAGAGTGTTCCCTGCAGCCCATGTGCTCCTTTCAGATCCCTTTCTTCTCAGATGGGGATGAGTTTCTGACCGTTAGTTTCAAAACCTTGAAATTTGGTTTTGTTCATCGGAAGAATGTGGCAGCTAAGATGGTGAGATTCGTTGAAAGCAAAATAGCATTCACAAGTGTGTGGTCATACTTTTGGTTCCTTGTTCCTAGGAGACTGGAATGACCATGACCACAGATCTTCCTTGTTCAGGAAAAAGCAAGACGTGCTGTTGCTGGACTTTTTCTCCTCTAAAGTATTTAGAGAACTTTTCTTTTTTGCTAGCTTCAGAGAAGGAGTCCTTATCATTTAGTGCCAATTAAGCTACTTGATGAACCTCCGTATCTCTTCAAGATACTCAAATGTCAGCATACTGGATATGGCATAAAAGGAAATTGAATCTGTTTTTTCTTTCCCTCTTTCCTTTCCCTCCAGCTTCAAAATCTATGCAAGAAGGCTGGGGCAGTGGTGGGGATGAAGTGAATCTCAGTACTAGTCAGTGGGAAGATGAAGAAGGAGATATGTGGAATAATACTGCTTCACAAGAGAGCAGCTCCTCCTGTAATTCCTGGGGGAATGCCCCGAAGAAAGGACTTCAAAAGGTAAGACAAAAATAAAGATACTCTCTAGAAAAGAGTGGAATTAGAATAATATTTCTAGAATAAGGTGCCACAAATTTTCTGTTGCATTACACCTGAACTCTTAAATTAGACCTCTGACACCTGAACACAAACACAGCTTGCCACTACAGTGGCTCAAGTACAGCCCACCTGCTTACAGGGGAAAGTGGGAGATCTTTGACTTTAAGCATGTCAGGTGCTTCGGGAGGTTTTGTTGTTGTTGCCTTTGTTTTCTCTGAGTTTTATAAGCTTCCGTGTATTCTGAAGAAATGATAATGTATTAACAGAAACAGAAAAAGTGTTAAGGGGGCTTTCGTACACTTTCCGTCATGGTAGAAAAGCAGACAGTAGTTTGTGATGAAGTGGTTCAGCAATAAATATCTATTTCCTATTTGTAAGGAACAAATAGATGATTTTAAGGTCTGTACTGGTATGAGAACAAAGCAAATTTGTATTAATGCTGCACTCAGCCAGAAACACAGACAATTACGTTAGGAAGTTTTCCATTGCACAGTCTTTATTTCAGGACAAGGCCAGGCTGTAACTTAAAGGAATTGGGAATGCATTTAGCCAGTTTGTTTGTTATTCCATTAGCCAACAGTTAGGCCAGTGATTTGATCAAGTATGGTTGTTTCTTGTACTGTCCGCAGCCCAAAACAAATCCACGCTTGTCCCTTGGTACTTTCTGGAGAACTGAAAGGAAGAGACTTCTTAAGGATTTTGTGATAGAAAAGCTGCACAGAGATCTTTTAAAGGTGTTTATCTAGACACTCTTGTTTGTTTTTAAGAAAATACACTGAGTAACATTCTTAACTTCAAGGTTGCAAACTCGTTTTTGGGAATGTTTTTTAGGAAGTGTTGTACTATTTCAGAATCTTTGATTTCATTATGTTTTTCTGCCAAGGATTAAAATGAAATACTTAAATTCAAAGGTGGCTTTAATTCAGTGGTCGGCAAATCAAATACTAAATAGTACACTGAACACCTATTTAGCTGAGATAAAATTTGTACACTTTGTGGGGGAAGAGAAWCGTAGTTACGTTGTTTGGAGGGTTCTTCAATACTTTCTAAATTAATGTACTAATACATCTTTCGGTAGCATGTATTATTAATAAGAAAAACTTAACCATGTATTTTATGTACATCTCACTAGCATGAGTATGGGAACCAGACCATTAATGGAATCTCCCGTTTATTTACTAAGGGCATGAAGACATCTAGCAAGCAAGATGAGGCCTGGATCATGAACCGTCTGATAAAACAGCTCACAGACATGGGCTTCCCTGTGAGTAGTGTTCACAGCTAGCACACCTGCCGCTCAGCTTCTGTAGTTCTGACTTCCCATGTTCCAGGCTGTAGCTACAACAAGATCTTCAGTCCCTTCTTCAGGCCAGGAAGTAGTTCCGTTATCTGCATTTAGACCCTTAATGTCAGGAATCTGCCGTAAGCTAGTGGATTGCTTTCTGAGATTACTTGATGATATRCTTTCTGTGATGACATTTATAGATCTTTTGAAGTTCAGAGTTTTATAACAATAGGTGTTACTTTGAACTTCAGTAATAGTTCCACTCCTGTTGCCCTTTTCTCATTAAACAGATGAAATCAGAGTATAGCCGTTTTTTTAAGAGAAAGGCATATCATAGTGATATTTAAGTTGTCCATAGAAAACAGGAAGAAATTTAAATAGAACAGTGTGATTTGACCTTGTAGAACTGGTACTTACTTGACAAACTGAAACTAACTGAATTGCTGTGGGAATTGGTAAAAGCAGGAAAAATGTGCGCAGACATTATTTGTGCTGCTGGGTAAATATTAAATCCAGTATTTGAGACGTATCTGTTTTCTCGGTTTGCTTTGAAATCCTATAAGCATGATTACTTTTTCTCTTAACATAATCCGTATTTTTGACAGAGAGAGCCAGCGGAAGAGGCCTTGAAGAGCAACAATATGAATCTCGATCAGGCCATGAGTAAGTATTTGTGTAACTACATTTTTTTTTCTTTAAAGCAACACAGGAACATGATTCTGAGAGTTTGATCTTATCCATATATATTTGATAATATTTATTTTCTTGCTTTTGTTTTTGTAAGCAAGACCTACTTCTTTGAACTACTGTTGGCAAATTCACTGTCTTTGCGTCACCTTTTTCAATACGTTTCCCCTTCCTGTGAAGGTGCTCTGCTGGAAAAGAAGGTGGAAATGGACAAGCGTGGAATGGGAGTGACCGACTATAATGGAATGGTCACCAAACCCCTTGGCTGCCGCCCACCACCAATCTCCAAAGAGTCTTCCATGGACCGCCCCACCTTCCTTGACAAGGTGAGTTCAGAAATATGAATGTGGTTTACAAGTCAAAACTGTACACAGTGTAGAAATAGTGATGATTTCTACTGTCTGTTTAGAAAGCTGTAGAAAGAAATGTGATAGATAATTACATGCTTCTTTATTCTTTTTCTTCTCTTTTTTTAATCTTGTGGGGAATTTAGTCCTTGTGGAAAGGACCAATGATTTGATTCCCACATGGAAATAAACAATGGTCATCCCCAGTGTTACACGTGAAATGAAAACCTACTAAGGAATCAGTAGTGCAGTGGAACTAGAAATGGGAAAAGCAAAGAAACGGAGTGCAGAAAGCCCTTCACTCTGTAAGAGTCCAGAGAGTCAGTGACCCTTGCCCAGAGTAACGATCAGGCAGGACCAAGGCCAAAATCTTCAAGAATTAGGCTCCTAATTCCTGTTTTAGTTTTGATTTCAGTGAAAGTTCAGTACTTAAGTAGGAATGAGGAGCTGAAGTATTTTTGTTAAGTCAAAGAGCAGACACGCGCAGTCATAAATACCTTCTCCGATGAGCTTCCTTTTCTGTGATCACATACGACAAATCTTCCAGCACCATTTAATGACTGAGGGTAAGGCTCCAGAAGTTCTTGGTGCCCAATATTCAAAGTGTCTAAAGAAAAGGATGTAGGGAAAAGTGCAGCCAAATCTTCAGTAGGAAATGGGATTTACAACCTGACACAAAGTCCTACAGAGAGACCCACCAAATCACCTCAGAATCTCCCTGAAAATTATTAATAAGGAAGGAACAGTCTCTGGTGCCATTCTTTATTTCACAGGTTATTTGAAATGTTCATATAGATGTGAGGTGGTGGTTTCTGAATGCAGAAATCAATAGTTTTCACAAACTGTGCTGAAAGCAATTCATTTTACATAAGCTGTTTACAGGATGTGAGACAGTAATGATATCTAATCTTGTTAACACAGACTGCATTAAAAACTTTACTGACCCTGAATAACGATTATCTTCCCAGTCCTTCACCCTGTGTTTTCTTACAGTCTTAACTATAACGTTAGCCTTAAAGTTATGGTTTGTGTTGTGACAGGTTCCCAGGTGTTGCGTTAAGAACATTCGCGTGGTGCTATGCTAGGATATCTGATAAATACTGACCTCAAATSACAACTATTACTATTTCTGCTGTCATCACAGTCTAAACAGTTTGCTGAGTTTTAGTGCTGGTATGATGCAAACTGTAAACAACTTAATTTGATTAAACACAAATGCATCTTACATAATTATGGGTTATTTATATTAATRAGGAAAAATTAGCATCTATATAAAATTTGCTTTAGAGGGTCCTTACATAGCAAAAGTTTTTGAATAGTTCAAATGCTGCCACAGTGCTGCATACTCTAGTGTCATGGCAGTTTCCTCCAAGGATTATATATTAGAAAACTGCTTTTCTGATTTTGGGGGAATAGTAACATTTGTTCTTTCTGGGCTCCCTGCTTACATCAGAGTGATGTGGTGTCCGTTACGTTGTTGTTCCCTAAACCAGCCTAAACTGATTCTGTGTTTCCTACAATGTGAGGCTCAACCTGGCTCTTCTTCCTTCTTTTTCTGTTCCTGCCATGTAAAGTTCATTCTTAGCTACGGCAAATCTATTTGTTTATGGCAAACTTTAATGAATATGCTAATTGAAAGATCTCTCTCCTGATGAAGGTCACAAAATTAATGCATGCATGCCAGTTAACCTTTTCTGTTCTAGGATAACAGTATCTTCAGCAGTAAAATTATTGTCAGAGAGGTGGATTATGTGCAGCATAATGCATAATTATGGAAACATATGTTAAACACAGCGATTGAGAAGGGAGTACTAAAATCGTTAATATTCATACAGCAAGTAAAATATTTCAGTCTAGGCATAATCTGCCACAGTGACTTTACTATAACAAAGGAAATAATCCCAAACTATATTTGTTAGCTATCAGAGTGTTGAGCAACTTGCTAAGTGGATTAAACAAATACAGTTTCTACTCTAAGAATAGGTATCTTTTTCCAGATAAATTCTTTCCAGATTTACAGCTCATGCTACTATTGCAACTCCTCTTCTCCAAAACCTTTTTGCCCTTTGAGGTACTATTTCAGAGCGTGAGCCTGGAGCTGTCTCGCTTCCTGCTCAGGTCGGTGAACAAGCTGTCTGCGCAGCTGCACAAAGCACTCAGCCCATGTTCCTTATTTTACTTACTGTCTTACCAAGTCATTATCCTTTTGCTTGGCTTTACTGAGTCTTCAGTAAGTTATGTGAGGTTCCTCTTCATGAGATTGTAAGCTGGGTTAGTGTGCTCGTTGCTACCACTCTTTCTCAGCTGATTCGCTCAGCCTCTCCGCTCACCTGAGTTGAGTCTCCATGATTTTTTTCATGTATTTTCTCTGACAGGTAAAGCCAGCACTTAACTTCTTTTTTTTAACCTTATGCATTTGAGGAGAGAGAATATCCAGCCCTGACATTTGCTTCCGGACCCGTTGAACTCCGTGTTCTCTCAGGATTAGTAATGGTCTGTGCAATTAAACATCACCTTTGAATGTTTGCTTTCACTTGTTCCTCAACGCTTGCTGCACATATTCTTTGTTCTGTGTCACACTGAGGCAATCTTTGGCACTCAGTGCTTTGTTAGTCGTATTATTTTTCAGGATGTTATTTTGCCCCGTAGCACCATAAAAGGAGAAGGGAGAAAATCCAATGGCTTCGAGAAGATAAAGATCCAGCCTGGCAGTACCCTGATACGTGATCTCAACCRCATTATCTTATATATGGTGGCGAGCGTGCTGTACTTAGGTATCAGGTTTGCTTGAAGATGCTACCTGATGTCTTCTGGAGCCATCAAATTTGTAAGAAAAGCATGTAAGATTTTCCTGGAAGCATCCTAAAAAATATCGGAAATAAACCCAGAGTGCTTCAAAGGATCTTTTCTTAAAGTGTAGGGATTTGGCTTGGATACCACTCCTGAGTASTGGGACTCAAGTTTGGTGTGTCTTCTCACTGCACCTATTGAGTGTTCTTCTAAGCTGGGAAGAAGAACGTGGTGGTTTGCTGATCTGCGCTGACCACCCCGTAACTGAAAATCTTGAACCATACAGAGACATCACTTAATTTTTTAGCACAATCAGATGCAAGTGTTGAACTCTGGRCCATTGTATTAGATGTATGTGATGAAAATTCAGGTCAGCTCTCTGAAGAGAAGTAACATCAGCCTGCTTTGGCATTAGCTCAGTCTTGCCTTTTGCTTCTACTAGTTCCATGGCAGACTTGTTTTCCCTCCTGCTCTCCTCTATTTTTGTCTTTTTATGCTTTCTCCCATGCTGCCAGCAGAGAGTCCCGTCTTCCATTGCCCTGATGCTGCTTCCAGACTTTCTCCCAAATTCTTGAGCATATAGGAAACTGTGGAATTCTCGCCTTACAAATGAAATCTCCTTTTCACTACTGTCTTATTCATTGATCAGCTCTTCTTCTCTGCTACTGAGAAATCCAGGTCTACAAGTCTTGGTGCCTGTGTGCTGCAATCATGTTCTTCCAAAAATATTCTGACTAGACTTTTTCCTTGTTTCTAATTCCAACATAGTGTTTGTTGGTTTTTTTTCAACCTTGTCCTTCACATTCTGATCCCAGTTGTCTCTGGTGAGTGTGATTTTTTTGTCTTTGGGATAATGAATGGGATATTTTATCATTAYGCAGACACACTTGTGTAGGCCTTTCAATTAGATGATGATCACTAGAATTTTAAGGTTGACTTTTAAATTATTATTCTTTCTTCCATCTCTGCTTCCTATGATCCAGTGATTGTTTCTTTTGAACTTCCAAATTTTGAAACCTCTTTCATACTCCCATGTTTTCAAAATTAAAAATACCAGTGATGAGTACTTCTTTGAGTATTGCATTTCCTGCAAGTTTCTTTTGCCTCTACTTAACTCCTGGCAGATTTGAAGAGAACTTATTTTGAGGTGAGATTTTATTACTTTAACTTCCTCTTTTGGAAAAGGTTTTTTTTATGTTTGAAGAGGTTACTAATGTGTATTTCCTACCAACTACTTCTGTGACTGACTTTGTATATAAAGACCTCTGGCAAATTCATCAGTGTCTCATCTGTCAGTTGGGACGTTTTGATTCATGAAGTGGCAGTTGTTGGCAGGTGACTGCCMAAGTGTCCAGGAATCCTCTGCTAAATTGTCCGTATCTCAGAGGGCTAAAAAATCTTTGAGTAATGCCGCTTGCATTCTGTCATATTTGGTACATGAGACTATTGTGAGAGGCTTTCCGAAGTCCTAAAAGTAATGTGTTGTTGAGCACCAGTGTGGTGGTTTGTGTTGGGTAACTGTAGAAGGAAATACTGCTACCGGTAGGATTTTACAGTTGTGTCAAGTCCCTTCAAAAAAGTGAAATGCAGTGCTGGGTTGAGCAYGATTTTGACGATTCAGATGTAGGGGAGTTGTATAA
Source organism: Oceanodroma leucorhoa (assembly GCA_030449065.1). Classification (NCBI taxonomy): domain Eukaryota; kingdom Metazoa; phylum Chordata; class Aves; order Procellariiformes; genus Oceanodroma; species Oceanodroma leucorhoa. Next base: position 4,497,131 of record JASVER010000061.1, read on the forward strand.
TTGATTAGCCTAAGGGAGAAAGGTAACACAAACTTGTAAGAAATCTCTGAAGAGGAAGGGTTAGGTAGAAAAGATTATTCTTCAGGAAACAATTATTACATAAAGAGCCTGAAAAAGRATGGGTCAGAAACCATCGTCAGCAGTAAAGGTATCGCCTAGTCTAGGTTGGGAATGACTGAGGAGTGCTTTATGTTGACCGACTAAAGCACTTTATGTGAAATGAATTTATTTCAGCTCCACTTACAGAGCACAGATTTGTGCAGCGCAGTTGGCATGTCACGATAMGTTCAAATTAAAAAAAAATAGAACAAAGTGGATGCGAACAATGTGTTATAAACTTGCTACAAAAGGCGTTTGCTGCGGCTCAGCCAAGGAGCACACTCGTGAAGGTGGCCTTGCAGCAAGGTCCACCTGTTCTGGAAATTAGATGCCCGAGTCTCCAGTGCGGCTTGTCCTCCACCGTCCCTGGCACTGCCCGTTTCCAAAACGAGGAAAGTAATGTCAATGAGACAAGACTTGAATAAATTTTGGAGGCAGGGAGGGACTATTTCATGATCAATAGGTCTGTTCACATAGGAAACAATGGCATCTGAAGGAGAGAGCACGCACGAAGCTTGAAATTATTTTCACTTTAAAGGGGGAAGGGTAGAATTGTAAACATATGTCTGTGATCTAAGGAGAAATCCTTGAACCTGTTACTGTCATGCAAGCTGCAGTTGTTTGTGGAGTGTGACTGATGTCCAGTAGAATGTAAAATATCTTGAGCTGAAAGGCCTTGGGGATATCATTAGAAAATGTCAGTGTCCTCCTCAGGATAGTCAGATAGCATGTCAAGTGTCACTTTGCCTGATAGTAAAGAAACGTTTTCTTTGCATCAAAGGAGAGCTGTTGAAAATGCATTTTTCAGGATTAACTTCGAACATAAAATTTACCGAGCGTGCTTGCTGCATTAGGTCATTTGTTTGGGTATCTGGTTAGCGTACTGGGCTGCTTTTTTAACAAAGGAGGTTTATCAGTATCTCACAATCTTCTGGGGCATTGAATTTATTGGTTGAAATAACCTAGCTCCTCACCTATTTAAAAGCCTTTCTTTGCAATGAATGTATTGCCTGAAAAACACCAGTCCAGCACATTGCAAATTAAAGATTTTTCACTCTGCCTGTTTTTGGAGCTCTACTTTGTACACAGTGTTATTTGATCATGCTTGCCGCAGGCTTCCCAGACATCAAAGCACAGTTTGAGATAGAACTCGGTACCCCACTGTAATACTAGCTRGGTATCTACCTGTTTCGTTGGGGATTATATGATTTATTTCATTTTCTGACTTGCTGCTTGCCCCCCGCGGAGGCTGCCTTCTGTGCATCGTATCTGTGTTCCACCATGGTTCCTTACAGCCCGGTTATCAGAGGGGCTCCTTACGTCTTGCTAAAATCTGCCTCCTCCTGGGGGACGTTCAGGCAGTGTCTTAATCGCTTTCCCAGGAAGGCTACGCAGCCAACATTATCATTGTTGGTTTTAAGTATTTTTGTGTTCGCTGGGTGCGTTAGAGTGTAATGTTTCATAGTGGATAATAATAACTCAGTGCTATGTGAATATTAAAAGAGGCTCATGTGTCTCAGTTAGGAAAGGGGATTAATGCAAAAACGCTTTTTTAAGAGCAGAGCTATGATGTGGAACCAAATACAGACTGGTGATCTGGCCTTTCCCAAGTTCTGGGTTAGCAAAAGCTGCGTGGCGTATGTCTGTGCTCCTCTGCTGAGAGTTTACCAAACGGACAGAAGACTCCTCTGAAACGTGCTGGGTCTCTTCCGTTTCCACCTTTCAATCTGGTGGAGAAGAGAAGAGAAAATCTAAGTGGGGAGGAGGAGATGGCCGCATGATAGCTCTGCCATCGGTTGCTAGAATCCCTCCTTTCCTTCTGGAGAGGCGGGTGAGGGTGACTGTGCGTTTGTGGATTAAGTGCAACAAAGTAAAGAAAAACAGTACCTTAATCCTATTTCTCTCTTTCTTCTCCCTTCACTCCATACTTTTCATTCCCTGTTATTCATACCTTTTTTTTTTTTTAATATTTTTATTCATCCATGCCCTTTTGTATTTCCATGGGACACTGTTTTGTGTGCTGTCCGCTCCTGGGCACCGCACACAGCTCACCCTTTCTTTCTCCAATCAGGATGGCGGCCTAGTGGAAGAGCCCACTACTTCACCATTTTTGCCTTCACCAAGCCTGAAGCTCCCCCTTTCAAACAGTGCACTCCCTAATCAGACCCTGGGCGGGATTGCCTCAGGGCTGGGCATGCAAAACTTGAATTCTTCTAGACAGGTAAGGCTGTTGGGGGAGATCCCAAGCTGAATTTCAGCKCTCTCGGACTCGCTGCTAGTGCCCGTCACTGCCCCGGGGGAAACGGTGCTTTAAACTGAAAGTGCGTGCAGCGTCTTTGTTCGCGTGAAATACCAGTGGAGAAACTACCTGCTGTGTAAACGTTTCACGTTATAGGACATAAAACAACCGCTTAGTTGTAATTAGCCTGCTAATTACACGCATCCATTGAGAAGAGACTGTAGTGTTACGGATTTATACCGCTGAACCCTCGTATAGCTCTGCCTTGATTGATGCGAGGTTTCTTTTTTTTGAGGCGTTGCTAATTGTCACAGACTCTAAGGCAGAGACATTGCTCTAATTCATCTTTCCTGGCTGGCATAATTATTCAGTGATGAGATCGATGAGAAGTGATGGGGGCTTTTTTATTCCTGCTGTAAGTGTCAAGACAGCTCATAGCTTTGACAGGTGGTAAGAAAGAAACTGTGCTTCTAGCACCTCTGGTCAAAGAGAGCGTTGTGGCAAGAGGGATGTTTTGGCCCCTGGGTAGAATGTGCTGAAAGGGAAAGAAAACGAAAGGAGTTGGAGAGGAAGACTGATAAACACCACGAGGCTGAGAGGTCATAAACTGCTGTTGATTATGAAAAGGTTATTTTTGCCATATAAATTGAAGTTRCAGCAAAGATAAGAAATAACAACGCAGAAAAACTGTATGTATCATTCTAGGGTGGCTTTTATTACATATATTCTTTTTAAGTTAGTTTTCTAAAGGCAATACTTGTCCAGCACTTACCGCCCATTAAGCATACCTTTCAGAAGCGGAGAATGCGCTAATAGCATGTCCATTATCAGTAGCTTTGTAAAATGACTAAGTATAAAAACTGCCTAGATAATTTAAGGATTGGGGTGCTGTGAGTTTAATGACTCCATTCTCCTGTCCCTTGCTACACAAATACAAGCATTTTTGGCAAGTACTTTTCATTGTTCATCTCGTGACCCTCTGGGGTTATGCATCCTTACAAAAGCGATCTCCAGCTTCAGCTACCTTTTGTTCAGGCATCCGTACAAAGTTTTGGAGGTTTGGGATGTTGTTGGGTACATGGCAATCTTTGCCATGCCCGATTCTAAACCTGATTGTCAGTTCAGTCTGTATGTACTGGCTTCTTTATCCGTGCCTGTCATAATCACTGCACAGATAAGTAACTTTCAGGTTATATATATGTTGAGTGATGTCTTCAAATGCCAATGTCTTTCTTGTCCTGCTGTAGATACCGAGTGGCAATCTGGGTATGTTTGGCAATAGCGGAGCAGCACAAGCCAGGACCATGCAACAGCCGCAGCAACCGCCAGTGCAACCTCTTAATTCATCCCAGCCTAGTCTTCGTGCTCAAGTGCCTCAGTTTCTATCCCCTCAGGTTAGACAGCACTTCCACGCTTGAGTTTTCCCTTTCCCTGGAACTCTTCCGTATGCACTCTGCTTTCCATATGCATTCTGTCATGCTTCTGAGGCTTTGCAGCTACTGTTGTCTGGCTGTGTCTGTGTTGATTTATTTACTAGCCAGTAAGCATGTTACACGGGTGAGATGTTCTCGGGTATATACTCTGTACGTTATCTGTGTGGGTACATGCTCTTGTTCCTTTTTGCAAAGTAGTGTTTCTGGRGAGCTGAGGGGTTTGTTCTCAGCTCTTTTTCTATAAATGGACGTTTGARTATGGTTATTAAAATCTGTATTAGAGTTGTTATTGATAGTTCATGGTACTACTTCKGGTGATAGTAATATTTTCCAGCTGGTATCTTGTGACTCTTATTAATGGCTTACAGAGTTGCCAGTGTTAAAAGTAAATGTACAATGTTTAATACACTGCTCTTTCTTAGGTTCAAGCACAGCTTTTGCAGTTTGCAGCAAAAAACATTGGTCTCAGCCCTGCACAGTTAACCTCGCCAATTAATAATCCTCAGCATATGACGATGTTGAACCAGCTCTATCAGCTGCAGCTGGTAAGTTAAAAGACATGGCAAATAAGCTCTAAATCAGAATTGAAGGCATGAAGATAAAATAAGAGAATGGCTAACTAAATTTTTAAATGGACGTGACAGATCTTTAAAACAATCAGATGCTGATTTCTTTGGTAGAGTTTCTTTTTAAAGAAACAAAATAATGTTTTTTGCCTCAGGATTTATAAATAGCCATTTGTGGAATAATTATCCTTTACAGCTGATCAGTGGAACTAAAAAGTCAGTTGTCTTYGTACTGGTATGAGTAACACAGTATATCCTCAAAGAGCACTGATCTGTGTATTGCATGCCAACGTACGCAACGGATTGACCAACTGGGAGATTTGCGTCACAGCACAACAAGAGAGAAATCTCAGCAGTGCTGGTCACCTGAGTTACCTGGAGAACTTCCTTCAGTTGCCTCACTAAACAATAAAGTGCAGGGTAAATTTCCTGTAGTTAATGGCATGTRTATTAAACACATCATGTGATAAGAACTACTTGTTTTTGAAAAGTTGTGTACTTTTGCTATATTTGCAAATTTTACATCTATATATGTGTGTGTGTGTGAAAATATTTAATTGGATTTTATGCATATTTTAAAAAAAGATACTGCTAACAGTAAGTCAGTATTTGCTAGAGTTTAACATAAAATTGAGGATGACAAACTAGCTTAGTTGCTGATCGCAATGTGCTAGTCAAACTCTTTCATTAGTAACAGTGTTTGATACTATTATTCATTTCTGGTTACRTTTCCTAGTTTTGAGGAGCACAACATTGATCTCACGCCATGGTGATAATTGAACAGCACCCAGCTACTTGAAAAATATCTGCACAGAACTCCTTTGGATTTTAAATCCACGTGTTTCAGAGAAACACCTTGAAAAAAAAATTTACTGCCCAGTTAACCACATTAAAATTGTGGAATTTTTCTGGAATGAAGCAGCACAACTGATTAAATACAAAGTGTTGTCAGAACTCAAAATGGCCAAACAAAAAATGACTGTTATATAATATTATAAACTTCTGTTTTATTTTTTGCTTTGTGTTACAATTTTTTTCAGAAAAAAAATAGGTTGCTGGCTTTAATGACCACTTACTGCTCACAAACTTACTCATCAGGTTTTTTTAGTGACGTGTTTGKTTTAAAAAAAACACCAACGAACATTGGACTTAAACAAATGTATTATAAAATACATTTGTAACAGGATTGTTACTTTTGCTTCATTGACTGTTTTCAGAAAACTCCAATGTTTCTGTCTTTTCTATTTGATAAGGTACCAGGGCAGTTCAAGCAGGCTTGTTCAGCCGACTGTGTGTGTTAGGGTGTCTGACCTCTCCTTTCTGTCCCGCAGGCGTACCAACGTTTACAGATCCAGCAGCAGATGTTACAGGCTCAGCGTAATGTTTCCGGACCCATGAGACAACAGGAGCAGCAAGTAGGTTTGCCTGCCAGTTCAGCCTCTCCGTTAGCGTTTGGTTTCGATAGCTTAAAGAGATGGTACTACATTATACCAAGGCAGCTAAAGCATCCTTAGAAACAGTAATATAGTGCATGGCTTGAGTATTGAAAAGGCAAGAGTGCTAGAGTAATAAGGCTGTTTCACAGCATTCAGTTATTGGAGGAAAGCTCTTCAGCCATTAATACAGTCGATTTTTATTTGTGAAGAGATGTGTTGTGTTACTTCACTGTAGAGAGAAGCACAAGAAGCCTAGTGTCTTTTTCTTCAATTGAGCATTTATCGATTCTTTTTCTTGCCAGGTTGCACGTACAATCAATAACATGCAGCAGCAGATCCAGCAGCACCAGCGCCAGCTGGCCCAGGCCCTGCTTATGAAGCAGCAGCCTCCCCCTCCACATCTATCTTTGCACCCCTCTGCAGGCAAATCAGCCATGGATAGCTTTTCACCCCATCCCCAGGCTCCCGGCCTACCTGACCTGCAGACCAAAGAGCAACAGTCTTCACCGAACACCTTTGCTCCTTACCCTCTTGGTAAGCGTCCTGCATTAAAGCGGTTCCCTGTGAAAAAGACAGAGGGAGTATATTTCGATATTTCAGCACGTAAATATTTTGGTCTACAATATAATAAATACAGAAATACAAAAGATGTGTTTATTAAATAGTGTTGAAATGCCTAAACAAAATCAGGGTGCTACATGCCTATCTGGTAGCTGTTCAAGTGGGCTGTAGTTGCTCACCTGTGCTCTGCCTACAAATACCGGAACAGAAAATTTGCTTAATTAATTATCTACGTATGTTGTTATGTATGAACTAAATATGTATGAACAGCATCATGTTGTAAAATACACAAATGTCATATTGATAAACAGGAATATCATCTGGAAGTCATGCAAAGTCATCTTTCCACTCTAATCAGCACTGGTAAGGCATCAATTTTGGTCAATGTATTTCAAGAAAGATACAGATCAGTTTGAAGAAATGCAGGAAGAGTGTTGTGCAGATTATTAGGTATTTCAAAAACGTGACTGCTGAGGAAAAAATGAAATCCTCTGCTTGCTTTATTCTAAAGAGAAGACTTAAGAGACAGGCAGAAATCCTCAAAAATGTAAAAGATCGCTTCGAAGAAGTTTTCTTGCATGTGGCTAATGCCAGAGGTAATAAACTTCCGTTGCATAAAAGGAGATCTAGTTAAACATTAAGGATTGCTTATTTGCTTTATACGAAGTAGAGTACTGGAATAAATTATCTGGGAAGTTTCTGAAATCTTCTTCACCGGTCATTTTGTGGTAGGTTAGACATCTGTCAGATATGATTGATGTCAAAATAATTGATTCAGCCTTGAGACAGGGGGAACAGAACAACCTTTCAGACCTGTTTTCTGTGGTTGTTTGATGTATGCTACAGACTTCATTTACGACATAAAGGAATTAATTTAATCTCTTTGTGACTCTCTTTATGCTGTGTACAATAGAATTGCCAAGCTTTATCTACCATGTAGCAGTTAAGAAGGTAATTTTGACTGCTGTGGTGAGCTGTTGTAGCAGGGAGCATCAGAAGGCAAAAGAATTTATGAATTAAAGGTCTAAGTCTAAGAGGTTCTTATCGTATCTCAGCTTCCTGTGATCTGCTAACATTCAGGATTATATACCAAAAAGGACCCAGATTCGTGTCACAGAAGCATGTCAAAATTATTCCTTAAATATAGTCTGAGTGATTTTGTTCTGTGTATACAAAATATATGCCCAAATAGTACAATACCTGCTCTGATGAATAGCAGCTGTTTGTATGACCTTTTAATTAGTTGCTTTGTTTGGGATTTTTAAAAAGTTGTTAGCCAAATAAAATGGCAGACATCATGGGGGTGTGCTGGTGAGACATTAGGAATATTTTGGCTTAGCAATGGAATGCTGCAAATTCTTCACTGGTTTAGACGCAGCATTCCAACGCATTCTTCCAGAATGCCTTTTCTGAGACAAGTGAAGAGACTGCAAGTAGAAATACTGACAGCTTTAAAATATTATCCCTACATCTTTTTTCTTTTTCCCTGTGAGCAAAGTTTTCTGARTTCATGGGAGTTATATTGGTGTTCCCATAAAAGCAAAAGTTCTTGACAGCAGATTGAAAATGTGCGTAGTAAATTACTACACATACATACAGATGTCTGAAAATCAATGTTTAATAATTACTTCAGCTGGATTTTTAAACACATCTTTTAATCCTCCAGTATATTATGGATATCTAATGACCTATTTCCCCTTAGCTGGACTGAACCCGAACATGAATGTAAATAACATGGACATTACTGGTGGTTTGTCAGTGAAGGACACTTCTCAGTCCCAGTCTCGCCTTCCTCAGTGGACACACCCCAACTCAATGGATAATCTGTCTAGTGCTGCTTCTTCGCTTGACCAGAACTCCAGCAAGCACGGTAGGTCGCATTTGATCTCTGTGTCGGTCTGGCTTTTTGAGACCTGAGTCATGCTGCAATTGTAATTTTCTTCTCACGTTACTATTTTCGGYAAGTGCTCATAAATGGTTGGTACAGAGTGCCCTTTGAGACTGCGATATTTTTAAGATGATTTCTGCAGTCACATTCAGCAATGCATTGAAGTTCTTGCAGCTGTCACTTCCTACATGCAATGTAGGAATGTTTTTTTTCACCTGCTGAATTTTGTTGCTCAGAACATGGAGTTCAAGGAAAACAAGCCATTAGTGTTGGCAACACAAGTCCCACAAGCTTCCCCTTACTCCAGATCTGCATACCTTCAATCCAAAAAAACTTTACGTTGGCTTTCTCCCACAGTTTTTCCAATATCATCAACTTTCACAGCCAGTCMTGTACAAAGGCATGATGGATTACATAATTACCCACCCTGAGAGTTAGAGCACAAACTTCATATTTTTCCAGAAGTGATTGCTAATCTGTTTGAACACCTTTATCCCCAACGCCTCCAGTATCCTGAGTCGTTTATTCCTTTATTTCCTGTACCAAGTTTATTCTGTTAGAACATGGTGCTCTGTTAACCTTATTGTATCCTGGATTTTATTAYGAGCAGCATGAATTATTTCTTTTACAATAGTTTTTTATTCTGCAAGCAGCTGTACTGCTTATGCCAAGTTGTTGTTTGATAATTTGTAGAAACACAAGAAGGCCATTTCAGATCATCCATCCCGTCAGCAGTGAATACCTAGAGAAGGAAGAGAAAAGGGCTTGCCTACAGTGATATTCCCTAGTATGCTGTCTCAGCAAACTCCTATTTACCATCAGTGTAATGATTTGAATTACTTAGTCTCTTTTTGGCAGTAATGTAATGTGAATTTCTTTAACTTGAGTGTCTAGATTGTACCAGCGGTGTATCTCTCAGCTGTAATTCCTAGTAAAGCTTCAGAGGCTGTTAAGCCTTGCTCACTGTGTTTATAATTTAATTTTATTTTTTATCTTTGTAATACAGAAAGAAAAAAAGAAAATAATAACAAAATATAGGGACTGATGAAATTCCATACCCAAAATTAGTCCCGCTCCTAAACAAAGCCTTTCCATTTCATTCATTACAGGTGCTATACCTGGAGGTTTAAGTATTGGTCCTCCGGGAAAGTCCTCCATTGATGACACTTATGGCCGGTATGATCTGATTCAAAACAGTGAATCGCCCACCAGTCCACCCGTAGCTGTTCCTCACAGCTGGTCACGTGCCAAAACCGATAGTGATAAAATTTCCAATGGCTCCAGCATAAACTGGCCACCAGGTAACAAAATGCAAAGCATTTGTTTTAAACTGATGTCCTTAAAAYGTATTGTTGGTTTCATTTATTGAATCCTCATGCCTTCTGATAGACAGGAACTGTGGAGAATGATGACTTTATATACTCTTCTTTTTATTGTATTTGACACAGAGTTTCACCCAGGAGTGCCATGGAAAGGACTGCAGAATATTGATCCTGAAAATGACCCCGATGTTACTCCTGGAAGTGTTCCAACTGGGCCTACCATAAACACCACGATACAGGATGTTAATCGCTATCTKCTCAAGAGTGGAGGTAAACACACAAATTACTTTCACATCTGTGTATACTTTCTTTTTCTTTCCAAAAAAGTTGACTTCATATATCATGGATGTGGTATATTTTTGCATATAATCCTAATCTAATAATGCTTCTGCTCTGAACTTTCACTGAACATCCAGAAATACTTGATTTAAATATGGGAATAAGAAGTTTCTGCTTTTCCATGGGAATGTAAATATTTTTATATTGGAAAAGGTTGTGCGGTGTWACATAAACTTCTGTGGTCACTGGAAGTTTTTGTAACCTGTAACACTTTGTTTTAAACAAGATTTCTCCCTCTGTACTGACCGACCTCTTACGTACACTTTGTGAAATACTCAGAAGACGCAATACAAAAGTTCCACAGTTGTTGCTGAGGCAGCAGGCTTCTGTCACCCTAATTAATTGTAGCTTTGTTAGAAGATCAATCAGCAAAATAAATTAGAGCTGCTTTATCCCCAAAACCATCAAAGAAAAGAAAAAATAGGGACTTGACTAGTAAACTAGTATTTCCCAGTGCCATTTCCATTCCTTTTGTCTTGCAGTGCTTACTCCAGAATTAAAAGGGTACTCCCTAAAACAATAAACCATTGGGACTATGCTACTTGTTAACGAGATGTACTGAAAGTGGATCAAGGGAGAGGTGGCTTGGTTCAGCTGTGRTCAGCGTGCCGAAATAGGCCGGTTTTCTGCACTCTGTTAGAGGACTCTAATATGCACAGGAGTAGTATAATCAGGTTGTCAGGAAGGACCTGTCAAGATTAAAAGTGTGGGTTTTGTTGTAGTAGTTACATCTGTGATACCAGCATAGAACTATCCTTGAAACGGATTTTTCAGTTTTCCAGCTCTGGGCTTGTTAACTCAGGCGAAGGGGTGTGAAACGTGAGGGGAAGGAAGCAGGGGTTTTCATTGCCTTGAGTGATTTTAGTTGTCTCTTACCGGAAAGCAATCTTTATTTAAGCTGAAACATGAAGTATTTGTGTGCATGAGTAATGTTGAATTAACTTTTAATGACCCAAATGTACTTCAAGGGGCAGGTAGCCTGGATGGTTTGAAGTTATGAAAAGTATAAAGACATAATTCAGTCACAGTTCAGATACGGTGCAGCCAAGAAATACTCCTCTAGGCCAAAAGCCTAGCCCTGCAGAGCTGTACCTGTAAGTTAGATGATACCTACTACAGGTCTTCCTTCTTCATAGAAGGAAAGTATACATTAGCTCTGTTGGTGTATAATCTGTCTGTGGAATGAAGAAATAATTATTCTATTTAGGTAGGGTCAGTATAGGTGATCTTTACAGAAGTAAACAGGCCCTCAAGAGCCAAAACCTTCTGAAAAGCAGTGAGTGTTGGGGTCCATATTTGCTTCTTTTCCTCATTAGCTTTTTGGCTTGTTAGTAATATAATTTTAATAAAAGATGTAGTTGCCGAATCTGTTTCTTTATGCTCGTATAACCTAGGTGTTTGCTCCTAGGTAAAGTTATCTGTTACCRTCAGTACCCCTGCGTAGGAGATTGGGGCTTTCATGACACGCTGCCAGGAACAGACCGTCTTTGAATGCTGCAGCCAGRAGTACACGGGTTGTGTTAACAGAGCTGATCTCCATTTAGAGGGCTAGGCTGTGGTGTGTGCTGTCCTCGCGCTGTACGCTTAGTAACAGACAAAACCTAAGCTCTTGGGTTGATTTTTGTTCTACCCTGTTTGCTAACGAAGCTTTGCAGGGTCAGCGACTATGAGCTGAAAGTCTTAGCCACGTGGAATCAGGAACGGTTTCAGCTTTGTGGGTGTATGGGCCTTTGAATCTGATACAATTCCCTCCCTCCTGCCTGGGGAACAGGTTATTTCCAGAGAAGGCCTTGACAGAGAGTTGTTTTGCTTGGGAGTGATGTCTGTATTGGTGTCCTTTGGAGCGCAGTGAATCTGGATCAGGTAAAGTTTGGTTGGTTGCTGTTCCAGTTGAAAATATAGCCTGTGTTTTTTACTGAGCCGTGAGGGATGAGATTGTCTTTTTACTTCCTCCCTTCCACCTCAGCACAGCGCTCTTTTCCAAAGAACTCACCTATTTTTATTAGTCAGTTAAAGATGTTTCAGTATCACAGTCCATCCATGTATGTCAGGAATGATAAGTCACCTAGAATACACACTTAATTTTGTTGGTGACTAGAGAGAATACTTCCAGCTCTTCTGGTCTTTATAATGAAGATATTTTATTTTATGTTCAGTTTCTTTCATTTGCTGCCAGTAAGGAAATTGTATGTATGCTTAGATAGCTCCTCAGATTGTAAATGATTTACCAAGATKGTTTCAGGCTATTTCATTTAATGTTATCAGTTTGAGAAGAGATTGCTAAAATATGTCCTTGCTTTACTGAAAGTCTGCAAAAATCCAAAGATGTTTGTGGGCATTAGGATGTAGGAGAAGTGCTTACCTCGAGTAATTTAGGACAAAGCACCCATGGTAAGAGGTTAGTTTATCATATACCTCTATGCTCATCTACAGTTGCCATTGCTTAAGTCAGCTGGCAGAGCACCTTTATAAATGAAGTCTGTTCCTTGAGACTAAACAGTTTAACACTGATTTTTTGAGAGAGTTACGTATCTTAAAGGAATGCAGAATTCATCTTCTGCACAGGCGCTAGTACATTTGCTACTGTGCCAGCTTTCTTTTCTTTTCTACTAAAGACTTCTGCTTCACTTTATCATGCTTTCTATAACATTTCATTCCTAGACTTCAGAGACCAGGCTGATTAAGGAAAATGCCTTGCATGGTTTGTATTTGCACATAATAGATTTGCTTATGTCACACCAAACATCATTATGCCCATCTTTCTTAGTTGCTTCTCTGCTGGTTCTGCAGGGTCATCCCCAACATCATCTCAGAATGCCACGCTGCCTTCATCGAGTGCCTGGCCGCTTAGTGCCTCCGGCTACAGTAGCTCTTTCAGCAGCATTGCATCCGCACCTAGCATTGCAGGTACGAAAAATGGCCTTTCTACTTTCGCATCCTTCTGCATTCTGAGAAAAGGCCCTAGAAAGTGCTTTCCCAGTTACTACAGTAGTGCTACTATAGACAGAAGCATATTTTTTAGTACTGTGCTAGGTAGGCAGCTCTCCCGGCAGCTCTTGAGCGGTGAGCGTTGGATGGTATGCCTGGAATTGTGCTAAGGAAAAATGTATTTATTCCACTTGGTGCCATGTGCTGTCACTCTGTATTGGCATCGAGATCTCTTAATAACTATTTCCATTGAACTTTGAGGAGGAATATTGTCTAGGACCTCAGTAGAAACACCCCTACTAGACTCTTCCAGTAAGAGCTGATATGAAATTTTTGTTAATAAACTCACTGTTAAAAGTGAACCATCTTCAGCTCAGGAAAAAGTTTAGTAGTACCTTAAGGAGGTACTCTGCATGGCTCTGGAGAGGTTGGGTTTGGGGTCTTTTAATAGTCAATCCAAAGCCTGATGCTCCCCTATATGGCTGAGCTCGTAGAGGTCTAAATAATGACACCATTCTTTTTAATGAGCTGTAAATTCTGGAGCATCTCTCTGCAAATCATGGAAACTTTGCTTGTGAACTGGCTGCCTAAATATCCAGTTTGTCCCATTATAAAAATGTGTTGGGGCTGTTGTATGGATTATATTAGCATTTTCATATCTAATCAGTGAAAACCCTCCCCTTCTTTGAATAAAGGAAGGCGCAACCTCCAGGTCATACTGCAGAATGCAAAACAAAAGGGTTTGTTCGAAATGTTTTACTCCARTGAAAGGAAAAGAAAGGAATGGCTTGCTTTTCTTTTATCTGCCATGCATTTCTGCTTTATTTGCTTTTTACTTTTTTGCAGTGTCATCTAATCTCTGTGTTAACCCCATGAGAAGTAGTGACATAGCAACATCTAATCTGTGGTAGTGTGCATGTGTCATGTGCTACATCGCAGGCTGAGCTGCTCTGAGTTGTAAAACTCAGACTTCGTCCCTTTCCCCCCACCATTTTACCTTTGTCAATGTCTTCGTCATCATTGTCAAATTATTTTTGTCGCCACAGTTTGCGAGAAGGTGGGAGAGTGGTTGCCCTTTCACTTGAATTGTTACGATTCAGTATAAAATCATTGAGTTAAATGATACAGATAAATAGAGGCAATTTGGGGAGTGTGCGTGTATATAACTGAGGCTGTGATTTGGTGACTGGTAAATTTGGCTATAGGACTAATAAAGAAACCTCAATGGCTGCCTGATGCAAAGCACTGATTCAGTATAAGCTTAATCTGCCAGTTCAAATCTGGTTCTAAAAAAATTCACAAGATTTTGGCATCTTGGACTTTGTCAGACCAAGTGTTTTCTTTCTGTCTGCAATCGACATTAAAGCAGTAAGGCAGCATAATCACAGTACCATTTGCTCTGGCAGAAGATGCAGTGATGTGACCAYTCCAGTCCATTCCAGTCAAACATGTACTGCTAATGTGAGTAAACGGTGGGACTGTGCTATGGCGAGGAAACTGGACTCTGATTTCACAGCGCATGTTGGTACAAGGAAGAAAGGCAGGGATGTGTAAGCTTAAAGGTGAATAAAGGGTTTTGGTTTGGTATCCGTAATTTGAATCAATTTTGTCTGCCACTCTGAATGCTGAACTGTATTTATTATTCTTGGGTTTTGTATTATTTTATAAAATTCTGGTTTGGCAGGAACAGCAGTAAGATAGTTTAAAATCTGATTAGGGAAATAACAAACTGAACAGTAAAAAGTTACAAAGAGTGACAGGTTGTGATATGGTCTAATCTTCTGAAGACTTTATTTTTCTCGAAGACACTTGGAAAAAAGAGTATCTGTTACTTTGAATATTCAGAAATACAGGTTTTGTTGGTCTTTGATCTTTGGAATTTTAAAAATATATCAGAAGAACATATGGATATACTGGTTACTTTGTATTAAATAAAATGAGTTGTGTAAGAAAAAGTGGTTAAGTTCTATTAAACCTTTGAGAGAGACGATCTTRTAGTATTTCATTATAATTTTGATGAAATTAGATTTCAAATACTTAAGTCCATTTTCTGGTCTTTTTTTTATGTATCGCCTTTTAGGAGAAAGCGAAATAGTAGGAGATTTTAAAAAGGGAACTGTATATCTAGCAGGTGTTGTGAGATTCATTAAATACAAAATTCTTTGAAAATGGGAATACTGGTGTAAGTAGGTTCAAAGGATACAGGATTTATGTCACTGGATGGTACAGAATGCTATTCATTTTTCTCCTAAAAAGTTTGAAGAATATAGTCAATGCAGAAGCTTGATGATTACCCATCCTACTTGGTTTAACAGTTACTAACTAAACCCACACAAATGTATTTTTTTTCTRTTGCAGGTAAATTGTCGGACATCAAGTCTACGTGGTCCTCTGGCCCAATCTCTCACACGCAAGCCTCTCTGTCCCATGAACTATGGAAGGTACCCAGAAACACTACTGCTCCTACGAGACCACCTCCGGGCTTAACAAACACCAAGCCATCATCTACGTGGGGTGCCAGTCCCCTGGGTTGGACCAGCTCTTACTCCTCCGGTACTCTTGACTTCTGTGCTTTGTAACACCACAGCTGTGTGTTAGCTGTGTATTAGGCTCCAGAAACTTGAGGTTTAATACAAGTAGAGTGTGTCTGTTCTGGGGAGGAAGCTCGTGTCTGTTTATTTKAGTTAGGATAAGTTGTAAATGAAGCTGTCATCTTTCAGGTGGTCATATTAATAATTTTACGTAGGAATTGCCAAATTTAACTCCAACTAGGATTTTTTTCCATTTCCTTAATTTCTAAAAATATCTTTTAAACATGTTTCTTGTTTTGTGGTATGATCTATGACTGCCTACGAGGCTTCAAGATGAGTGAATCAGCCCATGGGATTTAATACGGAACACATTTTTGGAGCATGGATGTGAAGCATTTAGGACCTGATGGCATTGCAGGGCCYCCAGGGAATCTCTTAATTTTTTCATGCAGACTCTTTTTTTAAATGATGTTGTTTTACTTAAATACAAATACGAGAAACCATGGATGTGGCTGTATAAATGTATATATTTATATATCATGTTTGTTTGAAGGATTGTCAGCTKCAAAAGTATTACACCTATTTTATAAAGCTGACCATTTTATTAGTCTGCTTTCACCAAGTTGGGAATTAAATGTTCTTCCCTCTTCTCGCCATTTATTTTGTATCTGTTTTCTTCACCAAAACCCCACCTGGTGGGCAGATATTGCTGGTGCCAGGACTCTCTCTGGGGCCCGAGTGTGGTCACGGATGTGACCACAGAAGTACTGYGGTTTCTCAAGTGCCACTCATAAATATCGAGCTTGTACAGTTTCTCATTGTAAAACACCAGGCTGAAGTTGGAAAAGCAGGTTTTGTTGGTTATGTCCCTGTATCTYTAATCAGAACATTGTCAGTGCAGAAATACCTGTTTTGAATAAGTCATACACATTAMTCTATCATTGGCAAGATAGCAGAATGCTGCAGTGCTATAAAAATCTTTAATAGCAAGCAGCAATCTGAGCTTGGACATCTGAATTGCTTTTAAAGTGTGTCTTCCAGATTAATTCTAACGTAACCTGAAGATACAGTTCATTGCAGTGTCATAYCTGCATCTGCTAGTTTTCTAATAGTTGTTGTGGGAACGTGAAAAATGCCACAGATCTTTTMAATGTAACAAAAGCAGGTTTTCATTCAGCAACCTTTCACTCCAAAGACGACTAAATCAAGATGTGAGGAAGCTGCTCTAGGATTTGTTTTCAGCAGCAATAACGCTTGCTAGTATGTTGTGATTCCAGATAAGTTTTCTTCTTGTAATATGCTCTCCACATCACGATAAAATGTTTTGTTGTGGAATTTGTATTGTAGGTTCTGCATGGAGTACTGACAGCTCAGGGAGAACAAGCAGCTGGCTGGTTCTTCGAAACCTCACGCCCCAGGTAAACAGAATTGTACATAACTAGTTATGAAAAGAGAGTTGTCACATTTAAGAGGTGATAAGAAGAATGTTTATCAACCTTGGTCATTTGGTTCATTTGAAGGGAAAATAATTATTCTGCCTTTATTACAAGTGTCTGTCTTCTACAGGGAATTTGTTAAGTTTTCAAAGTGCTTTCAAATCAGGTATGAACTTTCAAGACTGTAATTAGTGATTCAGTGTGCACCATTTATGTATGTGTAAATTTGGAGGTGAATGATGTTTTAAAGCAGATACAGAGATGTAAAATCTGCTTTTCCTATGGGTTGTTTTTTTTTTTGGTTCTTCTCCTAAGTCTGTCAAATCCTCTRGTCCTCCACGTAGTGTCATTCACAAGGAAGACCATAAGTCACAAAGCCTTGAATATAGACATCCAAATTAACCTTGGGGAAAATTTAGTTATATTTATGAACAATGTGGTTTTCCTTTGACTTATTTCTGGACTTYTGTGGACTGCTAATGATAAATATAATTTGTATCACCTAAATTGGGAAATTTTGTGCACCRGACTGTAGGGAAGTCTTAAAAAGACAGGATGTTTCACTCAATGAAGACAGTGTAAGTCTATAATTAAATTCTTCTTACGGAAGAAAAACGTTTGTTTTTTTTGTTTGTGTGTTTTTTTTTTTTTTCTCACCTCTACTTATTCTTTAGCTTTTAAAACTTGCTTAGTTAACAAGCATTTAAAGTAAAATCACAAAAATACAGATAACCATTCCCCCCTTCCCTCTTACCAGATTGATGGTTCCACACTGCGGACACTGTGTTTGCAACATGGCCCTCTAATAACATTCCACTTGAACCTGACGCAAGGGAATGCTGTGGTCCGATACAGTTCCAAGGAAGAAGCAGCCAAGGCCCAAAAGTCTCTGCATATGTACGTTTCTGCTCTCTCTTTCCTTTGTTATGAAGCCTGGTTTATCTCAGAAACTGTTTTCTTAGGCATTTATTTGCTAGGGCTCGGAACTGATCACTAGTTAGTTCAATCCGATTTTGGAAATTACCTAATGAGAGAGAGARAAAAATAATTGGGGACTAGATACTCACATACTACTGAATAAAGAGTTCATTAAAAAACTTGATAATAGATATTCACCATTAGTAATGTGCTCAGAAAGGATTTGTCACCTACAAAACTGCAAAGAATTTGTAAGATGTGCTAAGAATTCCAAAGGAAGCTTGGAGAGAAGAGAGCGTGGGACAGGGTTTTAGCTTAGAGAGCAACAGAAAGGACAAAACGATGATAAAGAACGTGTTCATGGTGGTCCCCTTTTTCAAAGGAGTTATGAARGAAATTGTAAGAAATGTATGACAACAAAACGTGCCTTTTTAGGTGTTTTAAAATCCATGGGACTGATTGGCATACTACACAAGAGTTGGAGAATTTGAGTGATAAAATCAGTGACATTAGGGAGGACTAAGAATATGAAGACTGATGTTTCAACAGAAGACTTAGGTGCTTAGAGTGGGAAAGAGTTTTCTCTATCAACAGGTTACAGCATGAGTGTAATAAAAAATACCGATCATAGCGGAAACAACGTTTGGCACTAGCGGTACTACTGTCCCGATTACCTTCCCTGTACTTGGAGATTTAGGAGCAATGGTTGCTCCATAGGTAAAGTTGCAACTACTTTYCCATTATGAACCTGATTAACAGAACTTGTAGTAATAATAATTATATTTATGACCATGTTGCTTTTTAAACTGTTGACCACTCCTTAATTAAACATTACAAAGCAGCATTCAGAACAATTGGAGACGAAAAATTGACTTGTCTTAGTTACATCACTTTAGATGTGGGCATCAGGTAAAAGAAATAATGCCAAAGGCAAAATTAATCTGCGAGTTTAAAGATAAGTGCTTATTTTAAATATGTACATGGCAATGTACATTATCAGTGGTCTGGAAGGCCTCCATTTAGATTGTTTTCTTAATAGGTTGTGGCATAACTCTAGTTACACTGCTGGCAAGGTCAGGACAGACCTTTCTGAATGAAAAGGGTTGAGCTATATATGTGTTTGGTTTGCTGGCAGGGTGACAACTGTAAAATACAATGGGATTTGTGGAAGCCAACAGGACAGTATGAGAGTTCCAAGAGATAGCAGCCACTCTCTGTTTCACAGATAAATGTTTACATGGAGTTGATCACTGGAAAATACGTCGCAGAGCCAACAGTCTCAGATCCCATCTGACTTGATAAGAGAACAGCTTGCTCTCACTCTCCATCCCTGGTTGTGTGGGGTTTTTTTGCTATATAAATTRGGAGCAGCAGTGATGAATACTTTTTGAAAATTAACTTAAAATTTTATGAAGAATGTATAGTTTTCAAAGACTGCGTTTGCATCCCTTCACTTACATATTTAGGAAAGGTGGAAATTCTTACGATGTGATTTTCAGGAAGGAGCATTTGTACAAATCCTGCTTGTTGATGGCTTCCAAACCAGCGGCTGTGGTCAGGCGGTGAGGGGGAATAGCCGTTACAAACACGTTTGTTTTCCAGCGAAAGCATAGTTGTTAATGTATATGTTCAGAGTTACCATTGCCATGCCGTGGTGAGACTGAGCTAATATGGAGAGCCTGGAGGTTTAGGCAGATGGTGCCAGGTAGATTTATCTTCCGTTCTTCTTTAAAAGACCTTTGGTTGCAGAATAAATTCTAGAAGAAAATAAAAGCTAGGTTCTTGGAAGAATTCTGCATCCATTGCATTAGTCATGCAGTTATTCTTGTCAAACATACACAAAGGAAATTAATTTTAAACGTACTATTAAAGAAAAGTGAGGTTTCAGGAAACGGGGGGGGGGAAGACAAAACCTTCAACTTCACAGGATGAGTGGTGAGCTGCGTTGAAGTACAAATCAGTTTTCGGAGTACAGATGATGGAAATGTGTTCCCAACACAGCCAGTGGGTTTCAAGTATATCTTTAAATAAAAGCAGGAATAAGCATTAGACACAGAAGAATTGAACTGTACATTGAGGAGTTAATGTTAAACATTGTGATGGGATAAGACCTTTGTTCATTACATGTGAAAACAGGAGGATTCTCTAATCTTTCTGAGTCTCTAAGTTTTCTGAGAATATTTAAAAAGGGAAGAAGAATTGCACACCGCATGGTCCGGAGCTTGCTTTGCTGCATTATGTGATGCACTGTCGGATCTATATTTTGTATCTTATCTTTGTAGTCAAGCAAAGTGCYGTAATTACTACAGGTCCCACTGCCCAGTGCTCAGAAATAACAAAAGCTACAACATTTATGCAAAAGTAAAAGTGAGGAAAGGAGGCAGTGTTATCCGGTGCTTGAGCACAGCCTTAGGAACAGCATTTCAGCCTTTGCTGTAAATAAAAAGTTAACATCAAGTGTGATGGCTGTAGACACCCTGAGGTGCAAGGTGTCTCAGTTTCATTCTGCTCATATACCTGGCAGACCAAAAAAAAAGAAAAACAAGAAACAAACAAACAAACAAAAACCCCAAAACCAAACCAGAACAAACAAACAAAAAACAAAGAATGAGAGAGAGGGAGAGAGAGACGACTTTTCTTTTCCTGGTTAGTTGATTTTAAAATACAGAGCAAATGATTGAGTCTGTTGCAGGATTTAAATACTGGAATATATTCTTGAGGACAAATTAATGTGAAGAGAAGAGTTTTTGAAAATTGATTATAATAAATGACACCGATAATGACACGTTGGTTACCGAGAATGGTGGTGTGCTTGTATCTATGCCTAAATAGAGTGCAGCCCGCCATGATGCACGTCAGTTAAACGCGGTGGTCTCCACACATAGGCTTTGTGTGTTTGCCTGTGGATGTAGAAGGGTAAATGGAAAGTAGGACAGAGAAGCCTCTGCTCAAGAGACCGGGACTGCTRAGGGCGAGCAGATGTGGCGCGCACCTTCGTCTCACATTCAGCCGGGGGGAAACGGGTTCACATCCRTCTGGGGTGTTTCCGAAAGCGCCCTTCGCGCCCCGTGCTTCATGCCGCTGTTTGCTTTTCCCCCAGGTGTGTCCTGGGCAACACTACCATCCTGGCCGAGTTCGCCGGTGAGGAGGAAGTCAACCGCTTCCTCGCGCAGGGCCAGGCGCTGCCGCCCACCTCCAGCTGGCAGTCCAACACTGGAAGCAACCCCCCGCGCCTGGGCTCCGCCGGCAGCTCCCACGGGCTGGTGCGCAGCGACGCCGGGCACTGGAACGCTCCCTGCCTGGGGGGCAAGGGCAGCAGCGACCTGCTGTGGGGCGGGGTGCCCCAGTACTCCAGCAGCCTTTGGGGACCCCCCAGCACCGACGACGGCAGAGTCATCGGGAGCCCGACACCTTTGAATACTCTTCTTCCCGGTGATCTTCTCAGCGGGGAGTCCATCTAGGAAAGAAGAGAAACAAAATGGAAATAACAATCATCAGCACTAAAGGAAAAATAAAAAATTGTAACCCTTTCCAGTCCCGGGCTTGATGAAGAATCCAGCTTTAACAGATCAGACTGGCAGCCCTTTTTAGTACCTCTGTCCAGTATCGAATACGAAACTGCAGAAGTCCTTGTGAACTGTTCGTGAAACAGTATGGGCTACTTTTGGTCAGTGTCACATGCTAATGACAGGTTTTATTTTTTTCACGGCTTTTTGTTTTATGTTGTCTTTTTATGTTTGTATGGTGATTTTAAAAACAAAGTATAAAAGCTGCTTAGAATAGGTCTATCATGAAGGGCACTTTTCAGAATTTGGGCTGGAAAGGGTTATTTTATCAGCTGGGGGGGAAGGGGGAAATGAAAGCCTATTTAAAATGAGCCTGTGACTATTATGCACATTACCAGAGGCGGACCCAATAATCAGAAGGGGTGAAGTGTGATATTTACCATTGGTACAGAAAAGTAATGGATCGGAATGGTGACTATTGACTGTACAGGTTGAGCGGGGGGGAGGGAGGGCAGGGTCGGGGTATCTCTGTGTCCACTACTCCCATGGATCTGCCTATGCACATTACCCTTGTTTCATTACTTTTTCATGTCATTTTTTTAATCCCAAAAATAGAAAAAAAAAAAAAAAAAAAAAAAAAACCCACAAAAAAAAAACAACAAAAAAAAAAACATATCAACATGCAAATACTTGAATCCAGCAGGCCAATAACAAAATGTGAACACTTTCTAAGTCTAATTATTACACTTCCAGGTCAGCATCAGTACACAAAAAACAGGCTCTAAGAATTTTTTTTTTGAAGTTCAGACTATATGTTTTTGTTGGAACAGATGTATGTATGTGAGGGTGCTTGTGTGTATGTGTGTGTGCGTGTATGTGTGTGCCCATGTGTGGTTTAACTAAAAGTGTGAATTTTTTCCTTTTATTCAGTATATGCTTTTTATTTGCTCATTGGTCAAATGTTTAATTGTTATTAGCTTCTAACTTTGCACTGAGTGTCCGCAGCCCTTCTTGTAGCTAATCCTATANGAAAGAAACTGATAGAAGGGGCCGGCGACAATTCACGTGTAAATGTTTACTCAAGGACTCTTATCGCATTTTAAAAATTACAGTGTGTATCTCTGGAGAATAATATGTATATCTACCTTTAGCGGCTTTTTATTGTGGACTAATGCAAGAAAATTATTACCGGAGTATTGCACCATTTTTCCATTCGGAATATAAAGTTTAAAAAAAATACTCTTGTTGAACTGTGGCCATAGATAATTGTAAAGAGTGGATAGTTCCCCTGCAAGCAGGAACAGAAACAAGCACTTGGACATAGGTTTTGACTGCTTTTGGAGGAGCCAGGAGTTTTGGCTCCCACCTGTTTACAGACCTTTTTTTCTCCTTCAAACTTTAAAATAAAAAAGGAATTAAAAAAAAAAAAAAAGAAAAAAAAAAGACTTCCATCGTAAAGAAAACTATTTTCAGAATGAAGATATGCTACTTCAGAGCTCTGGGATTGAACAGTGTTGTTGTATTATTCTTTTCTTTGGCCATTGCTGTGTACTATTTTTGTTGTTGTTTTCCTCCTCTTCGTCAAAGTGGCGAAAACTTTGTGATCACTATCTTGCACATGGTGGAAGATGTCTCAGGAAAGCCGGGTTTCCCGAGGAGCAACTCCACACCATTTCATGTATTTTTAAAACCCAACTCCTAGCACTGAAGATATTATTAAAAAACAAAATAAAATAAAAAAAAGACAGTGAGAAAGAAGAAAATACCTAATCTAATGTGTAGCAGTTACATATTTACCAAATAATGGACTCAAAAGAAATAGATGTTTGAAGAGTGCTTTATATATTAAAAAATCGCTTTATGTTTAAAAAAAGATCAATGTTTTTGATTGTTTTGAAAGGAAGAAAGACAATGGAATAACATACACTTCAAGTATGTTTTAAAAATTATATGAACATTGTGCTCCCTGCCTGCTTGGATCAGGAAACTTGTGCATTACTTTTTCTTTTTTTTTTTTTTTTTTTTTTTTTTTTTTTTTTTTTTTTTTTTTTTGGAAGATTAGCTTTTTAATGGTTTTATCAGATTTAAAGGGTCCTGCAAGATTGCAAATTAACAAAAGCTGGTTTTATAGAGGATCATGAACTATGCACAAACTGGGTTCAAGACTTGTTTTTTTCTCAAGTTTTAGTAGTGTATTTAGCTGAATAACCTTTCCTCAGAGTAATTGCATCTCATTGCCATTACACGCCTCCTACATATATATTTTATATATATATATATACACACACATGCTTATATAAAATATGTATGTGTGTATGTGCGTGTTTACATACAATTTTCCATGCTGAAGTTTAGCATTGAGTTATAGAAAAACTCCTGATATTTTAAAATTGGGAATGAAAATTTCTGTTTAAGGGTTTGGGGGGTGGGGTTTTGTTTTGGGGCGCTTTTTTTTTTTTTTTGGCCTTTCCTTTTGGATTAAAGATGTCTGTAACTCTGAGATTAAAAAAAAAAACAATTGTGGCTTTTAATGTTTATTCTCCTCATAGAATGTGATTGTTCAAGAACATGCACCGAAAGTTGCTTTCAAGAGTACGAAGATTCTTTGAAACTTAATAAATTGCAGTTTTTTCTTGGCTGTTCAAATAATGTGTATTTTTCTTTTATGCAGGGGATACTAAAGGAAAAAAAAATATTGTTGAATCTGTTAAGGTATTTCATGGAAGAAGTTTAACTCTTTCAATACTAACGCGAATTAAGTGTCCAGCCAGGCAGATCACTCCTGTAAGTGCAGTCGCACACTTTGAACCTGTGCGTGTTGGCGATGGCGTTCTCCTACGCTCGTGCCGTGACGCTTTGCATATCGCATCCAAAAGCGTGCTGCATAGAAAGCAGTGATTTTTTATTTTTTTTGTTAGAATTGTGTTCTTCTCATTTATTCATGTCTTTAGCGATACGGTAGATGAATTGTTAACACTTTGCATATCGYGAGGCTGGAGGCCGACGGCTCCTCTCTAGCTCTACCATTCAGTCAGCCCGGAGCCTCCCATTTTCTGGACCTGGATGTCTCTAGATCTGAATTGCCAGTTCCACTAAATTTTATGAGATGGGCGTATAGCCCGTAAATAAAATAGGGTAGAARCACCAAAATACTTTCATGTTTGGCCTTTCAGGTTTTGAAATCAAGGGAGACCTTTACAGTGGCTAACRTGAGGCACAGGAGGTGAATCACAGAAGGTTCGTGGAGCGACCCAAACTTGCTCCGTCTCCCTTGTCTAAAGATGAGCTTAGGTTCTCCTCCCCCCTCCCTAAAACCAGTTCCTTACCTCTCGGTGGCAGGGAGGTGATTCGTACTG
Organism: Oceanodroma leucorhoa; assembly: GCA_030449065.1. Classification (NCBI taxonomy): domain Eukaryota; kingdom Metazoa; phylum Chordata; class Aves; order Procellariiformes; genus Oceanodroma; species Oceanodroma leucorhoa. The sequence goes on from JASVER010000061.1 coordinate 4,521,689, forward strand.
AACGTGTGATTTGCAGCCGGTCCGGCCCCGGGTCTCCAGCGGTCACGAGTTTGTACAGTAACACTCCTTCCACTAAGTCACTTGAGAAGGAAAAAAACTAACGTGAAGAACTGGGTTGCTGAGGAAGCAGTTCGCAGCCCTGAACCAGCGCCTGCCCGCGGCACGGGGGGGGCAGACCCCGGGGCGGGGGGACCCGGCCAGCTCTTGCAGATACGGTACTGGCAAAAGTTAACTAGATTTGGAGGTAACTTCTGTTACCTAATTAGCTGAAATACCCAGTCTGAACCTGTTCTGCTGATTTTGTTATCAATACCGGCCCAGAGTCGCACAGCTGTTGCCAGGGTTGTTTTTTACTGTGAACTGCTTCCCCTCCCATCTCCTCTTTTTTATTCCTCTTCCAGGTGTTTGTAATGAAACTCTTCGAAGAGAGTTGCCTTCTCTTGTTTTTTCCTTCCTTGGGTTTTTGTTTAGTTTGCCTTTTGTTTGCATTTTTTTTCCTCAGCAAAGGAGGGCTTTCGGTTTCAGCATCCCTGGCTTTTGTTTGCCTAGACATCAAAGTCCATTACGGAGTCGGATGTTTTGGCTAACGAGAGCTTTTGTCTTCCATAAGGTCGGCAGAGATGGCTTTTTGCAAATCAGATGCACTGTTAAAATTTAGTATCCACCCTGGTATATTAAAAGAAATATAGCTTTTGGCCAAAATCAGTCTTTTTCGTGTTTGCATAGCTCTTTTTATCAGTGTCATACTCTTTTCTGCTTTAATGCTATCCGGTATTTCTGAAATTGTAACGATAGCTCCTGATTATAAGGATTCTCCTTATGGCTCCAGAATCTTTACAAGAAAACATTTTTTGCAATTTGTGTTTTTCTGTATATTGCATTTACTGTATCCTCCATAGCACTTCCACTGCATGGCTCCCCTGTCTTTAGGCCGAGAGAATTTCTCTTTCCTAAGTGGTCTGAAACTGTCAAACTTCTTCTTAGTTACTTGTCTAGTTTGTGGGTGGCACTGGCAGAGCAGATCATTTTGCTATTCTGCTCCAAAAATATATTATTGTTCTTGATAATTCAATATATGATTGTGTATGTGAAGGAGCATTTTAATTAAAAAATGTATATGGATATCTGTATATGTTAAGAATTATTGGAGTCGGAAGAGTCTGGAAACGGAATTGAAAAACCCTTTAGGATTTGGGTTGTGGGCAGCTGTAGYGCGGAGCATACCTGTGGTACCAGGTCAAAGATTGCCGTGGTGACCTGCAGGATCATCCCCYGACGCTGTGTGCGAACTGCTGCTGAATGTCTGCCGGCGCCCGGCGCTGTGCGGACGACGGGGGTGCCAACCGTGTCTGCTCCGACGCCGAATGTACAGCCCCCGCTCACGTCCCGCGCAGCCGCTTTCAGGGAGGGGGAGTTCTCAACAAGCGGATCTCGAGCTCAGACGAACTCTGTATGTAAACTGGACGGGTGCCTGGTGTCCCCCGCAAAGCCCCAAGGTAAACGACAGCTCCGGAAATGTCTGTGATTCACCATGATATCTTTAGCGGGAATTCGAAGGAGACCATGGGCCCGTCCACGGACCGCACAGGACGGTTTTAGCTCCCTGCAGGTCTCTTGGACTGTTTTACCCAGGTCCTTGCGTCGCTTCGAAGGCGGTAACGTACCCGTGAAACCTTAACGTCTGCGGGAGCAGCCCAGCTTCTGTCCTCTCGCATTCCCCTCGCTCCCAAGGGGTCTCTTCCACTAACACACGTGCGCTCTTGGAATCGGGGAGCGGCACCTCCAACACTCATCCACAGTGTAGCTTTCCTGAGGGAGGACGGACTGCTAACGTGCCCATGTTCTAGTGGGGTCTAGGTGTCTTCCTCCGGCGGATACACCCAATCTCTCAGGTTAACTATTGCTTCCTGCAAGTTGCCAGACTCCATCCTCCAACGGCCAATCCAGCCGGTGCAAAGACAGTCGAGTTGACCATTTTAAACCCCTCGCGCTCCCACCGTTCTCTCTAATGAAAATGTTTCATTAGAAATGAATATGACACTTTGTCCTGTGTGTGCCCCCGGTGTTTGTTTTTTACTGTCGGATGCATTGGAAACGAGTTGCTTGTAAATTTTCTCTGATGAAAACGTGGTCCCAGTGCAGTCATGATTTCAGGGTTATTAAAATGTTATCAAACACAACAAGCTGGAAGATTGCTTTGCTTTCAATAAATATTAGTAGCAGTAAAGGTGGCTTTGCCTTGCACTAGCTGTGAGGCCGCTGACTCCTGCGGAGAAATCCCCCCCATCTCTAGCTGCCTGTAGTCTGTCCTGAGTTAATTGGAGAGTTCATTGYTTTAATGTTCAGGGGAGTGGACTTGATAATATTCAAAACTGTGGCAGATTCCTCTGTAATTCCTCTGTAGTTTTATCTCCTGGATTCTTTGCCCRCTTAATTTATCTTAACTGATTCTTAATTTATACCGGAAAAATGTATTCAAGCAGACTAAAGACCTGTTTACGGTCAGTGTTGGAGCAGATGCGCTTTCCATTTTTGCAGTAGGTTTGGCTACAAGCATTCATGGATTACAATTATGTGTTACTGGCTGTACCCCACAGGAGCAGGAAAAATCAGATTTTTTTGTTATTTTATCTGATTTCAAGTGGGACCCACTATTTCTGTCTCTTCTTGGCATATACCTGTCTGCTTCCCAGCTCCTCTCCCTGCAGATTACAGGAAGCTTCTGAGAAAGGCAGAGGAGATGATTATCCTGCAGGTAATGAATTGCAGGTTCTACCGGTGCGAAGTATATAGGTTGCCTACTTAGAAATAGAATCCCTGTGCTCAGTGGGAGGTTCAGCACAAGCATAAAATATCTGAAATACATAAGAGGGGGCAGACGTTAGTCCCCATAGCTAAGCAGCCCTTCCCTCTCTCGTTTCTGGGATGCTCACGCGTTCAGAAGGAACGGCTCGTAGGAAGAGTGGTAACTGGCAAATAGCTCTGATTACCTTGGGATGCTTCTATTGCTGAATAGTTTCCAACAACCTACCAGGATGGGGGGAGCTGCACTTCGCCAACGTGTCTCGGTGTGCAGCATGGAAGGTAGGATGCGGCTGGTGAAAAGGCAAGCTGGCGAGGAGGGCGGAGAGCCCAGGGACTGGGCTAGAAGGAAGGATCTAGTTGATTTGTAGGTGAGTTTCATTTCTGAAATTGCTAGAAATTGCTCAAATTAAAAAAAAAAACAACAACAACAAATTGGTTTTCCCTGATAGCTCTGGCTCAGTGATGGTTTTCTTCATAGCATCAATATGTAAACATGAGCATGTAGTAAGGTGGTTCTAAAGCTATGTCCAACTTCACTGTATTAGCCTAATACCCTTTATTTCTTGCTCATCAGCATGGTTACTACATGGTTTGGTGCTGTCTCACTCAACTGCTTTTTAAGCTTTTGCTGCCTCAGTTTGTGAATTACGGGTCGCACAATAACCTGGATGGGAGTGCAGCTGGAAGCAGTTTCAAAATCATTCCCCAGGGTTCTTCAGCACCTGTGAAAAACACCTTTTCGGGGGCTTTTCTGAAACACAGCTGCAAGGCGTGAAGTTGAGCCCTGGGGACCAGCGCAGCGAGCCGGTGCCTCCAGCCCGGCGCAGGCCTCGGACACCACTCGGTGTTGCTTTCAAGCACAGACCRTTAGAGGCTAAAATTGGGGTTCGTGCAGAATAAAGCTTAATACTTTGTCTGCAGCAGAACATTATTTTTTCATCATTTAATGGAGATTAAGCACAAAGCACTAATCCCTCATAGTATGAAATTTAGGACGCAGTGTAAGTAAGTTTTGCTTGTGTCCCTAGATGGGGGGCAGGAGGAAAAGGGAAAGGAAGAGAAAGTATCCAAAAAATAATGGGATCCAGTACATMGGTGAGAGAGCACGTCTTCTGGTGTAGACACCTCCAAGTAAAGACAGTGATCTTTATTGCCTCAGAGTTCAAACACTGATGTTTTTATCTGTTTTATAGAATCCAGGTATTCTAAGACMCTGGAGATTTACCACTGTGGGCACCATCTCCAGCTGAGAAGAAAGGGAACTGAAAMGCTCCACTGGGCAGAGTGGAGATCCAGCTTTCCTGGAGCCGCTGCCGGCCCCCCAGCCTCTGCCCGGCTCCTTCGGCACCAGAAGCCGCKCTCGGGAGAGGCTCGGCCGGGTCACTGCTGGCGGCCGGAGGACAAAYCCCGCTTCTCCCCTCTTTGCCTGTCCGGACGAGCAGCCCCGTTTYATTAAGGTATGAGCACCCAGGAGCTGGGGTTGTCCTTCCTGAAGGCTGCCTGGGTACTCGGCGCTGGAAGGAAGCAGGACACAAACTCGGGTGTTTACGGACTAGTTTAGGCTCCTAAATGGGGGCTTTTGAGTTTGAAAAGCCTTTGTATCAAGCGACRTTCTGCACCCTTGTCCCCTGTCAGTTGAGCTGTCAATTAAAAGGCAAAGTCCTGTAAATCCTCTTTCCAAATGCTTCAAGTCCTGCCGCACGCAGATCCCTGAGCTCTTGCAATCTGTTCTATCCGGGAAAGAAATCTGCACCAGACCTGCGCGTTCTGCAGGGGGGGTTGGCGGTTACCCCAAAGGCCTCGTAGGAAGAGCCGTATTTATGCTGACCAACCGTGTGCTTTGCAAGTCTTGCAGACYAACATTTTTCTCTCAGATGCGCAGTTCCATATACTGAAACTTCTTCTCAGAAAAAGCCGGACRCTAAAACCCAGGCACGTCCTCTTCTCAGAACCATGTGTACGAGCAATCCTCAGTCACTCGCACACCGATCAACACACGTATTCGCTGCTCTTGCCCACGTTCCCCGGGGTTTGTTGTGCCGCAGGTCGAAATCAGGCGCATTGCCTGGGCGGCCCCGGGGAGCAGAAGCGACGKCGGTCCCGTCTGTCCCCTCCCGAAAGCGGGGGGGCCGCCTGAAATCGCCTCCCAAACGGGGCAGCCCTCCTCGCGGTGGGAAACGGGAGAGAGCCCTTTCCCTTCACAAAATGTCCTCGGCTGCAATTCCCAGTTTCTCCCACGAGATGGTGGCAGGGAATTGCTCAGAGCACGCCCCGGCCGAGGGGGAGCGGCCCCGGCCCCGGCCCCGGCTCCAGGCGCCGGCGGAGCCGCTGCCCCGGCCCCGCTGCCCCCGGCCCCGCTGCCCCCGGCCCGGCCCCGCTGCCCCGGCCCCGCTGCCCCCGGCCCCCGGCCCCGCCGCCCCCGGCCCCCCGGGCGGGGCTGTTGGCGAAGGGCTTTGCCAGGCCCCCACCGCTTGTTTGCAGCAGTGGCTGGGTGTGGGCCGCAGGAGCAGCACCGTGGGTCACACCTGGGAGGCTCGCCTCCCAAAAGTGGCTTGAATTGATCCATGTATTGTAAAAAGGTCCTTGCTTGGAAGCAGCTTCAGATTAAGTTTGCGTTCACGCGCCGGCGAAAGAGCCTTTCTGCGTTGCTGGAAGGCCGTAACACCACGGAGGGTGCAAACCGATGCAGCCGGCAGCGTCCGCGAGGGTCCACGCCGCACCGCGCCGGCCTCATCGCAAGCACAGAGCAAGCGTAGGTGGGCGAGGAAAGCGGGCGCCGTGTCCTGGGTATGCATTTATTGGCCTGAAAGCCCCAGAAGGGTGCTGCTCTCGCAGGGGGCAATGGTGAGGGTGCTCCTGCCAGCGCCCGGCGCGGGCCGGCTGAATTCCAGCCCCGCTGCCGCGACCRGCCCCGCTGCAGCACCGGCTGCGAGAGCCCTGATGGGCTTCAGGGGTTCAGGCGACGTGAGGGCAGCAGGTTTGCTCTTTCCAGAGCACTTAGGACATCGGCTTGTTTTCCCCGGTGCTGAGCCTCGCTTAGCAAAAGGCCCTAAAGACAAATACAGCTAATTATATCCTCAACGAGTAAGTGCCGCTTTTTGTTTTAAAATGTTTTGCTTTCTCATTCGGTGTCCTTGGTTTAAGTGTTTGTGCCACAGCTTTACATCAATCAAGACCTGAGCAAACTGCAGCAGCCAATTAGGCACATGACGGTGTCGCAGCTGATGCCCCCGCCGCGGGCCGGCGCGGCTGTCACGGGTGTGCAGCTCTCACAGGCAGCATCTTGATTCCCCCTGATTGTTTGTGTACACAAATTAAGCGGGAGCATCTCAGGGCGGTTTGATGGGATGTGCTACATGATGTGGAACAGAACGGGAGGGATCACGTGGAGCTCTTCTCCGGGGGGGTGACGTGGTGAGCGCGGGGACAGGGCTGGTGTCTGCTCTGGAGAGGAGTCTGGAGTGAAATAGTCCAGCTGAGGGAAGGGGGGGAGGCAGAGGGAAGGGAAAGAAAAGAGTTGTRATGGAAGGTGTTCGGGATCTTTCTGGTGTTTTGGAGATGGAAAGAGCAGCCCTTGCTTCTGCATGTGGATGAGTCAAGTTCACTGCAATGGTTTTTGTAGAAAAGCAGCACCAGAGGCCTCAGCACCAGCCAGGGTGGCACTGAGAGGCGGTGTGTGTCCTGGCACAGACCTTGCTGCTTCCCAGGACTTACGATTTACAGAGCAGCCCTGTGAAGGGCGAGTGGCTTGTCCATGGTCACCCCACAGGGGCAGGGACCCCCATGTCCTCGTCCCGCTGTCCCCCCACGCTGTAGCACCCAGCAGAACAGCTCCCTTCCCCGGTACCAGCATCCCTCTGCATGCGGACATAACATCCCAGCTACGAAAAACCAACTCAAACGACAGCTAATGAATTAAGAGGACCTGTGCGATGARACCTCTCCAGTCCCAGAGATGGGATCGGGAGAGCGAGTGCTGCTGCTGCCTCGGATGCCATCCCGGGCGGAGCAGTGCCGTGCCCTCGTGCGGGTGCGTGGCTCACGGGGGAGCGAGGCTTTTCCCCGGATCCTGTGCCCCGGGGCGTTACAGCAGCCTCCGGCACACAGCTAACGGAGACGGCAGCCCTTCGGCCCCCGGCTGGCCCCGATGGGCCCCGGCTGGCCCCGATTGCCCCCGGGCCACAGTCACGGGCATCCTCCCCTCTGCAGGCTGCATCTCCTGTGCAAGTGCCCCAGGCTGCAAGTCCCCGGGGTTACAGGTAACCCCTCTGTCCCCACAGCTCTGCCGGGGACAACCGAGCGCTTCAGGGCAGGGCAGAGCCAGGGGACCTGGATGGATGCTTGGATGGCTCCTGCTCTCCCCAGGCTTTCCCCTGAAGCCCTGGCACGAAGCATCTGGGAGGGGAAGCGGAAGGGCGGGCAAATTTTGCTGCTCTCGTGAGGTGTGTGCCTGCGGGATGTTTGCAGGGACAGCTCTAGCCGACAGCTCCGTGCGCACGGCCGGGTCTATCACACGCTCTGTCTGCGCTCGCCTGCTGTCCCCCGGGCTCAGCTGCAGATACGCTGCGTTCAGGAGCTGCGAGCCGGCGTCTGGGAAAGAAAAGCCATTTCACTTGTTGCCACTTGTTGAAAGAAAATGAGCTGCAGGTGTCTAGTTCTTCACCACGTCGCATTGTACAGAGACACACGTCGGTTCCGAGCCAGCTCTAGCCCTCAGGGGGCTTCACCAGCCCCGCATGACCCAGCTGCCCCGGGAAGGCCCTTGGCTCCATTTTTCTGCTAAAACAGGTTGCACGCCCACATCTCAGGCCGCGAGACGCAGGACCTGCTTATTTTTAACCTCGCTTAGCACATTTGTGGTCGGGTCCCTTCTTTGCCCGCTCTGTCGCAGGAGACGCGCTGCTCGAGCCCCGGCACGCCGACGCGCGCCGGCGGAAACCTGCCTGGGAGGATACCATTGTGTCTGGCACAGATCGCTCCTCTGGGACAGGCCCCAGGGGCTCTTACCGCACTGCTTTATTTGCATTTTGTTATTATTACAGCTATTCTACAACCTTTCTGCAGCGAAACGTGGTGCCTTGCAGGTTGGCCGGGGCTGAGGTTCCCGGCTGCTCTCCCTTGCCCTGCGTCCTGCACAGAGCCAGGGGGAGACGGTGTCTAAAATGCTCTTGTCCTGCCAGAGTCCCTGCGTGGCCAAAGCGTGCTAACCCCAACGCCCAAGCGAGGCAGCTGTACGTAACCCCGGCTCAGCTGCCCCATTCAACAGGATTTCATGCGAGTGTTTTACAAAAAAAACCCCAAACCGCAATGCCCCCGAAGGGGGGTTTGCAGGTGAGGGGCAGAAGGGCTGGGGAGCGCTGCCCTCCATCCCAACAGCGTCCCTGCCCACCGCCCCTGAGCCCCTTCCCCTGCGGAGCCAGGGGGGCTGTATAATGCAGCCAGGCATTGGGATGTGGCATTGCTGCTGGGCGAGCTCCTCCAATGGCTCCACTCATTGCTGGAGCCCAGTACCCCGGGGGCMCGTGGAGGTGGGCCCGTGGAGGGAGTCCCTGCACCTCCAGCATCTCAGTTTCTGCATCTTCTACAGCTCCAGCATCTCGGTCTCTGCATCTGCTCCAGCATCTAGGCTAATTTGTGAGCRGCCGGGTCATCGAGGCAGGAATCACTGCAGCGGCCGGGAGGTGCCTCACCGTGGCCAGGTCCCCCCCGTCAGAGCTGAGCAGGGGCAGCGCTGGCAGGGACAGCCCCGTCCCCATCCGGCCACGGCGGGTGGCTCAGGTGATGGSTACAGCCAAGGTGCGGCGTTACCTGTGGCTGCATTCGTCGTGCCCATCCCCGCCGCGGGCAGGGTGCCACCGCCTTGGGTCAGCTGCCCAAAGTGAACTTTCTTCGTATTCCGTCCCCTCAGGGCAGGAGCCCGGTTTTCCCCAAGCAATGGCTCTGCCCGGAGCTGCTCCGCGTGTCCCCGAGGGCTGGGCGAGGAGCGGCCGCACGCCTTCGCAGAGCGTGGCGGTGGCACCACGAGGCACCGCGACCCGCGACGGCCCCAGCCAGCAGCAGCGGGTCCTGCCGGAGCCTGCCTGCCCCCCGCTGCCTGCCCCCCGCTGCC